>KZ309135.1:268658-292408 GCA_000376725.2 Ladona fulva | reverse complement strand
ATGATCTTATGTTCCTGGCTTAAGAGTACCAGATATATACGATAACAGATATATTTTTAAACTAAATTAAGTTCCGTCATGCATGACGAGGACGTTTACTATTATAGTAATCGAATATTATATGAAATATAATATTCGTCCCCTGACGACCATTGCGATTGTTGATTCCGAGTTCATGCATTTTCCCATAAGAATACATGTGTATTTAGGCCCATTTAAAAGCAATTGATGATATGAAGAGGAGGAAATTATTCAGAGATTTTAACTATTACAGTCACGAACAATTTGTAGTGATGAATCGCAGGGGCAAAAAACATACGTAGCACCATAATAAACTAATGGAGATAAATGAGTAACATTTTGTCCATCAATTCGGACTTTTGACATATTTTACGATTTATTTTACAATTAGAACCAGAAGTTGATAATCTTGCTAACTTGCGCATTAACTGGAGACAAGTTTCATAAAATTCCATAAAGATTCACATTCTTATTGTTGATTGTAAATTTCGGCTTCGAAATTTGATTAGAAAATTCTTGTTTTCGATATCATGTCCCATTGGACATGTTATCGAAAACAAGAATGATGCGAGATGTCATTTTCTCTTATGTACAAATAGATATACTATTTTTAATCAGACCTCTATTTTCCCCTTTGAGAATCAACGGGCACTTCAGCTAGTTCTCTATAATTACATTCTTCAGATATAGCAGAAAGAAAGAAAAAGAGCAACAACATACAAAGAAGAAAATAACAAGTAAGTAGGTAAATTGTAAAACGATGTTCCCCTGTTATTTGAAGATAAGTTTTGCGGTTTAACTGTATACTATTGTCAGCAATTTTTAAAAATGTCTTAGAGCTAGTGTATGTACCTTACATTGAGACCAGAAAAAAGCAGACCTTAATTCGCCAAAGGCAACGATTTGGAAGACTGACCTAATTAAATGATCGACCCGATGGCAAGTGCCTAAATTAGATATAGTTATTATAGCTTAATTAGCTTATAGTTTATTCCACCGCATACACTTCGAAAAATGTTTAGAATCCGCAAAGTAGAACGAAATCGCAAGTTGAGAAGAGAGGAATGTGTAATGAAACCTCAGCCGTCCATTTTCCGGATTTCTTTCATTTAGCACGGTTGATACGTGCATTGGTTGCAATGTAAGCCTTTAAATCGATTGAATGATGTAAGAGGTTAAAAGTGCCAGACGATTCACGTAGGCGCCTTTGGATTCCTATCATTCGCCTCCTTCGTCCCGTTATTACTTTCACATGATATCGGTTGGCCGCCAAACCCCGTGGCCTTTTTCTCGACGCATTGGCAATGGGTCAGTGACAAACAGACCACTTCGCTCCTTCTGCCAAAGTACGATATATGGATTAAGCAGAGAAGTAATACGCAAGGAAAAGGTTAGGGGTAACTATGCACGTGAAGGCGTGCACCTAGGGAAATTCTAACGAAGAACGGACATGAGGAAAGTGTGACAGCAGCAGGAGTCGAACCTGGAGTCTTCCGCTTTCCGGGCGGATACTTTAACCAATAAAGCTATCAAGCCAGAACATACTGTAAAGCCGTTTTGGGAGACTTTGAAGGCAAAGTGGTTTCGTCCGACTGTGCGGCATCGTTGAGGCCATACAAAGTGGACCCCACTTAAAGATAACACGCAAGGAAAAGGAAGTAATACTTAGAAGCAATGCGTACGATATCTCAGCATGGTAAGAAAATTCAAGGCCACTAAGGCAATGACAAAATTTACAATGGATTCCTTTTCAGCCTACAGTGAATTCCCGATTATCCGACGGCGGATTTTCCGTTTTGAGCATCATGAGAAATAAAAGTGAAAGTTTGGGTTGTTTATTCGTTCTTTCCATCAGTAACCAGATAAGCGATAGTTCAGTAAGAAAACAACGCATATTTACTATTTGGAGCTTTCTTTTTTCTGGCAGTGGGACCAGAAAAACGAAATGACTGCAGATAGAAATCCTTAATGCAAGTGTAAATTTAGCAGCAACGTAACGTATATTCATGAAGTGAAACTTTCGCAAATATCGTATATCTATCCAGAGATATGATGGAAACGATACGTTGCTGGTAAATTTACACTTGCATTAAGGATTGAGCGTGGAAATATCTTATATATCTTATAATTTCGTGTATTAAGTTAGAACAAAGGTTCGCTTTAGCATATAATCCCAGAAACATAACCATGAAGATGCGTGTTGGTCCATATATCCTCTCAAATCCGAAATCGTCATGGAGGGTGACGCTCCGCCGCGCGGATATGGCTCTTGCATCGCCATCGAAAATTCGGTATATAAATCGGCGTCCCAAATTGTCGCAGGATTTTATTTCAGATTCCTATGCAGGAAGCTTCAAAGAACATCGTGGTATAAGTTAGCCCGTGTACATCGTGGTACATCACTACTATTTTCCTCGCTTTAGTTGAAAATTTGCCGTAAAATATGGGTTCGCCATTTTGTTGTATAACTTATGCAAATATCCTACTGTGATCATTCAAACCAAGTAACATGAAGCATAAAGAATAGGTTTATAATACAGCATCGTTTTTTACCCGATGATTTTGCTCATTTGGGTTCAGTGTTGGCTTGAAGTTGAAGAAATTTGTGAAAAATCGAAGACCGGCTTTTTTCGTAAAATTTGGTCAATTTTGACCCCCTGTAGAATTTTAATGCACGGGAATAAAAGTAAATGATTTGGTAGTTATATGCAGAATTTATTTAAGAATAGCAATGCGAAGTTTTAAAGTCCGCGCTCAAAAAAAAACCATTTTCTTATTTTTGGCCAGCTATTTTCTATTCTAGGGGACTACGGCAGACTTTTTCATTTCTGCCTTGAAATTCAAGCATGAGAACCTTGTGTTTCTCGTTGCTTATATCAATCAACGTGTTTCTAAATTATTCTTTACAATTTGAAATACCGCTTTAAGAGGCTTCATCCGAGTTTAACATCATTTCAGTTTTCAACTCCGAGAATTACCAAAGGAGCTTATCGAAATGTTTCTTCGAAAAATTAAGTAAAACTATTTCGTTGGATTAAAATTAGAATTCCTTCACCTTTCTGTCTTAACCAGATTCGAGATAATTTGCTATACTGAACTCTCCGTCTTTCACTTCGTTTCATCTTTGAAATCATAGCACATCTTTATTCTCACCAATACGTACTGTTAATTGAATGATTTTCCTACTTAATTTTCTCCTTCCTGAGAACTTTCCTTCGATCATGCATTCTCGTCATAATCCGATGCATTTACTTTTTTATATATACGAATATTTACACAGATTAATCTACATCTACATAAATACCGTTCAAGCCGCCTTTCGGCGTGTGGCAGGGGGTGTAAACACCAAGAGTAGAATTACTTCTTTAATTTATTATTATCGCGTATCGTTCGCGGAAAGAATGAGTTCCTAAAACGACTTGTCCTCGCATTTATTTCTCTTATTTTACGCTCACTGTCGGATCGGCCGAAGTAACAGGTGCTTTAGTTGTTTCGGTGGTAAACCAACCCTCATTGATAATATTTCACTTAAACTGAAGATGGAGCGATTGTGAGTCAAGATAAAACCTTCAAATATAACAAAAAGCATGTAAGAATATAGCAATACTTTACACAAATTTATAACTTCAATAAATTCTTTATTCGAAAAAAACAATACCGAAAAGAGATCTGCATATTAAATGAAAAAATTATTTCAGCGCATTTGCGATATAAATTTTTTGTGAGACTACACAAAATGCGAAAGGAATATATTGATTAGGTACTATGCTTCATTTGAAATAAAATAACAAACTTAGTAATTTCCACAAATATATATTTGTGGAAATTACTAAGTTTGTTATTTTATTTGTAATGTCTTTCCACGAAGTACGGCCTGAGAACTTAGATTTTATGCTTCATTTGTTTAATATCCGATATAACACATTTTCCTTTCGCTTTTCAAGTTATGTCCAACCTGATGTCAATGAACATTTCATAGGTAGCATAAGATCTCGCGATTAAGATAAAATTCACCCAATCAAATGCATTTTCAATTAATTTGCTGTATTACGCTTGGGAAGGAAGTTTATGAAGAGCTTCAACAGTATTACGTACAATAGCACACGTATTTTTGAATATCTTAAAGCCAAATAATTGAAAAACACGCATTCCGAGTTAGGTTAGAGTATGAGAAGCGAACATTAAGAATGAATGGCGCAGAAAGTGGAGAAGAGCCCCCAGTGCAATTGACCCCCCAAGTTCAGGAGCGAAAGGCGTCCTCTACCTTGATTAGAGACCGAAAATCGCCTTAAGCCACCTTTTCCATTTAGCCTGCTCAAGGTAAACGAGAGTAACCCATTTCAGTGACGCTTTCTTCGAGACCTATTATGCAAGAGACACAACGCAATTTGTTTATTTGTTTGCACGATTGGACTACAGATAGGCTCCAGGCCAGGTGGTAGTCATCTTTTCAGGGGGAAAAGGAAATACAATACCCTGCCTGGTATTCACCCTAGTCGGGAGGGAAACCCCNAACTTTCCCGCTGGAAGTTTTTTCCAAAGCAAATAAGACGGAAGATAACCAGCATGTCCTTTCTTCAATGCATTTTACCAAAAATTCTCGACTTCCCCAACGATTTCTGTTAAATACTTGCCTCAAAAACGTTAGTCTGCAAAATAAATAATGCTATCGGAAAGAAAATAATTTGAGGCAGAGTTAGATGTTAAAAAATAATGTGTTCCTTAAATTAGAGAACTTAACGCACGCTTTCAAACAGAACAGAAAAAAAATCCAGAATTTCTTTGAAAGGTAACATTTTCGTTTTTTATGCAATTATGGTAGTAAAGATCGGAAAGTTAAACACACAGTAAAATCCGGCATCAATTCCATTCAATACAATTTTGACTTACTATATATTTTTACGCAAATGTCGCAACAGCGCCCGAATATCTCCCGTTTAAAATGTATGGGCCAATGCATTTTAAATGGTGTCTTCATGATGGTGAATCTAGTATACAAGAGAGACCCCTTGATGTTTGTTCAGAGTACACTTATCTGGGACAACTGGTTACGACAGGAGAGAAAAACAGGATCAATGAAGTGAATCGAAGAATAAAACTAGGCTGGAGTGCCTTCGGAAGGAACAACCATATTCTGAAGTGAAAAATGCAAATGGTCTTGAAGAGAAAGGTCTTTAATCAATGCATTCTACCAGTTTTGACATATGGAAGTGAGATGTGGGTATTAAACAGCAATAACCCAGCGACTTCAGACTACACAAAGAAGTATGGAACGATGTATGCTTGGAATCACAAGAAGAGACAGGAAACGCAACACCTGGGTTAGGAGNTTTTGGTTTTACGTCTTGCTTCTAACTTTTCCCAACCAAGTTCCTCAATCATTTCATTGGCGCTATCCGTTTTCCCATATCTGCCCAAAACGAATCTTGCTGCAAGCCTCTGTACATTTTCGAGTTTACCCGTAAGACCTTATTGGTGTGGATCCCAAACGCTATCGCTATACTGTAGCATCGGCCTAACAAGTGTTAAATAAGCCTTTTCTTTAACTTCCCTACGGCACTTCTTAAGGTTTCTGATTACAAAATTAAGTGTTCTGTTCGCTTTACAGGTTATGTTTTCGATATGACTTGCCCAATTTAAGTTATTACTGAAGGTAATCCCTAGATATCGAATGTTTTTATCTGTTGGAACGCATAATTTTCCTATATTATATTTGTCTTCATATTCAATTCTAAGTCCCATTTGCTCGCAGTGTAACACAGCAAAATGTGTGAAAAATATATTAACGGCATAAGGTGGGGACAATGTGCAGTGTAACGCTATATACCGTATTAAATTCCTGTGTTTTCACAAGAAAACACCTTACACAACATTTACATACTTATCAAAATAGGAAACTTACCATTTAATCTAATATTAATGAAAAGAATCTCATCCTAAATTTGCCCTCTCCATATTCTTTAAAAATGATCGAATTACTGTAAAGCAAAAAAAAAAATTTAGGAGCAGATCTTGACGTAACATTTCACGAAAAGTTCCCATATTACCGGACAACGGTTCATTACTTTTTGCTTATTGGAAAATGAGTGAAGCTCTTGGAACTTTCATGGGATCTCGTTAAATTCACGTTCACATCATGCTACCACATTAACCCTAATGCCGGCAAGAAAATAACAGATTCAAGTAATCTAACGTCTCAGACTTCTTCCGGGAGACCCAGTTTCAACGCAGACGCCAGGGACTAATTTTAGTGCAAATGACAAGTTGGCCTTTTTCTTACGGTACCATATTTTGGGAACGATGTAAATGTTTATTCTCATTAATGTCCATTTTTTAAACGAATCTAAATATTTATTCTCATTAATGTCAATTCTTTTGGCCGCTCCAGTTTAACGACTTTCTGCGCCAGTTTATCAACTGCCAAATACTCCTGCTGTGCCATTTTGCATAACAGAGTCCCTAATTGAGGGAAGGTGAATTAATTCAGTATTATCATTAACTTTTCCCTTAATCCAATTAATAATACGAACATTCAGCGCCCTGAAGACGATGGCAGAGTTAGCTATCGAAACGTCGGCTACTGCTTACTTGACCTGGTGGAAAACCCGTGAAGACTTCATCCATAGCGTACACCAGGAAAGCACCAAATCTTTCAAAATAGGAACCCACAAAGGCAAAAGAAAAACAAAAGAGCAGAACTGCGAACTTATTATCGTTGTTCTTGTTTCTACAATTAACTTTTATCACTAATACCACATCATATTGTTATAACAAGTACAGTGTCTACGATTAAGACATATCTAAACACGGAATTTATTTCAGCTAGATGTATCATAGCATTTTCACTCACTTTTAGAAGTATCTTTAAATAAAGAACCAAGATTTTTTATTTAGTGTCACACTAAATTTAAATAGAAGACTGAAGAAGTTCATAATTTCGGATATTTATTCATAAAATTAGCTTAATATCCCCAGTCATTTTCACTTGACTTTCCATTCCGTATCATAAATTGAAAAGTGGAAGAACTGTACCACAAAATGGGAGGCATGAGAGTTATTTCTTCTTTGCATGTACCGTTCATCGGAACTATTTCCTAAAGGTTCCGCTATCCAAGCCATCTGGTTGCTATTTATAATTCTCATTCTTTATTTGCTCGCCATTTCTTTCATTGTAACCTCATTTGTCTTCACCGAAATTGTAGGTGAATATATTGTTTGGATAGACATTTATGAAACTTACTATTATTAAACACAGGATTCTTGACATAAATTGATAAATATACGGCGGGATTGAATTAGGAGCTTCTACTTATCTAGTTATGGTCTCATAGGTTCACATATGAAATATTCGTATGCTGAACTC
Source organism: Ladona fulva (assembly GCA_000376725.2). Taxonomy (NCBI): domain Eukaryota; kingdom Metazoa; phylum Arthropoda; class Insecta; order Odonata; family Libellulidae; genus Ladona; species Ladona fulva. The sequence goes on along the minus strand of KZ309135.1, from coordinate 285,024 downwards.
GCATAGAAAAATTGACCATCCGAAATATTACTGTAAATCAAAAAATCCTTTAATTTTGCCTATTTTATAAGAGTTTAACAACTTTAAATCGATTTAATTCATTATTTTCAACCAAAACCTTCGAATTTGTATATGATAACGAACTTGATGTTCTTGACACTATATTAGAGATATTTTTCATTTGTCTTTTGATACAGAATAGAGGAAATGTATCTTTCATTTACTTTTGTCTCAGCCTATTTCTTGGTGAGATTGTATGAAAGTTATTTAGGTTTTTATGGTTCTGACTCTTAGACGGCGTTAATTTTAGTGATTCCTCCTTGAATGTTATTAAAAGTGATGTTCGTAAGGTAATTACGGAGCACTTACGTAGACTTGTTCCTCTCATCTCTGTAAAAATCTCTCACAGCATTTGGAATGCAAAGGCAAACTACCTCACTCCTTACCTTATCCCCTAGCCATAGCTATTTGTAGCTGTTATTATTTAGTGGAGGCCGTCAGTCTTGTGACTCTATAGACAGATAGTGGAATGGAATTGGACAATTATTTTTAACCGCGAGGAAAATTTATTGCAGTCCAACATTCGATGGAATTATTAAAGCAAATGGATGAGAATCTAGAGTCATGGTGTTTGCACCCCCTGCCACACGCCGAAAGGCGGCTTGCAGGGTACTTACGTAGATTTAGATGAATACGTAGATGTAGAGAATGAAAAAGGGCTGATATTTCGATCTCTTCATTTACCTTAGTATGTACAAAGTAAAGTATATAGTACTGTATATAGTATAAAAAGTAGTAATATATTATAGTATATATGAAATATACAGCATGGTTGATGAATTTTAAGGCTAAAAGTTAATAATGAGAATTCGTTACCATAAAGAAAATTAAAATTCATGCAGAAACGTATGCACTTTCACACACAAATCCAGTTTTATAACAATATATGCAAGGGACTATCTATTTTTTTCTCTCATTCTCAAGGAAGATGATCGGATACTACATTCAAACAGAGTTACGGTTCCGCTAGAACCGCAAAACGCTTACTCATACCGTAATCACGTTTCTTTGATTTCCAGGTGGCTGAAGGTGCGACGAACTTGTTTCCGTGGTATATATATATAATGCATTTCCGCTTCTGTTACTTTCCAGCCATAAAACGTAGGTGTAAACACAGCCGTAAACGATAGAAGTAAGGTTTAAGTAAGAATTGATGAAACATACCAACAGATGTAGTTATATTCTTTACAGATGTAGGTTTCTGTCACATTTTTTCGTTAGTTAACAAATGGGCCTTTACTAAACCTTCCCAGCCACGCAAGAATTTCATTTTCACACAAAACACTAGAATGCTATTACTATTGGTAAACCCCTCTTTTGTGTTGTGGAGTTATCCAAGATTTTTCTTTGGCTTTGTCATTAAAAGTTTTTAAATGTGCAATTCCACTAAGTAACGCTGGAAGATCCGACGTAAATTTAATCTAAAATTACTTTGCACAATACTACATAATTACATCTTGTTCTTAAATCACATTGAATTGAATTTCTTTAATTCTGGCCATACCCTTTTAAAGTATGTTTTCAAATGGCTTAGATATGTGGACGATATCTTTTGTATTTGGACGGGAACTATGAGACAGATCTCTTCCTAAACCTTTTGNTTCATATATATATAAAGCAAATGTATGTCCATCCGTCTGTCCGTCCCCTTATTTATCTCAGAAACGGCTTGACTTAGAGTCCTGACACAAACTGCATTGTGTTTCTACGATGTTGGAACCCCCAGGAAAACTATTTTCATCTCTGTAAAGGCCCGGGTTCGAACCCAGGGGCACAAAATACGTTTCCAGATGATGAAGACATGTACGTAAATTACGTTTTCATGACTTGCAGAGGTCGTTTCTTTTACAAAATTATATTAAAAACAATGATCCTACGAAATTGAGACAAGTGTCACAAGAAGGGAAAATAATCATAGAATCTTATTTTAGTCGTGAATCATTCATACTTTGATCAAATACACGGAAAATTTTACGATTTTTACGAATAAACAACCCATCCCTTTGACGACCAAGGCAATTGTTGGACATTTATTTATGAGTTATTCCATACTTTTCCATAAGAAATGTAGGTAAAATAGGTTTTTGTTACCTGCAGAAGTTGTTTCCTTTACAAAATTAAATTGGAAACAATAGTCCTACGAAATTGAGACAAGTATCACAAGAAAGAAAAGGATCATAGATTCTTATTTTAGTCGTAAATATTGATATAGATCCGAACTTTCGAGGATTTTGATAAAACACAGAAAATTCGTAAAATTTTTGGGAAATAAACAATCCATCCCTTTGACGATTAAGGCCATTGTTGAATGTTGATTTCATGAAGTATCCCATATAAGTGCACGGGGATAATCAGTTCATATAATTTTTATAAGAAATTTACGTAAATTAGGTTTTCATGATTTGAAAACAGTAGAATAAATATTANCTGTTTTAGCTGAGTTGTTCCTAAATCACATTGAATTGAATTTCTTTAATTCTGGCCATACCCTTTTAAAGTATGTTTTCAAATGGCTTAGATATGTGGACGATATCTTTTGTATTTGGACGGGAACGATGAGACAGTTAGATCTCTTCCTAAACCTTTTGAACTCCCTTCACCCGTCTCTTAGTTTCACCCAGGAATTGGAAATCAATGGTACCCTTAACTTCCTGGATCTTTCTATAACGCGAATTCATAATTCTTTAGATTTCTCCATCTTCCGGAAGCCCACTTATACCTCCCGCCTTATACCCTCTTCCTCTAACCACCATCACTCCCATAAACTCGCGATTTTCCACTCACTCCTCCATAGACTTTTGAATATCCCCCTCTCTCCTTATAATTTTGAAAAAGAATTAAACATTATAATGTTTTTAGCAATTGAAAATGGTTATTCCTCTGACTTAATTAATAGGATGCTTGAGAAAAAACAGAGAGATTTAGCAATTAAAAAGATTTTCATTTCTGAAAATATTCTAACTACATCAAGCTGGCGGAGATTAAGTTTCTTGGGTCCCTTAAGGTATAGTGTTTCCAAAATTCTGCCTAAGGATCGGGTGAGACTAGCTTTTTATACATATTCTTGCTTTAAGCAATTACTTTGTAACAATAAAGATCGTGTTGACCCGTTGCTCAAGTCAGGGATATACCAACTCTCTTGTTTAAACTGTAATTGTATATATATTGGACAAAGTGGTAGAAATATTAAATTAAGAGCGAGTGAACACAAAAATGTTATGAAAATGGGTCTCATCAATCTCATTTTGCTAAACATCTTCTTCTTTCAAAGCATCTCTCAACGTTCAGACTGGAAATGTTTCATATTGTTGGGAAGGGAGTTAAAATGAACATGCTGGAAAAAATAGAAATAATTTTAAAAAATAATGACGAGAAATTCAAACTTGCAAATGAAATATTTTTCCCCACGCCTCCCCTCTACACTGCCTCGTCCTTCTTCTAACTCCTAGTTCTGGTTTTCCCCCCTTTTTGATTTCTTCCTAGAATTACCCTTTCGCCTTCCACTGAACAAAAGGTTCAGTGGAAGGCGATCCTATCCTATCCTTCTATTTTATCAATGTTCTCGCAATTTCGAAATTATATGAATGATTCACGACTAAAATATGATTTTATGATAATTTTCCTTCCTTTAGACACTTGTTTCAATTTTGTAGGACCATTGTTTCTAATTTAATTTTGTAAAAGAAACAATCTTTGCAAGTTATGAAAACGTAATTTACGTACAACTCTTATGGAAACGTATTTTCTGCTCCTGGGTTCGAACCTGGGCCTTTATAGAGATGAAAATAATTTTCCTGGGGGTTTCAGCATCGTAGAAACACAATGCAGATTGTTTCAGATCTCAAAGTCAAGCCGTTTCTGCGATAAATAGGGGAACGGACAGACATTTGCTTTTTATATATATGATGTTATTTTATATTTTATATACTTGTACTATGCTAGTTCTTACTATGCTCTACATATTTTTTTTAAATGAACTTTAACTGTCAAAGAACGATTATGTTTTGATATATGTTACATACGGTTATAATTTTTGTAATATTTACATACCTTTATTTAATCTATATCGAGACAGTCAATATAGACTACATATCCCTTTCTTTCACTCTCTCTTTCAACTTTCGCTGGTTTTTCATGCACCCTCTCTTTTTGTAGGTGTTTTTCTGAAGTGGAAATATTTTTCTGTGATAAAAAAATCAGTTATCTTTGTCTCCACAAAACCATTCTGTCTTTCCTTCCTTTATTTCTATTTCCACTGAACTTCTTAAAATCTGTACATACTGCAGTTCAAAATCTCATAATGTTAATTACCCAAATTCGCACCAATTCTGACAAGGGTTATATGGAAGCTGGGGCTCTCAATTTCGCTCAGTAAAAAAGACGTTTGAATTGTACTGTAATATCCTACTCGTGAGAAGAGTTTTAAGCAAAAATTGCTTCTTATTTAATAAACTTAACTCCTTTTCGTGGATCAAAACACAAAATTGGATAAATTTCTAATGATCCTTTGACAGCAAAGGGAGTCTCTAATATGAATATGACCATAGCTTACGTGAGACGGTCGTTCACCAGAGAAAAAAGGCTCGGGTTATCATCAATATCGACTTATTTTAAAAATAGTGCCATTTGATCACTATTTCCAACGTAACTATTCCAGACTCAATTTTTCTGAAATAAGGAAAACCAACATACAACTTTGAGGCAAGACGTGATGGAAAGAAAAATATATTCATAGTGGAATTCATAAATCGGAAATGTTAGATTGCAATCGATGATAAAGAGCACTGCTATTATTTGTGAAGTGTATTAAATTAAGGAGAACTGCATATTTCTTTTCGTGCACTTGTGAAAAACCGAACGTGTGTAAATGAAAGAGTCAATTTAATCAATTTTTTTTAAATTTTATTTGATTTCCGCATCTGTTAATTACCTCTTATTAAATGGGTTTCTCTCTCAGCATTTGTTTTATGCGTGACATAGAACATGCTTTTGCATAAACATACCCTTTCCTCTACTGATATCTAACAAACTCTCTGAATAGATAATAACGACTATGAAATCTGTTTCTAAATCGTTTACGACCCCCTCCTGGCCTTGCTCTTGTAATCAGCCTCGTTTTCAACAATCAGCTTTTCCCTATAATTTTCTAACAATCAGAGTCGAACGTGTTACCCACATTGCTATCCGAATGCCCCTTCTAACATTCTTTATCAACTTATGTAATGATTCATAACTCATAAGCTATTACATATAACTCCTCATTACTAAAGTTACTTCATTGATAAGGACGGAAGAGAATTTAAATTCCAATCTTCCGTGTCCTGTGTGAAGCACTTTCCTCTCGAAATTCTACGTAACAAATGATACAGAATCAGGGGTAACTTTGTGGTACCTATAAATGCGGAAAAACTCCATGAGAAAAGCGTTTGCTAAATCACAAGAATATTACAATGCACGGCCATGGTTTCGTATCGTCGCTACATCGTCAGGTCTATTGATGATGATCAATCGTCATACATCATGTCATACAATCGTCATACATCATGTCATACAATCGTCATACATCATGTCATACAATCGTCATACATCATCATCAATAGACCTGACGATGTAGCGACGATACGAAACCATGGTCGTGCATTGTAATATTCTTGTGATTTAGCAAACGCTTGTCAGAAAAAAAAACCTCAAGAAAGACAGAAAGAACCTCACTGGTAGTACACAGTCTGAATATGTTCTCAATATTAAAATAAAATGCTGTAAATTTTCCAGTTTCCATCTATAATTTCATCGTATTCTAATCCACCGCAAAAGTTGAGTGGTCCTTCAATATCGTAAAAGGGTCAAATTTAAAAGATATGTCAAATGTAGCTCTCGATGTTTTTAAATAGACCCAATAATACAGTAAATCACCATGAAAAGTATAGAAAATCCTAATATCCAGACCGATATCTGTCAATATTTCATAATCGTTACAAATTATGGCTGCCCAAATGGGACTAAAGATAAGAGAAACTTAAGTTTGGGGATGTCTGAGTTACACTAGTCTAACAGAATAAATGCGTATGTAACGAGAAGTTTAGAATACTAAGCCAGAGGGTCGGAAAATGATTGACAACATTATTACAATCAAAAGCAATTGGACCAGTTTGGTCAGCAGGTTCTTTCATGGACTGAAAATTTCCATTCCGATTAATTACTTCATTATAATATTCTACGGTAATGAGACCGGCAAAAGAGCCGGTAATAAATGGAACTGAATTTTGGAGGCTTAATTAATAAGTGATGAAAGGCATGACGATACAAATCATCTGTTGATCCGCAAGAAATAAATAATCATAAAAATGTAATTTAAGTCGAGATAACTTTTTAAACAATAAGGAAACAACTTCTCGCCAGATTCAGTTTCGATTCTTTCCCATGACATATGCAGTCCCACGGAAGAACTTCTGTGTTCACCACTCTCACCAGGTATAGAACAGTTAACATTCCATTCTAAGCCATTTCGGTCCCACGAACGTACGCCTTGCTGCAGATCCCTCAAAAACTTATCCGTCCTCATTCCGGGCAAATATTATGCGAGCAAACAAATGTCTCCCACAAGAAGCGTATTCCCGTTAAAATGAGCCGCTATTCAGAATGACAAACGCATTCGTTCTTCCTCTTTCGTGGCGCCGACCATTGGGCAGATGCTCCCCCATCTGCGCTTTACCAAGAACAACATCGAAAAAAGATCTTTTCTTCGTCTCCCTTTGAACTTGAAAAGTGAGAAAGGCTTTGCGGCTTCGACAACGTTGAATATGGTCACCGCGGTTTACGGTATTGGTCCATTCCGACTGCTTTCCTGTACCGCTACATTCTCGGAGGCTTTCCAACTCCGCACATCATCAGTAGGCGCAATGGACTTCCCGGAAACGTGAGCACACGACTAAAAATCCCCAGCCTGTTTATAATAGCTCGCGCACCGAACTCGTGCAAAGCGTCTTCGATGTGAACGAAGTTCTTTCGCCCGTTTGACTTTTCGTTCGAGCCGATACGTTTCGTATCATTGAAACCGATTCCTTTGCTATTTCACCGTTATGATCAAATACTAGTAGCTTTTTTAGAGTAACATTTTCTTAAATGATTTCGTATACAGCGTATACTTCATAAAACGTTGGAAACTTGTTCGAGAAAAATTACGCCCCTCTCTTCTGACGTGTAATCGATGAGCAAAATTCTTAGAAATACTGGCAGACATAAATGGAGGAATGTTGGTAAACTCACCACCAAAAATACTGTACGCATAAATTATTCCACAGCAAGTAGGGGTTAACTCATTCAGGACGGGTTCCTTTCCATTTCACTATACGCTTATAAAAGTTAATGAAGAAATTAAACCGGAATTATCCTTTTAATTTTCTGATTTTTCTATTTAATTCAAATCATTATTGCTATCATATACCAAACATTTTTATCCCTTAAGCTTTATATCTTAATTATTTTATTGGTTTAGTTCAAATAAACAGCAATATACGCCCTAGGTGGGGAACCTTTTTTCATCGGAATCCCACGTTTACCAATTGGTCGCTCAAAAAGGCCGCGTGTTAAATTATTCAGCTGCATGTTGCTTAGATTAACAAAGTTCAACACCGAAATTGTGTCTGAAAACACGAATTTATTCGGTGAGTGAACTAGAAGAGAACACTTTCCATTTTATTATCACTTGCAGCCATTACGAAGATTAGGAAACAAAATCATTTAAATTATCTTGTTTCGGGAAGTGACTACAGGGCCGCATTGAACGCCTAAAAAGATCGCATGCGGTCTAAAGGCTGATGGTTCCCCAATTCTGTTTGAAGAACATTTGAAACGGGACACCACTCTGTTGTACGTGATCACAGACTTCTCTATCCATTCCGCAAACCTGCGTTTGATTTCTGTCAAATGAAAATCGTCAACACGACATCGCTTTCATCTTTACCCACACTTGATCGCCTGTAATTTTCAGAATACTTCATTTTTCTTCCACCGTTCCCTCCATTATTGTATTCATCCTCCTCACCTACACTGAAATGCTGTGTCACTGAAGATTCCTTATATTTATTTTGTTTGCAATGTTTTCATTAATCCACGATCGAACCAACACTGCTTGGAGATTCGGGTAATTGAATTTGAAATTAAAATGAGTATCTCCTGCTCTGTGATCTTTCCAAAAAATACGTTTGCGGAGGCGTAATTGATGTTATGCGACCCCGTTCTACTACTTCAGCCGATCCGAAAATGACCGTAAAATAAGAGAAGGTTTTAGTTTGAGTTTTAGGGACTCATTCCTTCCGAAACGCGAAAACAATTGGCGAAAGAGATAACGCTCTGTGTTTACATTTCCTACCCGCAGGGAATTTACGTAGATTATCATGAATAAGTTTAACGAAAGTACACAAGGATTAAGGTAAAGGTGTTCACTTTTGCGCGATGAAGTCGTGCGGCTGAATCTCAAGGAATTACAAGTGTGAAAAATATCGACATGACCGAGTCTCGAACCCATACCTGCCCGGAAAGTGGGAGACCTGGGTTCGAGTCCCACTTATGGCGCTATTTCTTACACTTGTTATTCCTTAAACGAAAGTACTGAAATTAATTAGTGGCAAGTTTGGACTTCGATACATATAATACATTAAATAATCACCCAAAACTAATTCTAGAAAGAATCTGCGTTAATATTTTGCTACAATTAATTTCTAAGAGGAATGGAGTAGTAAATATAAACGGATACAATCGATAGAAAGACATTGGAAACAGAGAGACTATTTGCATTGACGAAAGACACGCACACTTGTCGTCATCCATGTCAACTGAGAGCCTTAACAAGCTCCAGTACAATTTTCAGCAAAGTTAACTATTATAAGTTATTTTAATTTATTATAATTTATTTATTATAATTATAAAAGACGCTTAAACATGTATGTACTCGGAACTACACAGCAAAATCACAGATCGATGTAAATACCTAGGAATGAAGAAGTCTACGAACAATAGTGGTTACGCACAGAACTGGAAGCTGTGACGTAATAGGATTTTTATTACAATAGTTTAGAAACACACCGAACCATAAACAGAGTTTCCGTTTAAAGCCTTACATTATAGTATAAGAGGTGTACTCCCCGCACCTCTTCGTATGTGACCAAGGTTAAGATATTACGCCAATTTATAAGGAAACTTCTGAGAATGAATGAGGTACAAACGGAACATATACATTAAATTAGTTAATTTTACACAATAATGGTTGAATTTATGTGTGAGTCGTTGGCATATACAAATTCAACTTTAATCTTTATTCTCTACGACCACTTCTGACAGGCAACAATAAAATTTCTCCAAGAAAATACAAGATAATAATAATACAGTAACCGAAAATATCAAGAGTAAACGCAAAGCAGATATAGTATAGTATACAATAGCATTTCAAATGTAATTCAATATCCCACGCTCTTTTCTATTCAAAATCTTCAGAAGTACTCACTTTACCTAAAACGATGACAACACAAAGACCCGTTTCCTCGCAAAACTACGTTACTGCTTTCAAGCGTGAAATGAGGCGCGTGCTAATTTAAAGACCTGCGCACGACCTAATAAAGACACTTTCTACTCTTTAAGATCACCCCGAAACGGGGTTGCAACCGAAAAAATCTTCGCAGAGTAAAACGGGTAAAAAAGACGAAATCTAAGAATGAAATGCCAATAAATAGCGCGACCGCCATCCTTGGACTATACCATCCTTGGAGTGGAAATGTCAGGGGTTCCTTGCTTCTGGGACTCCATTTTTAAGGGGCGCCATTCTATAAAGACAACTTCCTGATTTTGCAGATGGCCAACTACAAATACGTGGAATTTATAACACGAGCAGAAGAAGCGGAGAAAGGGGCCATCTTGCACCCTTAGCGGGATGGCCGGTCCTGAGGACAAGAGTGGTCATTCCCTGTTCAGAGTGCGCTTTGATTTGTAGGCAATGTAAGAGATAGATCCTCTGAATCATCAGATTACACAAGAAATGAAACGCTTTTTGAGATACGGAAAGCACATACAAATAATTAAGCAATTAATTTTACGGCTCCCTAATAAAGGCTCACCAACGTCTATAAGTGATCAACTAAGTGATAATTTGTTTAATAAAATTAGGAAAGAAAATGCCATTATTATTATTTATTAAACCATTACCATTTATTAATATTATATATTATTATTATTTATTTTGTTACATATTATTATTTACTGTTATTATTATTTATTAATATTTATGAGTCCAATATTATTATTATATTCTTATATCTGTATGATTATGCGTTTTTATGAATATTTTTCACTCTAATAAATTTTCTTAGAAAACTTAGAGAAATTTAAATTTTCGCATGCGATCTTTCCAAAGATCGCTCTAATTTAATTCGATTTGCCTCCGTACAATTTGTTGACGTCAATAATAAAAATTAAAAGTTAGAAGATCTTAATAATAAATCTTAAAAGTAATTTCTTACGAAACTAATTGTCTGCACAGGTGCCTTTGATCGCCATTTTCATGAGGTGCAGAAGATCATTTCTGAATCACATTATTTACCTCCAAGTACACGAAAACATTTTTCACTATTTTTCACACTTGTTATTCCTTGGGATTTAGTCGCACAACTTCAATGCGCAAAGTTGACACCTTTACCTTAATCCTTATTATATCATATTGTATTGTATTGTATTGTATTATATTATATCATATCACATCACAATTATAGAGACAAAATGTACCAGTATATGGCTACATGTTGAATAGTTTGTTCAATTTTTAAATAACTGTGACCTGTGAAAGGTTATTAATATAAAAATCAATCCATGAATCTCTTCACGGATGAATTTCGCGGTTAATTGGAACCATTAATTAAATGGTTTCGGCGGACTGTCGGATAAAGAATAACATACTTGACGACAATGAGCTGTTGGTGCCTAAGATAAGGCTAAGTTATTGCTCAGAAGCCTAAGATGAAGTCAACTGACCAATCACATCTCACAATTCGAATTTTCACGATAGATAACCTGAACTTAATTCTTTGCCATTTAACTTATAATTCCTTCTACGATTAAAATGACCATACCTATAATTCTTTTCTTATCTGATTAATTACCTCAAAACTCTCAGGTCCTCTATTAAGTCCAGTGTAAGTTAAATTTGAATTGCTAATCGAAAGATTAAGATCTTTATAAAGATTTTACCTCTATATATATATAAACATCTAAATTTTACGTCTTCATTTCTCGCAGCTTCAATACTTTCAATCCTTTTCTAAACTTGGTGATCTCTGAAATATCATTTAAGTCCACATAAAGGATAAGAAAAGAATGTTTCAGTAAATGTAAACAAAAATATAAAACGTGCTGATACGTTTGAAAGAATAATGATTTTTTCATGTCCAAATTCCCAATTTCTAATTTTCTCGGATTAAAATACAATGATGCTTAAAATATTACCATTAGTTATTCTTTGCCTTCAGCAAGATAGTGTAACGGAAAATTGTCATGGCTCTAAAGTTATTTTCAAATGAAAAAGTATAATATCATTATTATTATAGTTAATTTCGCACATAGGGACCCCCACCGGGAATCGAATCCGGGATCACTTTCAACAATGGCAAACACGCAGCCTTGCGGGAGCGTACTGAAAACGTGGAGTAAATATTACAGTAGTTTTGATTCTTGAAGATAAGAGATTATACATTAAAATAATATGCAATTCATTTTTAAGGTAAAAGAGAGCGAGATAGATATCGCGAACTTCGGTGACCTTCCCAAAAGATTAAGCGGTCTCTCTGGTTGTAAACATGCTCGTAATGGGATTGAGCGAAACTCTTGGTATGTGCTTCAGACATTACAAATAGATTAGATACATTTTAAAAAAGCGTCATTGAGTCACAGTAGTATGACAAATAAATAATATATGACACTATTCCTAAAGAGTCTAAAACTTAGCCTGGTTTGATTCCAAACTCTTCAGAGAGTAGATACCTCTCTCTTTCTCTGAACGTGGTGATATAAAGCAAGTTCAGTTCCTTTGGAGAAATAAAGCTCAAGTCACTTATTCATTCAGTACATGGGGATTTGAAAACCCCAATCACCGTAGGCATCAGAGGAAAACCAATGATCGGTTGGTTCCTTCACTTTTTCCAATTTACACAAGAGTCAACATTTTAAAGGTACAGAAGTCTTTCGTAGCAAGCAGGAATCACGCAAGGCAATGGAATGTAAACAACGGAAGAGAATTCGACTTGAGGAGACTTTGAGAAAAAACTAAGGTCATAAACCCCGGAGAGGCAAAGCTTTTCCATTTTCTCACTCGGTTTCGCTTCGAAGAAATTCAAATAGCGGTGAAGATTTTCGTCTCTTTAAAGTTCTATAGCGGAGTTTACGAATATTAATTGTACGGGAGGCGATAAGAATTTAAGGTATTGATATTAATAACTTCATAATTCAGGCCAAGCTGTCGTAATGTTGAAGTGTGGGATAGTGAATGGTAGTAAGGAAGTAGTTTAGTATGAATACTATTAGTGACTTTCATAGTTCTAATCGAAAGTTTTAATCGAGATTTAAGTCATCTGAAGCTTCTTTTTGAAGTATTTTTCAGAGTTATCGCAACAGAGGATTGTTATTACTTCGAGATAAATTGGATAACGCTGTTATCCGATGAAACAACAGTGTGCAACTCAATAATAAATAAATCCCGCTAATTCTTTTACCGCTGAAATAGCGCGTATTCTTCCGAAGAAGTTATATGATTTCGTCTTGTCATTACTCATGAACCCGACATCCTCAATAAAAGTGATTGCCAAAAGAGTAATCAAGGAAAAGAAATCAGAATTCAATTGGCTCAGCAACGTTATCCCTCTCACCAAACGAAAATCGTTTTATATCACAACAAAATCCACTACTTCGGCCTCGACTTTGTGGAAGCTATTCATGATGATAAGAATAAGAAACACTTATACACGGGTAACGTGTATAAGTGTTTCTTATTCTTTTCATCGTTTTATATCAGTTACTTAACGTTGCTTCTTGTTAGTCAGTTAGTTTTGAGCATTAAAATAGTAATGTAATAGTTAAGATATTTAATACATCTGATGGCTAATTTCTTAAATGTTAAATGTAAAATAATTGCAATGGAATGCAGTAGTTTATGACGAGTTTGTATTGAAACTATAAAATAAAATCTACTTATTCGGCCTCGACTTTGTGGTAGTTCTCCACTATAAATAATAAAGAAAGAATACTTCTATCGTTACCACAATAATAATATATAATAATAATTATTGTGGTAGAAGTATTCTTTCTTTATTATTTATAATTGAAACTATAAAGATAGATTGATATTTAAAACAATTCGCGCTTAAAGATGAAATTACGATTTATTAGAGAAAAAATCACCATTTTTTAAATAATATCTTCTAATAGATGTTTTAGTGACCGAAGGTAAATCTCGGAGCCTTAAAGTCAAACTGTGTATTATATTAGACCTGACATAAAATTTGAATTTTGCCTATGCCTTTACATAAGAACATGACTCTCGGTCTGAAAATATTTAACTAGGCATTTATACGGGAAGGATCGACAGAATTTTAAGATCCATAATTACCACAATCAGTTCGTTCCAGTACACAAAAAACATCCAAAAGGCTTCCTCCACATCCGTGCGCGATAGCTACCAGAACCACGATCTTAGACAAAAGGAAGCAAATGGGCATCGTGAGGGGATCTCTTCTGAGCGTTAACTATTTCTGTGAGGTCAGCAACCCTTGATAAGGAGTCTTCTGCCCACGCACCGAAAAATATCGCTCGCTTCGTTGGAGGAGGTCTTGGGGAGAAATTGGATGAGAGGAGGAGGGATTCTGAATCCGTTGTCCCACCCCTCACTTAGCTTCTCTTCTCGTCCCCATTACCTCAGAGCGTTCCTCTCTCTGTCCCACACCACTGCAGTCTTCAATCCCGTTACATGGTCTGGAACCATTGGGTTGGTAGGGTGTGGGGATATGATTCAGGGTAGCTACAGCTAGAGACGAAACCGGCAGTGAAATAGTACGAGTGAACATCCACTCTGTTCCCCTCTTTTTCAAAAATACCAGCAAGATTGTGTAATGCTTCGAAGACTAGGAAGCTCGCCGTTGCGGTAGAAAAAACTCGATTCAGAATCGGAAAAGCACTTTCCCCCACACGCTAACGATCTAACCCCTAGGACGTACGTGAGGTAAGGGAGCTAATAAACATCGCGAGCAATGAGGAGTTTGACAATCATTTTTAGAGATTGGATACAAGAGAGGTGAGTGTAATTTGTTAAAAGGCGGACGCCGGTGAAAAATCGATGCTAAAGCCCAAGGTCGTAGCTATAAGAATTGGCGACGGCCCCTAAATCTAGGAATCCATTTCTCTCGAGAAAGCGTACTCAGTACATTTATACCGCAGTACGTTTAGGCTGGGTTTGTTTCAAGGGTGAAATGCGAGTAGGCCTAGAGACTTCAACGACCGATTGCGTGTAACAACCGCGCCCACAGACAGCCCAACGAAAAAGAATTCCGAAAAGCGAACCAAAAACTAGCGATTCGGTTTAGACAGCGGTGATACCACAGTTTCCATTAATTATTTCTGTTTAGATTCTTTTAAAGCAAGGGTGGAATGTTTTAATCGATAACTGGACTTTCGGCTGGCAGATCAAGTTTTTTTTCCACTGTTACCTCCCCGAACTGGCGGCAACCATCTCATCGATGGTATGCTAATGATGAAGTGGAATTATTTTTTATCGAGTTCCGACCAAAAAATATTTTATAAACCGTTACAAGACGTTGAAATGTTAACTTTTGTTGAATTTACAAAATCTGCTGGAATCCGTAGTAAAATTTCCAAATGATGAAATTCTTTCACTAAATACTTCATGTGAATCCATTCTGTCTAAGATAATGAATTTGAAATAAAATTTACGAACTTACCGAAGGAATTTGAGACATTCCGCAGTGAGGTACAGCTCTCGGTGAAGATACGTCGAAGACGGCAATTTGTACGCACGAAATAAAATCTCGATTCTGTAGCGGAGACCAAAGGCGTCGAATCGACGTGAAATAAAAAAAATATAAGTTGGTTTACTATTTCCTTTTCATGAAATTCGACATTTTTGTGCAATAAACAATATTATAAAAAAGCCCAGTCACATGCTACGAACGAAAAGAGCATGAGATTCGGAGATGTATAGACGCGACAAACAAATATTGAAATCGGTATTTTTTGCGAAAATTTACTCAGAGTTTAGTGAAAGCGGGGACGTTTTTAATTAGTGTAACCGCTAAAAGTGACGCACGTTGAATAATTGAGGAAAAAGACGAGAATATACGCGGCGAAAATAAACCAGGCGAAATGAAGAATTGAAACTACCGCCAAATTATGCACCGTATTATCTCACTAAGTATTGCTTCAATTTGAAAAAATAACCTCCCGAAATGCACTTTTCTCTATTTGACAGGCACACGGATCGCCACACTAGCACACATCTCTCTTCCCTCACTTTAGAATCCTCTGAGAAGGCGCAATGACACTTGCTTCGTCCTCTACTTTTCGATACGGGATGGAACCCGCTCCGCTATCGGCCGCAAACTGACTGACTTCGAAGCAAGCGGTACTTAGGATGTAAGGAGGAAGGGGAAGGAAGATTCTCTCCTACCTCTTGAGGGAAAAGGTGAAGGATCTGTGGTTCTCAGCGCGGTCACATGTAAGTGACGTCATGGCCCGTTCGGTATGCAACTCTTCGTCTTCCAGTATTTCATCTATTTTTTCTGCCTCTTCGGGAAGCTACGGATCAACTGTCGACGGATGCGTACTCGGGTGACATATTTCTCTTAGGATGTGCTCCACAAAGGAATTTCGAGAGAAAGCTATTCTCCAGTTCCAGAGGGAAATTTTTACTTACGCACGTTTAGAAGAAATAATCCGCATCCACAAAAACGTACCACCCAAAACGACTTCTTAGCTTATTTGCTAATAAGCGCACACATTTGACTTAAAAATTGAAATCGGCGCAAAATTCCTAACAAGCGAAATCACGAGTACTTTGGCTAAGATATTGGAGGCCACTTTTTTTGTCGATAAAGTTGATGAATCGGGCGTGACATATGTATTTGACAAATTTAACGAACATGTAAGAAAACAACTTTAATTGAAATTATAAATTTATATCGCGTTACTGCGGAATTTCTTTCTCTGACTTTAATCCGAGATATTTAAAAAAAGCATACTTTCTTCTGTATTATATATA
>KZ309135.1:250834-268536 GCA_000376725.2 Ladona fulva | reverse complement strand
AAGTAGTTTTTACTTATACCCGGATCCTTTCCTTTACTTTTTTCTGTGTTTTTTAATGATTTTTAATCTCTGTAATTCTAAAACTATACCATGTTATAGAGGCTAGGTGTAAAAGAGGCACACATATAATAATAATAGTAAATTATCAATTTTCACAAATTCGTCACCGAGTCAAATAATTTTCTATCAGTCGTATCCCCATGGATACAAATTACTCCTTCGAATATGATAAATTTCTCTTTCTAAATCATAAGGAAATTCAAAATAAATTACTAGCATCAAATATCTACCGAACAGCAGACGGATTACAATGAAAAAGCCAACTGATAGCAATAAAATATGGTAAAACATAATAATATGAGAAAGGCTGAAATTCCAATTTAAGATACAATACAATCGTGTTGTATCTTAAATTGTTGACCGTAGAGAGTTCCACCTTCCATTTAACCCGTCAGAAATTCGTGCGAATATGGATATCTATTATATAGACTCTCCTCCCGATATATATTTCCGGACACACACACGAGTAAAAGTTGCTTGCATTCTGCAAGTCAAGGAGTGATTAGTTACCACTATTCCTTTAAAACTGTTTCTCAATCGGTACTTACAAAGCTCTATATTGAGAGCAAAAAATTGAATAGGAAGGCTTGTAACCTTACTACAGAAACAAGGTGATACTTCCAGGCCCCACGTAATGAAACCTTGATAAAATCGAGATAGGGCCATTAGGGGACCTAAGTAAGCACCCACATTGTTTCAAAGCCTATCTTTCAAACCTGTGCTATTTTACCTGGTTGATTAACTAAAAATGGAATTTTAATATCCCAGGGGCCCTAAGACATAAATAGGTAAGAATTCGTAAAAAATCCATATGGGCTGTAAGTAAATATTCAGGCTTCCAACGAAAGACTGAGCATCACGATTGACTTATTCTAAGTTTCCCTATGATTTATAATCAAAGAGCATTTCGAGTGACCGAGAATCGAAAGCAAGATTTGATTTTTGGCTGTATATGCGAGGATCAAACAATACGCGGAATTTTTGGTTTTCCCAAAAACCCTCATTTATTCATTGATATCAATTTTGTCCCCTTCAAGGTATTCCCCCTCAGATATAATACATTTGTGCCAGCGCTTTTTCCAATCCTCGAAGCACTTCTGGAACGCAATTTTCGGAATGGCGTTTAGCTCCTTCAGCGGTTCTGTCTTGATCTCCTCAATGTTGCCAAAACCTAGTCCTTTCGAGGTTTTTCTGTTTTGGGAATAGGAAGAAATCACAGGGGGCCTTTTCCAGTGAATACGGTGGTTGAGACATCATAATGGTGTTGGTTTTTGCCAAAAATTCACAAACAAGCAGTGACTTGTGAGCTGGTGCATTATCGTGGTGTACTTGCCACGAATTGTTTCGCCACAGCTCCGATCGTTATCAACGGTTTGCTTCACACAAACAGCGTAGAACTTCCAGGTAATATTCCTTATTGACCGTACAACCTGATGGCAAGAACTCATGATTCACTGTGTCATTGAAATCAAAGAAAACCGTGAGCAGTTCCTTCACATTCAATTGTACTTGACGAGCTTTTAATAGTTTTGGTTCTTCAGGAAGTTTCCATTAGGACGACTGGGCCTTAGTTTTGACATCATATCCATACACACATCACTAGTTATGACCCGTTTAATAGGTTCTGGATCATCATTGGCTTCATTCAGCAACTCTTGGGCAATGTTCATTCGGTGCTACTTTTGGTCATAATTCAACAATTTTGGGACAAATTTTGCTGCCAACCGTTTCATCCCCAAAACATCTGTTTCAGAATTGCTTGGCATGAGCCAAATGTTATGCCAACCTCATCAGCAACCTCTCTGATAGTGATCGTCCGTAATCATTCTCTTCACCTTTTCGACGTTATCATCGGTTGTCGATGTGCTGGGACATCCAGGGTGCTCGTCATCTTCAGTGTCTTCACAACCCTCTTGAAAACGTTTGTACCACTTGTAAAGGCTCGTTTTATTCATTGAACATTCGCCAAAAGTAACATTTAACATTTACATTGTGGTGCAGCACTTTATTCCATTTCTAACGCAGAATGTAATGCAAATTCTTTATTCCGTTTTTGCCGCAATCAAATCAAACAGATGAAGAGGTGGAGGCAATCTATGAAGGCTTGGAGGAACTTATGCGTGCGGTTAAGGGAGAGGAAAATTTGCTGATAATGGGATACTGGAATGCGGTGGTGGGGGAGAAATCAGAAGATGGAATTGTAGGGGGATTTGCGCTTGGTAAAAGGAATGAGAGAGGAGATTGGCTTGTCGAGTTTTGCTCGGCGCAGTCTCGTTGTGACCAACACCTTGTTTAAGCATCATCCTCGCAGGCGCTACACCTGGAAGACTCCTGTTGAATTAAGGAGATTACAAATAGATTTCATACTAGTCAAAAAGAGGTTTAAGAACCAGGTAAAGGATAGTCGCAGCTATACTAGTCCAGATATAGATAGTGATCATAACCTAGTGGTGGCGAAATGCAATTTGAAACTCAAGAAATTAAAGAGAAAGGAAACAAGGAAATGGCAACTTGACAGACTTAAGAATGAAGATGTTTTGGCAGAATATAGAGAAAGAACAAATTGTTCTCTAAATTTTGCAGGAAAAGATGATGTCAACACGAAGTGGAATATGGTGGAAGAGAAACTTTTATCGATAGCAGAGGATGTAGTCGGAAGGAAAACCACAGAGAATAGAAAAGGATGGATAACACCAATGTGTCATAGTCCCCATTCCAAAGAAAGCGGCTGCTTCCAAGTGCATCAATATCAAACAATTAGTCTAGTGTCTCATGCTTCTAAAATTCTAACTTCCATTTTGCTACAGAGAATTGAGTTTACGATTGAAGAAGTACTCTCAGATGACCAATTTGGATTTAGAAGAGGTAAAGGTACACATGAAGCCATTCTGGATTTAAGACTATTGGTGGAAAAAAGAATCAGGAAGGACAAGACAACATATATGGCTTTTGTGGACATAGAGAAAGCCTTCGATAACGTAGCATGGAATAAGTTATTTGAAGTGCTTAAAGATATTGGTATAAAGTTTAAAGAAAGAAGGGCGATATACAATCTATACAGGAATGAGAAGGGTATAATAAAGGTTGGAACTTACGAAGAGGAAGTAAAAATAGAGAAAGGAGTCAGACAAGGGTGCTCACTTTCACCGAAGCTCTTCAATCTATATGTGCAGAAAGCAATCGATGAACTTCTAGAACGAATAGAGGGTGGACCGGTAGTGCAGGGAAAAAGGATTCCAATGCTTAGATTTGCTGATGATATAGTGGTTTTCGCAGAAAGCGAGGAAGAGTAAACACATGATCATTCGGAAATGAATCACATTCTAAACAGTCAATACAATCTTAGACTGAATCGAAAGAAGACGAAAGTTCTCATCAGCAGCAGAGAAGGAGATATTGATGTCAGAATTAGACTGGATGGAGAGTTATTAGAAAAAGTGATCGAGTTTTTCTACCTAGGAAGCAAAATAACTCATGATGGAAGAAGCAGAAGAGATATATTGAGTAGGATACAAAAAGCAAATATTGATTTTAACAATTTTATTCACTTCTAAATCCATTAATTTAGCATTGAGAAAAAAGTTAGTTAAGACCTATGTTTGGAGTGTACTGTTGTATGTTAGTGAAACATGGACTATAGGAATACTAGAAAAGAAACGGCTGGAGGCTTTCGAGATGTGGTGTTACAGAGGAATGTTAAAGATCAGATGGACAGAACGACTAACAAATCAGGAGGTTCTGAGAAAAGTAGATGAAGTGTTGTCTCTGTGGAACACCCTGGAAAGGAGTAGGGATAAGTGGATTGGACATCTACTGCGGCATGAGGGATTGGTGAAGACCATAATTGAGGGAATGGTGGAAGGCATGAATTATAGAGGAAGGCCCAGATTGGAATATATAAAACAGATAATGGAGGACATGAAATGTAAAAAAAATTTGGAATTGAAGAGGATGGTACAGGACAGAGAAAGGTGGAAGACTGTCGCCAACCAATCCTGAGGGATTGAAAACCAAAGAAGAAGAGAAGATTTGTATTAATTTACCATATATGTTAGTTGTAAGTTGAATTTATTTGAGTAATTTTTTATATCAATGACTCAGAGGTGTAAGAGAGAACCCAAGTTCAAGAATTAATTTATTTATTTCACGCCGTAAGCGTGAAATAAATAAATTAATTCTTGAACTTATGACATACGAATTGGCCTAGCATCGAACTAAGGACCTTGAGGACAAAAACCTTTACGCATACAATAGACGTGTATATCCATTATCGACTGCGTGAATCTCAACGTTCTATCTTACGAAGAAATACCCTAAATGATTTTTTTTTTAATATGGCATTAAGAATTTACCTAGCATCGAACCTGGGGCCACTAGGGATAATGCTCTTGCGGCAAACGGAAGATAAAAACACTTTCTAACGATTCCGTAAATTTCAACGTTCTATCTAAATGCAAAATATACTAAACGAATTTTTGAAAATGCGCTCAATGCCTTTAAACGGTAAAAGTACCGTTTTTGGGGCCTCCAAGAATAGAACCTATGATGCCTAGGATGGATGTCCGCTTTTTTCCATAGTGTACCAACCCGGGCCTTCACGAAAAAAAAATCGGCGACTCAGTGAGGCAATTCCTTCTGCCTCATATTTAGTATCCTATATACGTAAAAATATATCTCTTTATATAGATGCTTCTCCGGATATATATACTCGTATATACGATTAAAAGTTGCCTGCACATTGCAAGCTTAATGTAAGATAGATTAACTAAAGTATTATGCACCACTTGCAACACTCCGCCTACCATAAACGGACTGACATCCACAATCTACAATACCATAAAGGAATTATTCAAAATACGTCCATACGAATTGCCCTAGCATCGAACCGGGGTCCATTAAGACAGATGTCTCTACGGCATACTATAGAAATCCATGTTTTCTATCGATGTTGCGAATTTCAACCTTTTACCTGACCGGGAAATACCAGAACGAATTGTGAAAGATTTGGTGCTTTCCTGGTGTACGCTATGGATGAAGTCTTCACGGGTTTTTATTGACCCGTGATATATATAATAATATANATAATAATATATTATTATTTTTTACTTGACCTGGTGGAAAACCCGTGAAGACTTCATCCACACCAGAACGAATTTTTGAAAATTCGGTCATTCGAATGGTCCTATAATCGAACCTGGGCCTTTAAGGCAAAAAGCTTTACGGCATACAATAGATATCTATATATTCTAACAACGGCGTGAATTGCGACTTCCTATCTTAACGTAAAATACCCTAAATGAATTCTTGAACTTAAGACATACGAATTGCCCTAGCATCGAACTAAGGATCTTTAGGACAAAAACCTTTACGCATTCAATAGGTAATTATATTCTCTATCGGTGTTGTGAATTTCAGTGTTCTACCTTACCGGTATATACCCTAAATGATTTTTTGAAAATTTGGCATTAAGAATTTACCTAGCATCGAATCTGGGTCCATTATGGATAACGAAGATATCCTCTTGTGTCAGAAGGAAGACAAAAACACGTGCTATTCACTCCGTAAATTTCAACGTTATATCTTAATGCAAAATACGCTAAACGAATTTTGTAATATGCGCTCAATGCATTTAAACGGGAAAAGTACCGTTTTTGCGGCCTCCTAGAATCGTTACGGAGTCGTTAGAATGTGTTTTTGTCTTCCGTATGGCGTGAAAGTGTTATCCCTAATGGTCCCCGGTTCGATGCTAGGTAAATTTTTAATGGAAAATTTACCAAAAATAATTTAGGGAATTTCCCGGTAAGATAGAACGTTGAAATTTAGGCCATCGATGGAAGATCTATCGATGGAAGATCTAAAACACATCTATAGTAGGCATAATGGTTTTTGCCCTGCAGGTCCTTGGTTCGATGCTAGGACAATTCGTTTGCACATATTTTGATTATTTCGACTAAGGTATTGTAGTTTGCTTAGCAAAGGTTTGGAGGGATGGGACGCGATAAGCTTGGCAACGCGCGATAACTCGATAACACATTCGGAGCAGATATGTAATCTTCTTAGATAAGGACTTACCTTTAATTTCCCTGGTCCCTGGGATTTAAATCCCTGGAATTCTTTTCACGGAAATAGCTTCGAACCTAGGATTCATTTTGGAAGCGATCTCTTCAGTACGCGGTAAAGTATCACTACCTGTACTTGCAGTTTAAATTTCAGTTCCCTATCTTAACGGGAAGTGGCTGAAAGAAATGTCTTTCGTATTTCGCATACTGTGATACTTTGATAGTCAGCAAGACACTATCTCACGCCAGCTTACGTACTACTACGATCTGAATGGAACATATCAACATACGACAACAACGCGAAATCATCCTTGAAGTGTTTTCATTTTGGTGTCTCCCAAACGTACAGGATTCCGTTCTTTGCGTGCTCGAGCGCTATGACGCCTCGTCGAGCGTTTTCGGCAATTTTTCAAATTGTTTATAAAGGATATCTTTTGAATGTGTCCGTAACTAGTGTCCTGTACTTCGGCAACAAAATGTTCTCGAATTTTTCAGTCCTTAAGAAAATTAAATAAAAATATATCAATTTATATATAATGCTTATAACTCATTCATAGATGATGCATTTCATTTTTTGTGTCCATAGTTTAGGCGACATTAACATAATTCTCGTCACGATTTCGTTAACATGAATTTTTTAACACGAACTCTTAATTTTGTGGTCGCATCTTGAAAAATTCTTGAGAAATCCTAGTTGGAAAATACCTAATCGATAACTATGACCTAAATTTACGCAAGATAGAGATGCAATATGTGTGATGAAATTATTAATTAAAGGACAGAAGAGTAAGATCCGGGCTCTTACATTCGGGTCGCCGAAAAAAACTTTTGTGTTCGGTTTTTCACTGAAACATCGAATTAAATATGAATTCGAATATGCAAATTACCAACGACATGGAAGAAAATAGGTACTGACTGTAAAATCCGATTTAAGTTTATAAGAAATCTGTACAGTTAATAAAAGTTTGGTTTAGGAAAAATTTGCGTTCAGCACTACTTTTTCTTAGTAGTGCTGAACGCAATGGTTCGACAAATGCACAGAAACTTTAATACGCATTCATTAGAAAGAAGAAGCGACCCTTTGATAAAAGAGTGCCTCTTGGATTTTATTAAATAGGAGGACAGCCAACCGAAATTTTTGGTGCGGCCGTTTTGTAATTGAGCCCGAAACCTACCCGGCCTGAACATTGTAAGAAATTTTCTCCCTCAAACCCGAACTTTTTCCAAGTAGTTCAGGAGGTAGCAAAAGCGATGGATTTAGGAATAGGTAGATGTATTTTCCTCTATTATTCCTTCAATAATGCCAAGATATCTTAAGAAACGTCGCAGCGGCAGTAGATACAACAGAAACTAAAATATGCCAGAATATTCTATAAACAACCTGAAAATGTTTTAAACTATAATTCAATTTTTGGTCTACATCAGATTTATTCTACTCACCATATCAGATCTTTTCGTATTACTAAACACTATCTGGTAATAAATTTATAGAGCGAGAGAGAGTGTGCATTTTGTCTAAAGTGTACGAAAAGTTTAAGGAGAAGCGATCAAGTTAAAGCAGTAAGGATGGAAATGAAGATCAAAAACTTCAACGCGCTAGAAACGCAAAGAGATAGGAACTGCACTATGAAAACTCGCTCTATAATTACAAGTTGACTGCTGATCACTCCGCCGTTGGAGTGATAGATACATTGGAAATGGAAGTATCAGCACTGGACACGTGGCCCGCTAAAGAAAGGGGATTTAGCTGAAAACGGATGATAGGACGAAGGCGAGTTGTCTTCTACGGATGGCGGATGCTTCAGAAAAGGATATCCGTCACCCAAAGACACTCATCATATGGATGCAGAAAATTAAAGGAGACAGGATGATGAGCCACTATTAAGGAGTAGATAACTGATAGGAATAATACATAAGAGAAAGCTCACTCGATAACTTACTATCCGAGAAAACGTGTTTGAAGGATCCAGGAGAAAGGTTTCAGATACAGTATGAGATTAGAAATGTTAAATAGAGATATCAACGTCTTAACAAATGTCCCTTCGTTGACCTAATTGGTAGCGATGGAACGGCTTCAGGTTCGATACTGGTCATGGTTCTATTCGCCCCATTTCGGCTACAAGTAGGGCTCCAATGGTAAAAATAATTCCCATACATTTAGTTATCACGATAGTCAACAGACTATTCCTATCTAAGGAGATTCGGAGAAGAAACTTTGATATCTTATAAAATAAGAGAAAATGGTAAGTCATAAAAATCTCAAGCAGCATTTCCTAAGGAAGGAATACTAATAAAAATCAGTAATAAATCTAGATATCATATCTATGGACCATGGGAATAATTTTCCCTCATAAAAGACTAAGGAAGATGTTTATTCAATTGTTTGGGCCATGGCTTCGTGGTAGTTGTGCTTGGGATGTGACCTCTTGGGTGTGGTCTTCATGAATTTTCTTTGTTCAAGATGTTTATGCTAACAAAATATGCAACAATCTGTTGATATTGATCACAGATGAAAATTGAAAGAATATTTCTGTAGATCCTTCTTTTATTGAAGCTTTATGCTTGAGTAAATAATAAATTTGTACAGTACTATCTGCCTAGGACTTTCTTGAATCTTGGGTGGATCTTTGACAGTCCATTTGGAAATTGAAGGGAGACCAAGGACATCAATGAGTTTGCACTCAATGCTAGATTTGCTGAGGAAAGAGTTTATTACAGGTTTAATTAACTTAGAAAGCTGCATAAAAGCTTGTATTCACAAACCAATAACAACAATAGCAACATCTACATAGATATACTCAGCGGTTG
This sequence comes from Ladona fulva, assembly GCA_000376725.2. NCBI lineage: Eukaryota > Metazoa > Arthropoda > Insecta > Odonata > Libellulidae > Ladona > Ladona fulva. The sequence goes on along the minus strand of KZ309135.1, from coordinate 259,609 downwards.
CTCTCATCTTACAACCTTAATCTTACGTTATGTTCTCAGTCAAGGGTTTTAAGTTGTTTTGGACTTAAGTTTGACAAAAGAACTAATAATTAACTATAATGTATGTATATATTTGGAACATTTGACAATTTGGTGGGTGTTGTAAACATTAAATTACATAAACAATATTTACTCAACAAAAAATTTTCAGCGGTGGCTTTTGGTTCCCGAGTTTTACACACAAAAAAGAAAAAAATTAAATTGGTTGTAAGTCAAGAATCACCTGGGTGTGTTTATTATTATTATGCATTATTATTGTTGTTGTTGCTATTGATACCCCATTTTTATCCATATTTTGAGGATATTTGTCTCCATACTCAAAACTTAAGTAAGAGAGCATTAGTAAAATCTGAAGATAATATTTGAACGCTTTAATATGCTTTATTTATCTAAATTTTCTTTATCTCTAATTTTTTCCAAAATCTTTTTAACCTACTGATTATAAAAATTAAATGCAAAGAATATTGGTTTTTAGAAAGAAAATCTCAAATGGCATACTTCATTTTTTGAGAATAATTCCCTGGAGTAACTCTAAGCAGTCAGAAATAATAGGAATGAATTCAAAGTAACCCAACAGTTTATTTTAACATTTAAAAATTACAAGAGAGGTTATCAAAACAAATTTAGCTGACTTATGACAATATTTCTAATAGAAAACATCCTGAAAATCAAATGCATAAAAATTACCAATTCCACCTAAGCAAAGACTACAATTAAGTAAATCATAACTTACTGTGTAATTTAAAGAGATTAATACACAAAAATAGGAGTATTAAAAATGCAACCAATCTTAAGAATTTATATTTAAAGATTAGAAAGAATAATGGAAGTAGCGTATATTCTTGAATCAAAGATGCACCCATGTTTTGGAAATCTTGCGGAGGGTCAAGATTTATAGTGCCTCTGTAAGACAAATGCTATTTGCTGTTGTATGTGTCCAAACAGATCTAGAGAGGCTTAACAATTGCTTACAGAAAGGAGATTAATTGGCATAAAGAAAACTGAATTGTAGCTTCAAACATTATTATTAAAGTAACTTTTCACTGCAATACTTGCCTGAAGGTTTCAGATCATGAATCTTTGACCATCCCCATTTTTGAGAGCTCTAAAAATGCAATTTGTTAAGATACGGTATATGCAATAATGTAGAAAGCAGTTTGAGGATATACCTTCAGATATTACTATTTCAGAAAATATCACAGTTCACTGGTTCATAATCAAGGTAATTACCAAAAAAATATACACAAAATGCTGCCATAGTGTATAGCCTGGAATCAAAAATTCATTACTAACAGTGCAATATAGAAACTTCCTTAGCAGACCTTATCTCTACAGTACAAACAAATTCTTCCAGTGATAAGTGATAAAACCTTTTCCCTTACCATTGCTGAAGCAATAAATTTTAACATCAATGAAAGACACCTCGCTAAGGGATTAGTTAAGAATATAATTGAGTGAACTGAGTGAAAATTATTAAAATCTAAATTATAAGCCATCGCTAATTCTACAAATATTTCTGAATTAAGCATAGAACCATACATATTTTATTTGCCCTTTTCAATGGACATGGAAGACATAAAAAAAATCCATTAAATTTTTACATGTATGCTTTATCTCAAGAAGAATTCTATAAAATATCAAACTTCAAAAACTAAAATACTTGATTCAAGGAGCATTAAGTTAATAACTCTGTAATTCAAAAATATTATTCAACATCAAATTTCTCATCAGTTACAATGAGATAGATAGAGATTATCAAATAAATCATTTGATTTTAAATGATTTTCTTGATTTAGCAATAAATGGTATATAATGTGGTATACGTCAAATAAATTGCAATCTTGGTGCCCTAAATTGACACTAAAGCTTGGATTTTATTAAAGTAATTTCAGGAGATACTGAAATAGACTAAAACGATTTGAATAGGAGAAACTAAAATATAATTACAGTCAAACCTTGCATTGCACACATTATTTATTCCAGAAACATGCTCGTAAGCCAAAACTCTCATATATCAAAGTGATTTCTCTATAAGAAATAATGAAAACTCAGATGATCATGATTTGTTCCAAAACCTAAAAATATTCATACATATGATAATGATTATTAGGGAAATAATGATCATGTGATGCAGACTAGACAGTGTATACATACTCCTTGTACTGCAAGACATTGCTTGTATATAAAGTTAAAATTCATCAAAAATGTTTGCCTATCTTGCAAAACACAAACAGTTACTCACAGACTGAGGTTTGACTGTACTTCTTACATTTATAATCTCTTTCATTGGATACATTAACCTCTAGAGTACAATGAAAATTTTTATTTAAAGTAAAACTTAAATATGTCAGGATACTTTGTTATTAGAAAAACTTCTGATGAAGGTGAGAAAGGCACTAATTACTTAATTTTATCGAGAGTATTTTAAATTTCACCTATTTTAATACAAAAATATACATTTTCATCACTAACATTTGTTTGAATGAAATATTTGGGCATGACACATTTATAAAACTGCTTCTTTACATAGCTGATGTATGAATAACTAGTCTTAGTAAAGGGACTGAAGAACACAGAAAAAAAGGCCTGGTATTATAATGTATACTTAAAATGGAGTTAAACAAATATTCACTTTGGGACCAGTGTTATATCATTTCATTAGATTTTAAGTGAAATCTATAATTAATCTCCTAGCTAATCCATCATATACATAGTAAGATAACTATGAGTTTCACTTTAACTCTAACAAAACAACATGATACCAGGCCACAAAATGAACATTAGTTCGTCATTTTAGTATACATTAGAATAATGTATGCAAAATGGACAAGTTGACATTATCATAAAATTATAATGTATACATTATAATAGTGGGCCTAGGTGAAGAAATTCACTGCCAATATTCATTTCAATTCCTATCAAAATTAAGTATGAATTGTATACACAAAATTTCCACACACAAGACCATAATAGAAATTTAAATAATCTTACTTAAACACAAAGTAATAAAAGAACTACTTAAAGAAGAATGGGTAAAATGCCATGCCTAACACTTACTCTTTACCACCTGCCAAATCTCTTGCAGCTCATCTCAATTATTTCTCTCTGAAACATTTGTCTGGGAATTCTTCGCTGTAGAGATCATACATTTTACAAGCTACATAAAATATTTCAGCTGAGGCTATAATGATAACTGAAACGACTGATCTTCATTCCTTAACCTTAAATGGTACATACTTATTACCATGCCATTGCTCAGAGATGTTATGATTAGTATTTTCAGCCTAGAAAACAACAAAGGGGAACAGCTTCTTCGAGAGTTATTTAATGCTGCAAACAGAGCCATAAACTTGAAAAACCTCTCAGGATGATTTGGCTGAATTCATGAGCCAACTTTCCAGGGATGAATTGAATTATTCCAGCAAAGTAAAAATTAGTAAGTCTTCCTTTCTTCTTCCTTCCTTATAAAAAAGGAAGATATCCCTCATTATGATCTTCAAGGAAGATCATAACTTCCCTTTTATCAAGGAAGGTTCGACAATACTAGCCAGCTGCATGAATTATGGATCCTAAAAGCTCAGAGATGGCCTAAGATGGCATTTATCAATATCTATCAATAAAAATATATTAAAAAAGCAATTGTCTTTGAAAAATTTGCTCTAAAATCTTCTAATGTGATATGCAACAGAATTTGGTTCTTGAAATAGAGCAAATTGTACTTTGATTCCTGGACTTTTTATACACAGGATGCTTCTTTGCTAACACAACAAAATTACAACAAAAATTATCACTTCATTAATAAATAAACAAACTGTCATGCAAATGAACAAACCACAAAACGTCAAAATTAAATAAATGGGTTAACATCAAACATTCACTTCTCATATTATCACTCAGATATGAAATACAATGAGATCTGAATTGCACCTTAATGCAACCTTAAATTATTGAGCAGTCTCAAATATGGTAAATTCCACACTAACAAAACCTTAAAATGGTACACATAGCAAAACATTGGTAGAATGTTTCAATGTCTTTGTTTGGTTATAACTTTCTCTGTGCATAAATAACATAACACAAGGTAACAATAAAGAGAGAATGAAATCAATCAAAGCATCGATGAAGAATTTTTTTTTTCAGAATCATAACACTGAAACAGTTTCCAAAATGAGTAAAATGGAAGTATGATCAGAGAAAAGAATATGAATCAAAACGCATAATATTACTGATGAATATGAAAACGATTCCAATTAGAATTGATGACAAATTAACAGTATAGCAAATAGTAGCACAACAAATTTTAAAATTGGAATTCACTACATTCTCATGTGAAGAAAACAACATTAGGCAAGTGTCTCTCCATACTCAATTGGATCAGAATCACAGCAATGCTCCAATCCCTGGAATCCTAGAATTGAAAGGATAAGAATGATTTAATACAAATGAAAGATGTTCACTGGGCATGCACCTAAACCATAAATATACTCAAGAGGGAAGCAAAACCATCTTTAACTTCATTCTTACAAATAATGAAAAAGGAGGGTCGGGAAAACAATTTTGAAGACCTTGAATATCAGACTAATAATAAAGAGAAGGAAATGACAAAGAGGGATGAGTAGATGTCCAAGCCTTGCAAAGCCTTTGGTTATCATATCAAATGTATATAAAGCAAAATGTCTGTCATTCCATCTTTCTGTCTGTCCCCTCTATCACATAAACAGCTTGATATAGCTGTTTCTGTGATAGAGGGGACTGGATATATATGAAAAAACTGTATAGGAGGTTGAAAGGACCACAAAAACTATTCAAATCTAAACTATAGAGACTCAGGGCTAACCTTGTGGTAATTATTAATATTAAACATATTAAAACGCTCCATTAGAGTGAACTTTTTACTATACCACACAAAAAAAAATCCAGGCGGCAGATAGGCAGGCTCTGGTACTATGAAATCAAGACAAGCGCCAAAAGAAAGGAAAAATGATATATAATCTTATTCCAGTTGTAAAATGTTGATATAGATTCAAAATTGTGAGAATTCAGATAAAATATAGGGAAAATTTGTAAACTTTTGCTGCAATAATCAACATTCCATCAGCAACCAAGGCGATCGTCGAGCTCATGAATTATTCCATATAAATACACAGAATTAATATAGGAACACACAGAATTAAAACTAAGGACAGACTTAATGTAGAAAGAGGTAATTTTTTGAGATTCCAGACATTTCAGTCAGTGCTCAGCTGTCAAAGGGAAAGGATGTCTCTCTATGTAGCTCTTGCAGCAGAAGTGAAAGTTAAGTATAATGGCGTTAACAAAATGTGTTGTATGTAAGAAAGCAGTAAAGAACGGAGTGTGCTGTGGTGACTGTAAGAAGTCGTTTCATTTAAGTTGCAGCTTATTTAAAGTTGAAAACTGCGAAGAGGATGATTGGCGATGCAGCAGCTGCAATAGGAAGAAGGAGAGGAGTACCACAGAGGAAAAAGATGCCTTAATACAAAGATTGAAGAAGGAATTGGAAGAGAAGAGGGAAAGGGTCAAGAGACTGATGTCTGAGAATGAGGACCTTAAAAAACAGTCAAGTACTCGTAAAGTGAATGTCTCATCCTAATGGTACATTAAATTCTGATTCTTATAAACATGTTCTGGTTTTAGGGGACTCAATGGTTAGTTTTAGTGGGAATGAATGTAAATGTAAAAGGGCTGGGGTTGAATGTTTTCCGGGTATAAGGGTTGAACAATTGACTAATAAAATTGAAAGAATGGGGGAAGAAAGGGATGAGAGGGTTATCTTGCTTCATGTGGGAACAAATAATATTATAAGTGCCAAGAGTAGTGGCCATGTAGTGGGGGAAATTTTGGATTTGTGTAAAGTTGGTGCTAAAAAATTCAGTAAAGCTAAAATTGAAGTGAGTGGGATTGTCAAAAGGAGGGATATGGCACCAGGGAAAATTGATTATATTAACAAGGGAATAGACTGGGTGTGTAAAAACCAGGGCTTGTTTTTTATTAATCCAAACAACTGGGTGAATCAGAGAGATTTGGGAAGGGATGGATTATACCTTAATCGAAGGGGAAACTAGAGGACAGGGTTAGAGATGACAAAACCAGTGGTGGCTGCAGATTTGGTGCCCCAAGTACAAATATTGATGGAGTGTGCTATCAATCCACCAAAACAGAGCCTTCAGAAAGAGTAGAAATTAAGAACAGCAATGGGGAAAGTAAGGGTGACAGTAAGTGTTAATGACAAAGGCAGCGGCTTGAGAATTCTCCAGATAAATTGCAGAAGTCTCTATTATAAAAAGGAGTTATTTTCACCTCTAGTTGATGCTTTAAAACCATACATTATCTTAGGAACTGAGTCTTGGCTAAAGGAGGATATTTACTCAAACAAGGTTTTTCCGTCAGGTTTCATAGTTTATAGAAGGGATCGCAGTTCGCGAGGTGGAGGTATATTTGAATGTATTTTGGATAAGGTTCACAGCACACTTCAGTGGGTTCAAGACGATTGCGAAATGTTAGGGGTCAAAATTATAAATCCGTTGAGTAAAAGAGTACTCATTGTCATAATAGAAAACCGAACGACGATTTCCATGTTTTAAACATCCTAAATGACCTCAGCGCTAATATGAGTAATAACCTCACGGATATCGCAGGTGATCTCAACCTTACAACCGTATGTTAGGAAGGGAACGTGGAAGGACGGGGCAACGCTCAAGAGCTTGTTAATAGCATTATCCATGAGGGGGGTCTAACTCAGGTAGTCGAAGCCCCCATCAGAGCATCAAACAAGTTAGATGTTTTTCTCTTAAAGCCCTTGGAGACACTGATTAGCACAAACACTATTCTGGAAATAAGTGACCACGAGGCAGTAGAACTTGTTTTAAATTGGAATACGCCCAAATGGACACCAGCCTCAAATAAGATTGAAATTGGAAGTTCAGTTGAGGAGATGTGGCAGAGATTTAAGAACATTATTTTCAGGGGTATATATTTCTACGTTCCTAAGAGGCGTTTGAAAAATAACCTAGATCCCAAGTATTACACCAGAAAGGTTAGGTTACTTAAAAGGAAAGTTCGGGCTGCACACAAAAGGAAACGTTTCTTCAGGGGAAAACTGTACAAATTCTTTATAATTTTCAGATTCGGTTATTCTCCAAAAGGTTCAAAAATTGAAAAAGAGGAAATTGAAGGGTCCAGATGAAATCCCTAGTGATGCGATAAAACTGAGTAATCGTGTAATTGTTCCCTATCTGAGAACAGTTTTCACTGCAACACTAAACAATAAATTTATTCCTGACGATTGGACCAAAGGGATCATGATTCCAATACATAAAGGAGGTTCAAAATCATCGTTAGATAACTACAGGCCGATTAGTCTAACTTCACAAGTTTGCAAAGTTATGGAAAAAATTATAGCAGATCACATTCATGTATTTTGGAAAGAAAATGACTGGCTGTGCAAGAGGCAACACAGATTCAGATCTGGGCTTCTCATGCGAAACACAGCTCCTTGGTCTCGTTCAAGATATTGCAGAAACCATGGATCTCAGGGATGAAATAGATGCGATTGTTATCGATCTCACAAAGGCATTCGATAAAGTACCGCATGACCTCCTGATAGCAAAGACATGGAAATTAAATATTGATCATAGAGTTATAGATTGGATTCAACTTTTTTTGAAGAAGAGAAAACAGAAAGAATGGGAGATGTTTTCTCAAAAGCGGCAGATGTTACTTCAGGTATTCCGCAAGGTAGCTTTCTTGGGCCAGCGAATATTAAATCCGATATCAGACTATTTGCCGATGACTGCATACTATACAGGCATATGACAAATGCTCATGATCACCTAATTCTGCAAGATGATTTAAAACGACTAGCGGAGTGGACTAAATTAAACTGAATGGAAATTAATGTCGGTAAATGTAAACATACCAAGTTTTCCAGAAGAAAGTCTCAAATACTTCATAATTACTCCCTAAATGACAAAAACATTAACGTTGTTTCCAATTGCAAATATCTAGATATTAGGCTAACTGAAAATCTTAAATGGGGAAACCACATAGAGGACATTGTTGCGAAGGCTTATAGGAATCTCCATTTCATAATGAGGAACCTAAAACGAAGTGGGAAGAGTGTCAAGGAAAGAGCATACAAATCCCTGGTCAGGCCGATTATAGATTATGGAATGAATGTTTGGGATCCCCACGAAACAGGCCTTACAAAAAGCTTGAAGGCATGCAAAGAAAGGCGGCTAGGTATGTAGTTGGCAATCACAGGAAAATCAAAAGTGTAAGTAAAATGCTAGCTCATATGAAATGGGAATCATTAGAATCGAGAAGGAAGACTTCTAGATTAGCCGGAATGTATAAGGCATGCAATTCCGAAGAGGGTTGGGTTGAACTGCATACCAGGTTTAAAACTCCGAGTTATGTTGGGCGCGGAAATCATAGTTTAAAAATCAAGGAACGCAAGCAGAAAACAGATATAGTGAAATATTAATTCGTTAATAGAGGTATTAGGGAATGGAATGCTTTACCTGGAGAAGTTCTGATTCCAATGCCGAAAAATGTTAAAGTATTCAAAAAAAGGATACAATCAAGATGTAAGTAGATTTATTGAATGATCTCCTGTCATTATATGCAATGCAACATTGTACATGCGACTATATGGATAAATACCATGTATCTTACTTTAGTTACTTCTATTTCTACTTAATGTATAATATTATTTTT
>KZ309135.1:234750-250690 GCA_000376725.2 Ladona fulva | reverse complement strand
ATGTTATACTTCCCTCCAGCGTTGCCACCTGGCCAAATTGCAATGCAAATTTTAATAAATAAATAAATATTCTAAGTACAATGTACAAATTGGAGGGACTACAACTAATACCGCCACATGGGAAAGTCTCTTAATAAAATATAAGTTGATTTGTTGTGAACAAATAAATATTATGGAAAGACAAAGGGAAGATTATTAGGAGACGAACAAAATTTGAATGCAAAAGAGATATTAAAGCTGTGAGCTTATGTAAATCTCACGAACTGCAAAGTGTTTGGCGATATTAAGTTCATCAAACCATGTACTGGTCATAATTATATTATTAAAGACCAACAGTTGAGCTTAAGAAACACGGACATCTACAATAATAGATATATTTTTAAAATAAGTTAACTTCCATCAAGGAGTTAACTAGTTTAGATATATTACCTTATTTTAAACTTTCTGAACTCCAAATAAAACATTAAATACCCTAAACTCTTCTGGTTCTTTATTTAGGAGTTTTTAGTTGATTAACAATAGCTGAAGGTAAATACTTCTTTCTAATGCACTTTAACAAAATTTGAAAACCATTTTTACATTGCTCATAGTAATATCCATGAGAAGAGAGTAAAAATCCCCAACGTAAATAATAGTCATAGGACAATACCAAAATTTTTAGCAATACCAATACAATTCCCATTAATACTCTTAACTTCCAATTCCAATACAATTTCTTTGTATAAATCATCTAGCTATTGTATTCAAATCCTAAAATTCAGAACAACAAATTCAGTTCATTTTATCTTAATAATACATTTCATTAATTTTTTATCAAATAAACGTTAAATGAGTGAATTAAGAATGTTTTGAAAGAGATTAAAATATTAAGTTTCATTTTTTGCTGAAACAAAATAGAACTAATAGATTTCATAAGAATCTGGAAGAAACATAAGGATTCCATTTTATACTCAACAATTAGTTTAAAAAAATCACATTAAATACCATATGCATCATTAAGACCAATTGATTTTAGTTTTACTGATAGTTCAATTAAAAAGTCTACACTTATTAATCATTGACCATCAGAAATGCAAAGATTTATTAGAAATGGAATTCCAAAACAATAAACAAAAAATTCCAAAGAATAATTTTTGGATAACTTGATTTTTTCTCAAAGTTAAATAGAATGTCACAAAATGATGAATCCATGTCATAACATTAAACTTTCTTGGTAAACTTTTATCACAAGACCTTAAAAGTAACTAAAAGTTTACAGTAATTTCATAGTTCTGGAATCAACAATATTGTAAACTCAAAAAATTTCTGGTCAAACAAATGATTCAACTGATTGATAAGTCAGTAATTGTTTTTTCAAGAAGTTCAAATTTATCTCTGTACACCTGAATTAATAAAAATCATTGAGCACAAACAACATCGTTCATTTGAGCATGGCTTATAAACAATTGAGCTTTATCTACAAACATTTCCCTCACAAATACCTTCAGGAGGTTATTTGGCTTATGGCTTGTTTCTGGATAAGATTTATTCTCTGGATAAACTGTATATCTAATTAAAATGTTTTTAGAAAGTTTGGATAAGTTAATATCAGAGGTAAGAGCAAAAAATTCTATTCTACAGGCAGCACATAAACTGCTTATCAGCTAATAGTATGCAATGACGTGTGCAACACCTGAATACAGATGATCCCTAGTTTAAGTCATCTCTTTTCATAAGTTCATCTCTCAGTCTTTAATGGGAGTTAAGGGTAATTAAATTCAAGAAAAAAAATTACGTAATCTACCTTCTGGAGTAAACAGAAATCGACAATATTTTAGCAAAATGCTGCTGACGAAATTTAATAGATTATTAACAAATACTGTAATAATTACATCTCTTAAACAAAAAAGTATATAACTATAAAAGTACTTGATAAATTATGCCATCCATCAGATTGTCAGAAATTAATATAACATAGTTTTTTTCTTAAGATAAGCAGTAAGATGTACTCAATTGATCTTTCTTAATACACGTGTTGTTTAACCCTCCGTTAGTCGCACACGGTAGATTTCTACCCCACGTGACCAATTTTATGGTGGTCACCCATCTTTTTTGTTTTTATTGCCCCCCGCTTTTCAGTAGCTGTTGGAACACGTGTGAGAAAGATTTTTACGCAGAAATTTTTAGTTTTAAGCCAAACGTTTTCTGGTGAGCATGCTTTTTCTTGAATGGAGCCGGGCTGAGGCAGTGCCAGGATCCTGTGGACATTTTTTGGAATCAGGCATTTTCATTTAGATTGGATACTTCCTTTGGGATATTGTTTTTTTTTTATCAAAAACAGCTTTATTGGAGCATTTGCTGAGTTTCTCACACCTTGATTCGACTTAGGATTATTAAATTATAGCCATAAACTACATTTATTTAGGTAAGTAAAATTCAACTTTTGTATTCATCAGCTCTGTCTTCCCCTATCATTGAGTGCATGAAGTTAATATTGAAAATGAAATTATTTCAAATATTCCAACATCTATTTTCCTATAAGATAAATGTCGATAGAGAAGAGGACTCACATTCATTAGGTCTCCTTTTGTACGAGTCGTCCGACGAAAACTACTCAAAGGAGGAGCCAGAATCTTTGAGTGATACCTCCAATGAATCGGAGCATGATACCAAAACGGAGCAAGAAATTTTCAACACAGAGGTCCAAGATCTTCAAGAAATCGAGGAAAATATTTGGCGAGGGAAAGATTCCTCAATTTGGAGAAAAGAGGAACCACGATGAAAAGTATGAAATCCTGCCTGCAACATAATGACGCTAACAACATTGATAAGGAAATAATAAATTGTATTGTATGCCAACATTCATATTGATAAAATATCTATCAATTACACTCGGGAAGAAATGGAGATCGAGTGCCTCATTGGTCTTCTAATTTTTGCGGGTGTTTATAGATCAGGTAGACAAAATATTGCAGATCTGTGGGAACAAAGATGATTATGGACTTTTCATTCTTCTATGAACATTCAAAGGTTTAGATTTCTTTTATTCAACCTAAGGTTTGACGACATCAGTGATAGAGCTGAAAGAAGAAAGTTTGACAAATTAGCACCAATAAGGGAGATTTTTGAATTATCTTTGCGAAACTATCAAAAATGGTATACGATTGGAGAATATGCGACTATAGATGAAACGCTTGTAAGATTTCGTGGGAGACGTTCTTTCAAGCGGTACTTACCCAGCAAGCCTGCCAAGAATGGCGTAAAAGTATTTTTTCTGGTGGATGCAAGAGTCTTCTACACGCTGTATATGGAAGTTTACTGTGGGCAGCAGCCAGAGGGTCCTTTTAGGATGGAAAATACTCCTAGAGAGGTTGTAAAACGGCTTTCTGTGCCTATTCTTGGGACTTGGAGAAATGTCACAGCTGACAATTGGTTCTCTAGTGTTCTCCTCGCAGAAGAACTTCTTTCGAAAAGGATAACCTTCGTGGGAACCATTCGGAAAAATAAAAGGGAGTTGCCCCCAAAAATGGTAAATACAAAAGGCAGGGAAGAGAAAAGTAGTTTGTTTGGTTTCAGAAACAAAATGACGCTAGTGTCTTATATTCCCAAGAAAAGAAGAAATGTGATCCTAATTTCGACGATGCATCATCAAAAGAGCATAGATGAAGCAAGGGGAGGTTAGAAGAAGCCAGAAATAATTACATTTTACAATTACACGAAAGGGGGTGTAGACACAGTAGATGAAATGTATGCCACATATGATACGGCAAGAAATACAAGATGGCTCTTAGCAATATTTTTTCATTTGCTAAATACAGCAGGTATTAATTCCGTCATTATTTTCAATGACGCAAATAAAGTAAATCGAATGAAAAGATGGAGGTTCCTGCGAGAATTATCGCTACAACTAACCAGACCATTCATAACAAAATGGTTAGGAATGAAAATGATTCCAAGAGAGCTAAAAAGAAAGGTAGAAGCAATTGCGGGGCCGTCAACATCTACAGAAACAATAACAAAACCAAAGAAAGGGAAATCCGGAAGATGTGCTAAATGTCCCAGGAGCGATGATGTCAAAACATCAAATGTTTGTACGATTTGTGAAAGTTGGACTTGTTTATAACATTTAAGGAAATTTTATGTAAGTTGCCTCCAAAAAAAGAGCTAGAGATAGATACGGACAAATTATTCCAATTTACTTCAGACTAACATAAGTAAAACCACATGTATCGTAATTTTTCTTTTCGATATAATCTGATTATTTCTATAATTTCTAAATTATACTAGAATGGTAGAACAATTTATATCTTCTTTAAACTATAATTATTTGCTTTAATATGTTTTATCTGAAATTGAAAGTTTGATAACCAAATATATGCATTATTTCCTGATGCATTATGTATCTCCCTATCCTGATATTTTTCGAAGTAACAATTTTCTATCTACTGTTTACAAATAAAAGTTATTGCTATTAAATACCATACTGCCGTTCATATTTGTCATAAACAATATTAATATATTAATTGATGATAAAGTTAACATTTTTTCCGATATTATGACATATTTTAGTTTTACTGATAGTTCAATTAAAAAGTCTACACTTATTAATCATTGACCATCAGAAATGCAAAGATTTATTAGAAATGGAATTCCAAAACAATAAACAAAAAATTCCAAAGAATAATTTTTGGATAACTTGATTTTTTCTCAAAGTTAAATAGAATGTCACAAAATGATGAATCCATGTCATAACATTAAACTTTCTTGGTAAACTTTTATCACAAGACCTTAAAAGTAACTAAAAGTTTACAGTAATTTCATAGTTCTGGAATCAACAATATTGTAAACTCAAAAAATTTCTGGTCAAACAAATGATTCAACTGATTGATAAGTCAGTAATTGTTTTTTCAAGAAGTTCAAATTTATCTCTGTACACCTGAATTAATAAAAATCATTGAGCACAAACAACATCGTTCATTTGAGCATGGCTTATAAACAATTGAGCTTTATCTACAAACATTTCCCTCACAAATACCTTCAGGAGGTTATTTGGCTTATGGCTTGTTTCTGGATAAGATTTATTCTCTGGATAAACTGTATATCTAATTAAAATGTTTTTAGAAAGNATATTTGTCATAAACAATATTAATATATTAATTGATGATAAAATTAACATTTTTTCCGATATTATGACATGTTTCAATAATGGGGTAGAAATCTACCCCGCGCGACTATCGGTGTAAGTAGAACTCGCACGACTACCCGACGGTTAATATTAATAATGTTAATATAAAATGCAGAATGTTAAAATAGTATAATGTGTGATTTAAGTCTTTAAAATCACGAAAAAAATAATTTATGCCAAATATATTGAAGAGTAAACTTAAATACTGCCAACAAAATTTAAACTAAATACTGCCGTAAAGTGGTTAAACAAAGATATATCAAACTATATCAACATTCTACAAATTATGCCATCCGTCCGATTATTGCACCGGTCAGGGTGGATCAGGAAAATTCTGATGAAATTAGAATTCCGGAAAATCCACCAAAACAGTGCATTAGATTATTTTTGTGGTCTATCAGTTGGATATTACGAGAGGTAGATAGCCAAAAACATCAAGAATAAGTCACCAGTGTAATTAACAAAGAATATTATGCCATTAATAACAAAAGTAATACCATCAAATAACATTAGAATTATAATATACACAACTTGGACTGGTCGATGGTCGATTAACAAACAGTTGGAATATCAAACAACTTAACTGAAAATACTTTGCCAATAACTTCTTGGTCTTAAACACAATCAAAGCATTTCTAGATTTCAATTTGTGTAGCTTTAAATCTCATATAAATAACTCCTTAAGAATTACTAGAGAGAAAGGAATTTAATTGCTCAGAATTAGTTAATTAATCAAATTCTTCTATATTCTGGTTGGAAACCCACATCCACTGATAGTACTAAAAGTTGTTGCAGATTCTCCTTCATCTAATTTGCTATAAAAGATTGAAATGCTTGATAAAGACATCCTGTTTCATTCCTCATCTTAAAATATGATTTCTCAGTATAATGGCATAGAAAGCGAGATGACATAAATTAAGAAATGATATTCTCTAAGCCATATTTGGAGCTGTTAACTAAGGCCTTAAGACAAGGAAGACTCAATTAACTGAGAATATACCATAAGAACTAATACATGAAATGTATATGATATATTCCATAATATGAAATAAAGCTATAAACTAATCTGTGATAATTATGAAACAGGAGAGATGGCAGTGGATCTACATGAGACTGCGATGGTCTAAATACCCAAAAGGAGAAAGGGAGACAAATGAGAAAATATTCAGAAAATTAGCTTCTCATGAGATATTTCAAAGACTCTCACTAAGAATGCTCAATTGGAGAACAGGGTGGAAAGTGGAAGCATGTGTAAGAGAAGACAAAGTTTTAGATTTGGCAGATAGAATAAGAAATTACCTTGCCTTAGGAAAGAGTATAATAATACTACATAATCGCATACATAAAACTTTAACGCAAATAAATGCTTGATAGTAAATTTTTTTGAAAGGAAACAGTTGCAGCAGAATAAATCGTACAGGATTAACAGAATGGAAATAAAAGTAGTTAACTCGGTTGAATATCTCGGAATCACTCTTACAAATAACATGAACTGGAGCACATATATCCGTAACATTTGTGCTAAAGCAATAAGAAATCTGTTTCATTAGGCATATTATTGGTAGATGTGATGAAAAAGTTAGAGAGCGATGTTATTTTGCATTGGTTAGGCCCCATCCGGAATATGCATCAAGTAAATGGGATCCGGCAGACAAAATATGCACCAGTGAACTCGAGATAGTACAATGGAAAGCGATGCGTTTTGTTAAAAAGTGCTACGACAAAAAAGCAAGCATTACCAAAATGCTCTCAGACACAGGATGGAAATACTTAAAGGATAGGAGATAAGAAGCTTGATTGCGACTGCTTGATAAATTTAGGGAAAGTATGTTTGCGGAAGATGTAGTCGATATTATGCGACCCCCCTGCTACCTTGGGCGATCAGACAATGAGCGTAAAATAAGATAAATAAATGCTAGGATGAGTCGTATTAAGAATTCATTCTTTCCACAAACGATGCATGATAATAATAGGTTTAAAAAATAGTCCAAACGCTTGGTGTTTTCACCCCTTGCCCCACACCAGGAGGCGGCTTATTTATGTAGATGTAGAAGGATAAACCAACTTCCATTACCTCTTGAGCTATAAAGAAACCTTTTTACCATATGAGTATAAGTAACCTGCATTCTGCAAGCTTAGTAGCACTAAATTTCCACTAATCCCATAAACTGTTTCAATTCAATCCAATTGGACTTAAGGGCAGTCGATACAAGGCCTAAATATCCCTTTGCAGGCTGTTGGCAATAACATTGTCATGATTGCATGCATATTGATAAAAAATTTGTTTTCAACATTCAATGCTTGAAAAATGTTGCTACACTTGCATGCGTTCTCCGTTAGGATCATGCAAACTATACAGGAGAAAATATTAGAAAATGTGTAAAAATTGATCCCTTTCATTGTAGTGGTACTCGGCAGAAAGAAGAGATATGAAAATCTTCTTGTACAGAATTTTAGCTTAATCCTTTATCTTCTAATCCAGGCACTTTCCAAGTATGAAACTTTCATACAATTCCAAAATTGTGTAATTAGAGCAAAATGTCCAGCACATTCTGTAGGAAACAGATTGAAAGAGATTCAGCACTACAGTAAGTTGTTCAAACTATCACCCTTCCTGTATGAAAAACTCAATATCAGCATTTCTTTTAACTAAATACGGAAAGCGCGAAAGCTGGCTACTTAGAAGATAGATCCAAAAAATTTGATTCCCTCACGAAGATGATCAAAATTCCCCCTTAAGGTGAAGAGTTTTCAATGGTCTCCTTGAAATACGACAGCTGAGAGAAGCCATTGGATGGCAAAGCAAGACTTATGCTGACAGCTATGACAGCCAAAGGTTGATGAGTCAGAAGTGCTATAGCCTATGTAGTATCAGGGAAGCTGGAATTGCTTGTAATGAGGAACAAATGGAATTGCACAAGGTCAAAGATAAGAATAAGTTTTACTTTATGTATAGATCTGACTTTCAGATTTTCTGCACACAAAAAAATGCTCCATCCAGCTGCACTTCGGTCCCTGTGACAGCACATTAGTGTGCTGTGTCATAGCTTTTGATGTGCCTCATTACATCAGAGGGTGACATTTTTCCAATTCCACATTACTTATGACCTCTAACTTGTGATATATACAACCATATTGTTATGGTACTGCTAAAATATGTCATTCCACAGTTGTTATTTTCTAATCAATATTAGTAATAATTACATCATGAGTCTAGGTCCACTTACATGTCAAGAACTATTTTTTAAGTTAGTTTTCATTGATAAGACTTTTGATACAGGGCAATGGTCAAAATTGAGTAATTAATTTTAGTTATGTCAGCTTATATTGAAAAGATGAGTGATTGGCACAAAATGTATACTTTTCTATATTTATCGGCAAAAACTAGGATAATCAATGTGGAATCAGAAATGGCAGAGTAAGGAAGGTGAATAAAACATGTCTGTCCCTTAGAATAAGGCCAGACTGGAGGTGTCCCACTTGGTACCTAGTTGCTCGATGTCTCACCTGGCAATTCATCCTAGAAAACAAGCAGCTTTGAACAATTGGGATCTGCCACACTAGGTGCCAGGCAACCTAGCAAGTTGCTTGGTGAGTCTTTAGATAGACAGTCATATCAGTTCTTCCTGGCCTGTTCTGTCAGATATCCTCATCTATATATCACATAACCTCTGTTTATAACTTAATTTAGGTTATAATTATCATGGATGACAATGCACTCATTGCTGCAGTTATCAAATGAGAATGTTTGTAGAATCCAGCACATAACCTTCACAAAAACACAATGGTCTGAAAAATTTGTCCCCTGTACTTCTGAAACTGTATAAAATCTTAAATTCACCATGTTCATTTCTCTCACAATTAATATTGTACACCCTACACAATGACAGCTAACACAATTATTCAAATTTCAAAGAAATATTTTCTGTTAGAAGTATATTTTTCCACTCAACTCTGAAAGAGATATTTCAATTATGTGAACGATCAACACAAATATGGTGAATGGCTTTGATGCTCTGGTGTGGCCACTAAGCATCTAGGCACTTGGTACTAGGCAAGTCATCAGCCAAGTAAGACATCTCTGGTGTGGCCTCAGCCTTATATCAGCACTTTCTGATTTATATGCAGAGGAAATGGTGAAAGGAGCTTCAGAAGATATTGTTAAAGGAGTGGAATTTTGGTAGGGAGGTGGTTAAGTCAGAGTTATATTCAAATGACATAGCTTGTGCGTGATTCCAAAAGGTATTTAAAATTGTAGCAAATGGAATTATACAATAAAGCAACAGCTACAAAGTGAATTAAATTTGATTGCAGAAGACCTGTTGGGTTTTGGAAGAGAGGTATAAGCATGGGACATGTAACTAAGACTTCTGAGACACTTTACAAGACAGGTTAACAAAAAGAAAACCAATGTGAATAATACACAAGGATGAAAGAGAATAATCAAAGAGGAAGACATATGGTTTAGATAAAAGAATTGACTGTCTTTGGTTTATGGATAGCATTGTGATTTCACCTGAGATTATAGGAGTTTTATGAGTATTATTAACACAGGAAAATGGGTAAGGGTGACTTTGCGCAAGATGGTGCGCACCCAGGAAAAATCCCAAGGAAGAATGGACTTGAAAAAAGTCTGATGGGACCGGGAATCGAACCCGGGTCTCTCAATTGCCGGTCGAGTGCTCTGTCCATTGAGCTATCCTGGCAGAACATTTCTCCAAGCCATTCGGGATACTTTGTGGGCAAGGACATTGTGAGTTCATCCACATGGTGGCATTGTTCACGGTCTGGCTTCATTGATGCACCGGCCACACAAAGTGATGGAAAGGAAACCCCCTTCTGGTTACAACCAGAAGGGGGTTTCCTCGGTGCTTCAATGAAGCCAGACCTCGAACGATGCCACCATGTGGACGAACTCCCAACATCCTTGCCCACAAAGTATCCCGAATGGCTTGGAGAAATGTTCTGCTGGGATAGCTCAACGGACAGAGCACCCGACTGGCAATTGGGAGACCCGGGTTCAATTTCCGGTCCCGTCAGACTTTTTTCAAGTCCATTCTTCCTTGGGAGTATTATTAAATAGTAGTAATGAAAATAATCCTTCATTATGAGCAAAATTTTACTATTATTTATTATAATGACTCAATAATGAAAAATATATGCATAAAACAAGACAAATTTAACAAAATCTTTTGTGAATGATCAATGCAGTGGTACTAGAAATGATTGGGGAGAGGGTTTTAATTAAAGTAATTCAGCTTCAACAGAGGAAATGGTTAAATATTGAGAAGAGAAGGATTGCAGAAGAATTTAATTAAGAGTAAAATGCAGGAGAAAAGATACATGGGAAGCCAATGGCAAAAGATGTTAATAGAGGACAAAAAGGGTGAAGCAAGTTACCAAGAAACGAAAGAAATGGCACTGAATAGGACATACCAAGGTACATGAACCTACTGAAAGGTAAGTATACCTATAAGTTCACTTTTGTATGTGAGTGATTAATAAGTACCTAAAGCAAACATGGCTGATATTTGAGATCTGTGGGTGAACACACACTGAACTGAATAAAAAGAAAATAATTTCAGCAGTAGCATATTACTGATTTACATAAATATTTAAGACTGGCAATCTAAAAAAGGCAAGGAATAAAGTTTTTTGTACATGAGGGGTGCTTAATAAAGACAGAATTATTTTTTACTTACAAAATACATTAGACAAGGTCCACCCCGGTGTTGTCTTTTTCAAAGTAGCCCCATCAGATAATACACTTTTGGTCAAATTTGTCTCCTGGAAACTGATTTTCAACACTGTCTTCAGAGCCACTTTTCCTTCTCAACAGCCATGTTTGTACCAGATGAACAAACACGGGTTCCATAGCTGCATAGTGAGACAAGGGAAGAGAGAAAAGTCACACACAGCCAGGCTGTATGGAGGTTGGGGGACACATTCAATATTTGTTGGGCTAAATGTTGGGCAACAACATTATATAAAATCGATCACAGTTGTGGTGACATCCAGATGGATGCAGCCAGTGCATTTTTGTAGGATGTAGTGATGCATTCTGCCAGGACGTTAAAACCATTCTTGTAATACCTGCCACTAAACCTTCTGAGCAGAGAGAATTCACTTGGATGAAACATACCACAGTAGTCAAAGAAGAAAAGAACGATTACTTTTCCTACCAACCACACTCTTGTCATCCTTGGTGTAAGAAAACTAGGATACTTACAGGCTAACCTCACCTGTGTGCTTTTAGTATAATAGTGAAAAATTTTGGAAATTGAATTAACGTTTAACTTTCAAATTTTCATTTGACCTCTTATTACCGGAACTAAGGTTTGATGACTATATTTTTCACGGTTATATCTCTTTATCAAGAGATAATACAAATACAAGGTAGTGTCCAATTCTAAGTCATAGTTTCTGTCTGATGAAAACCTTAGAGATATCTGTTAGTTAATTAGTTGAATGTCCAGCAAAAAGATCATCTGATTCTAAATGTCCTGTTGAACAGGGTGTTAGCTTGTAAACCTGCAATAAGCAAGGCATTCTTTTGGTTTTAATTTGCTATACTGAAAAGTGGGTTTCTCAACCATTCTAAATTGGATTCCTAGTAAAAAGTCTTCAAAGGACATCTACCTCAAAAATAAAGATTTTGATATCTTCATTCCTTTCGGGAATGCCCACGGCTTAGATTAGAAATTGCAGTCCCACCATTTCCCGTCTTTCTTTTGATCGATCACCACCAGTATACCCTTACTTTAGACACCTGCTCAGCAGGAGAGCAGTCAGGAATCCCCTTCAGACCATTCAAACATTGGCTACTCAATAAACGTATGACCATCTGTAACTTGCTAAAAAGGGGGTTTTTCTCGTTAGAGTTCAGCTTCACCCATCTTCAATTCTATGGTGCCTTTAGGAAAACAGAGAATACCTCTCTATAGAAACTGAAATAGTTTATTGTAATGCTCTGGGTACAAATTATCCCTAAGAGCAACAACAAAAATACAGTGTGGTGCATGTACACAATTCCAAAAGATCTTGCTGAATACAAAATTGAAAGGGAATTTAACGAAGTATTACTGTGATATCATAGAGAACTGCATATAGTGAATAAAATAAATTCACATTACATTATAGAAAATAAAAACAATTAAATAAAATACAATATTATTATTATTAAATAAGCATATAAATAATAGGTTTTATTAAGCTTTTATTAGCAGGTAATTATAAACCTTTTCCTTGAAGTTATTAAGATTTTTAATGGCTTTTAATTCCACAGGTAAGGAATTCCAGATCTGAATCGAGTGGACAACACTTGCTTTATGATATGTTGCGGTTTTGTGTGCCGGGAGATGGAGGTTTGATGGATTACTTCTCGTGTTCATGATGTTTGTCGAGGGTGAATATCTGAATAGATCTAGGAGATACGTGGTTCCTTGTTTTTAAACAGAAAAGTATAGAGCAAGTATTTACAATTCCACGCCATATCCTTCAGGCAGACAAAACTATTCAAAGCAGCAAACTGAAGCTACTTCATTTTACTTGCATGCTTTGCTGGATCTCAGTATGCAGGTATATGGGCACAATTTACTCCACCAATCTCAAAACATCTGCTTTATTAAGAAATGATGTTTTGACACAATATTTTCATTGATTGTGGGATAATAACGATGTTCAGTCTTTATTAACCACCCATTATATGAATGCCTTATCAACAATATTGAATAAGAATTAGAGAACCATATTATTTAAACTACAAAAGTTATTAAATGTCATCAGAAGACAAAGCAGGAGCTAATTCACCTATTAGACACTGGCTCAACTCCAGGCATTGTTATATTTTTCATATAAATATATACACATATATTTACCATAGGCACTACCTTGTATTATCCTGGATTAGCCTCTATATGAGTAAATCATTGTAAAATATCTCTGCCTTGAAAAAGAATAAACTTGATGATCACAGATAATGATGAAGTCTCTTCTCATAAAAAGAAGATTAGGGAAAAAAGAATGCATAGAGCATTGAATACCATAACACTATACAGTCAAACCTTGGATTGAGTGCATAATTAAAGAAATTTCATTCCAGAAACATGCTCATTATACGAAGCACTTATATTAAGGGGGGTGCCTGGTTTAGAAGGGCAAAATTTAAGTTTTTAGGAAATATCTTTTAGAAAAACTGTAAAATATACAGCTTTCTAAGCTAGTACATACCTATATTATACCTTTGAGAGTATGTAAAACATTTTTTCATTAAAGATTAACTAAATTTATCGTATATATCATAGGATATCTACAGGGCGTTCGCGAAAGTGTTACCAATTGGAGTTGCCCACAAAGTATCCCGAATGGCTTGGAGAAATGTTCTGCTGGGATAGCTCAACGGACAGAGCACCCGACCGGCAATTGGGAGACCCGGGTTCAATTTCCGGTCCCGTCAGACTTTTTTCAAGTCCATTCTTCCTTGGGAGTATTATTAAATAGTAGTAATGAAAANCAGGGTGTTCGCACAGGCGTTGCCAATTGGCGTGCATTCTAGCATCTACAATATCCATTTAATTTTTGAAAACAAATGTTTTTCTTATAGAATAGAGAATTATCTATTCGATGAACCTCTAAAATTAAACAATCTCTATAAAGTGGAAAATTTCGATTTTGGTGAAAAAAATTCCTTCACTTTTAACAATAATAATTGTTTAAATTAATAATTCCATCAATATCTGAGGTTCACTTAATTGAGAATATTATGCTGAAAAGGCATGCAAAAGGAAATCTTGATAGTAGAAATATTTTTTGAGGTATTGTGCACACCAATTTCAAAAACACTGTTTCAAGAAAAACGAGTTTAAAGTTTTTGTTATGAAAATCTACCATAAACAATAACCTTACAATTGTTTGCTGCTTATTTAATATACTTAGTGCACATAGAAAACTTTTTGGGTCTTTATAGAAGTCATTTAGCACCATTTTTTCTCTCTACGAATTATTTGAGCCTCCATCGCACTGCTCAAGCTACGGCACTGCTGCCTCGCCAACCTCTCGCGGTCACAGATGTCGGCATTAATCTTGAATTGCTGCTCCATTTCTATGTCTAATTCTTCCATTATGTTAGTTACAGTAGAGCCTTCATATAAAACATCTGCAGTTATGTAGGCGGCGATTTCTCTATTTTTTGCCAGAATTAGGGTGTTTAGGAACCAGGCGCCAAACAGTTGATCTCTTGTTGGTATTTTGTGTATGCTCTCCAATAAGTCTTTCTGCAAGTGCACAGGAAACTGTTGAAAATTCTATAATCCCGTTAAAATGCGTAGGATAACAACCCATACTTTTATTAGTAAGAGTGTACATTTTCCAATCATTTGCACACTTTACCAGTTTTTCTTCTCTTTTCTCTGCATATTGATTGCTGTAAAACTTACATTCCACAGTTTTATTTCACAAAAACTTTGGTTCATTCTTCCTTTCAGATAAGGAATTGTACGGATAAACTAAAAACACGAGAAACTACAACTGAAACCTCCAAAATTTTCTCTAAGACAGGCTTCACCCAGAAAGAAGAATCGGAAGAACCCTTACAATGAATCATAGTGCACCTAACTTTTATTACATCAAGGTATCTCTGGACCTTTCTTATTACAAGATAGAGAAGAAAAGGATGCCCTCAAAACATAGAAAAGAATACCCAACAACCATATAATCTGCTAAAACTCTGAGTGGAGACACTGAGCTGAGGCGAGATTTTCTTTTCATTCTCCTAACTGCCCAAACAGCAAAACCATGTAGCCAAAGCAGTTGTTTACAGGAACAAAATCTTCCAATAGACAAAGGGTCCATTTGTGACTCATATGACAAAATGACAGAGGCCTCATAAATTTTCAAACCGAATTTCAGAGATCAGTATGGTGTACAGAGTGCCGTATCTCAACATTGGCACCACGTAAAATATGTAACATGTATTTTACCAAAATTTGCACCTAAGAGTTAAGTTGTATTTTTAGGGCACCCGAAGTATTCTTAAAATATGAAGGGTCTAAGCCTTAAAACATCTGTTCCTCAAGTACCCGCTGAGAGAGAGCCGTAGGAGACTTGACCACTTCCTCTTCTCTCCACCCGCAGCTGCATAGGTTTTAAAAATTGGCCATAGTTTAGTTAATATTACATATATGGATCTGAAAATTTTGCAGTATATTCTTGAAATTTTCTACTATTTTTTAAAACAATAAAAAAAATTCGATTTTTTTGATGGGGTAAACCAGGAGCGCCCCTTAAAGCAGCTTCCCAATAAAAATTAATGGAAACATATGATTTGCTCATAAACATAAAATAAACATAAAAATACTCAAATGCATAATAATGATTATTAAGGAAGCCACCCCCTCATACTGCCACAGTTCATTGCGTCATAGGGGCGGAGGGGTGTAAACGGAGGTTGGAGGCGAGGTATAGCTCAGGTTCAACCATGCTAAGAAGGCTTCAACAATATCTCCGGCCAAATTGTGAGAGTAGCACACATTCATTCACCACCCAGCAGTGAGACAGCCTGGTGAATCACTGTCTTTTACCCTCCAGGCGCAATTACAATTTATCATAATGAGCATCTGTAATGGAAATTTATCTGGTTCTAAAAGCACCACCCATTCGGATGTCCGGGAGGAGGTGGCATTACAGAGGTCCATCATGAAGAAAAGAAATAACACCCTACACTTCGCAACCTACAACTGCCGCAGCTTGAAGAGCGAAGATCGACTCCTGGAATTGCTC
>KZ309135.1:180216-222864 GCA_000376725.2 Ladona fulva | reverse complement strand
CGGCGGCTCCGTAAGGCACTTCCTTCTGCCTCGCCTTTTGTATCCTATATGTATATATATCTATATATATCCGGAGAAGCGTCTATATAAAGAGATATATATTTTTTTTCGGCTATTTTTAGAAAACTGCCTACATAAAAGAAGACAATAGAGTTCTCCAAATACAAGACAAGGTGAATACCAAATAGACCAAGTAGGAATAACCAAAGAAAGTTACATTCCAAAATTCCAACCTAACAAACCAAGAACGAGATTGAGGAGAGATATGAGAATTGATACAAAACTAACACAAGATGAAAATGAATTCACCAAGAAAATAAGCTGTCAGGTAATGAAAACCTGGGAGGAAATAAGAAACACAATGATGGAGGCAGCAAGGGAGCAGTGACAACCTCCAATGCATATGGTGGAACGAGATATGTGACAAAGCGATAGACAAGAGACTGACAGCATGGAAAACATAGAACACTAGTAAGAAAAGAGAATACTGGGAGAAATTTACAGAAGAAAGAAAGATAATATCAATATCTATTAGGACTGAGAAAAGGAAATATGATAACAACAGATCAAAAGAAAAAGACAGATTTTAAAAAGAATAACACCAGGGATTTTTACAGTTAGAGACTTGACAGTTTCTTCTCTTATCTAACCCTTCGTCATACAGCGCATGAAAGAATGAGACAGCATGAAAAAAAATTTGAAAGAAAGAGTTTGGAAGAAAACTACTTAGTTTAAAAACCTAAATTTGCGCTTAGAAAAAAGAGACACCACTGCAGTTTCACACCCACAAGAAGGGGGGTGTGAAAAACCTGCAAAACCTACAGATAGTTTAAGGAGAAGGCAATTTAAAGAGATCTGAAAGACAAAACAAGAACAATTTACATAGCAAATACTGACGGAGATACCCTTGTATAATAAGCAGAGTTTATTAACTTATGAATTATCTGAAAAGGAAAAAACAGGACAATGTGGAAACATGATCATGAACAATGAAGAAAACTGTCAATTGCTAGCAGTCTATTTTGAGAAATTACTTACCTGTGAAGAACCCACAGAGAGATTAGAGTCCCAAGAATCACAACAGGTAAACCCACTAACAGAACCACCAACTCAAGAAGAAATACACACTATCATAAATAGCATAAAGAACAGAGTCACCAGGGGAAGATGGGATAGTAGCAGAAATGTGGAAATTAGGGGGAAAACTGGCGAGGAAGAAAGTACATGGAATCATATTAAAACATCTGGTTAACAGGAAATATACCAGGCGATTGGAAACAAGTACTAATCTATCCATTTCACAAAAAAGAAGGGATCATGGAGGGAAGGGAAGATCATGTGCAGAACAAATTTTTAACTTAAAAACCATATTAAGGATTAGAACTATGCAGAATAACAATAAAGTTGTTAGATTTGTGGACTTCAAGAAAGAATCTATAGACCGACAAACACTATTCCTACTTTTAAATGAATTAATTAATGAATTAAATGAATTCCTACTTTAAAATGACTTCAACACCGGGAGACTAATAGAACAAACACTTATACATCCAGAACAAAATTCCTAGCAGAAATTTCTGAACCATTTGAGATCAGGACAGGAGTTGGACAGGGTGATGGACTCTCACCGATACTTTTCAATTTAGTACTAGACAAGATAATGAAAAAAATGGGAAAACACCTTAAAAGAGAGAAGATTGAAAGGAATTAACATGGGGCAAGGAAAAGAAAGATTTGAAGCAAAGTGCTTAGCCTTTGCCGACGACATAGCCTTAATAACACGAAACATAACAGATGCCAGAGTCATGCTAGAAACACTGCACAAAGTAGCAGAAAAAATAGGATTGAAAATCTCTTATGAGAAATGAGAAGACAGAATACATAGAACTCAGACAAAGCATAGCTAACACACTAAGAAATTCAAGAATTGGGTGAAAACTCCAATATTTCATATTTATACAAGAATTAGTATAACAAATTCACAGTAAATATCATATTTAAGGGATACTAGAATCTATGTATTTTTACAGATTGCTCAATTAATAAGAATATAGTATTTAATGCAATCTAATATAGTTCTAATGTAGAATAAGAATTTAATGTAGTCGACGCAGTTGAATTTCTCAGAATCACCCTTACAAATAATTTAAACTGGAGCACACATATTCGAAAAATATGCTGTGAAGCAACTAAAAAGCTTGGTTTTATAAAGCGTATGAGAGAGAGATGGTATTTCACACTAGTTAGGCCCCATCTGGAATATGCGGCAAGTATATGGGACCCAGCGAATGTCCGTGAACTTGAGAAAGTGCAGCACAAGGTGATAGGATTTGTTTAAAAGTGCTACGATAGAAATGCAAGAATGCAAATGCTCTCCGACGCAGGTTGGGAATCCGTGAAAGAAAGGAGATTAGAAGCTAGGCTGTGATTCCTTGCTAAATTCAGAGAAAGTGCATTTGCAGAAGACATAAATGGTATTATGTGACCCCCTTCTGCTACATTGGCCAATCCAACAGTGAGCGTAAAATAAGAGAAATAGATGTTGTTTTAGGAACTCATTCTTTTTGCGAAGAAAACGTGATAATAATAAACTAAAGAGGTAAATTGAACACTTGGTGTTTACACCCCCTGCCACACTCCCAAAGGTGGTTCACAGGGTATTTATGTAGATGAATATATCTATTTATCATTGATCATCAGCAATGGAAGATTGAGTATTAAAGAAAAATATTTCATAAAATCATTTTTTGAAACAGAAATTTTGGTTTAAGATTATCCCTTTACAATGCTCATTCCAAATAAGGTCTGATATTTCCAACTTTTCCTTCCATCAATAATATTCATAAATTTTAAGTGCTTTAACTAATAATTTAAGTCTTCGCTATTTACATTTTTGGCAGTCTTTCCATTTTTTAAGAAAAAAATAACTTACTGAAACTGACCCTGAATGGAACTGCAAGGAAGTGATGATTATTATGAAATAAATCATAGAAAATTAACGATAAGGAGGAATTTGGCTAACATTTTGAATTCTGGGATGGATGTTTCATGGTTAAGAGCTTTGTTTACCTGACTACACTGGGTTCCTCAGTGACATTTAGCAAGAAAATCTGAATCACTTTTGTAAGAAAATCAATATTTCATTGAAACTGTAAATTTATTGAACATCATGAAAAAATGAGGGATAAAAATAACTTGTACATGTAATTACAGGATTGAATAAACACAACAAAGGTTTTGATGCATAGCATCATCATAAGGTCATCTCATTATCATCCTACCGCTATATAATGTGACTGTTCATTTCTTGTACCTGATGATTATGCTGTGTGTCAAAACCTAGGTTGTATATATTAAATCATGTGGTTATGTTTACAAGTTGTTCTTATCCATCTTTCATCATGAAGAGCTACCACAAAGTTGAGGCTGAAATATCAGATTTTATTCCACCTTTTTGAAATAATAAATCTTCTAATCATAACTCATTCTGAATGTTACTATATAAATTGGTAGGGGAGTACAATTAAAGGCACTATAAAAGTAATACGATGTCATGTAGAGTAGTACAGTCAGGAAAAGCAGATGGCAACAGGTCACAATGAGAGCTCATTAGAAGTAGAGAAATTGGGGGACTTGAGTAGTAAGATTGCAACAGACAGTAAAGACAATTAGTGTGTAAAATTAATGTCCAAGGAAAAGAAGCACTCGAAAAACATATATATCTGGTAATATCAGTCACAGACAAAAATTGAGGAATTTCAAGACCATACCACAAGATTTGGGCTTAACAACCTAAAGCAGCACAGAGAAGAAGAATAATCTTTGAAATTTGGCGCTGTAGTAAAACAATGCAAATATGAGTAACATTACACCAAAGGCTAGAGATAATATTTACCAAAAATAAAAGGGTAAAGAACGGGAAAATTAACTAAGAGGAGTTTATCAAACTTATCAATCTATGTGATAAACAACCACAATTTATTTACCTATAAAAAGCCTAACCTCACTCTTCCAGGGAAAAATGAAACCGACACTTCTGTTAGATCAGTTACGTAAAAGTAGATTTTTCATTTCCTTTAGTTTCGTGAATATTAATATAATGAAGTTTGAAAGAATTATTCTATCTTTAAAGAGAATAAACAAATTCTAATTACCATCATGTAAGACATGATGCTATTTTCCTAGCCACTCTGTTAGTGACAAAGATCCATACAGCAACACTGATACCACCTGGCACTCCCGTTGGCCAACTCAAAATTTCTGATACAGGCCAAAGCCTTTCTTTAGGGAAGACGATCACAGGAACGGCTCTGTAGAACCATATAATGCATGGTAGAAGTAAAGTCTGAAACAGACAATCAAGGAGACGACTTCACGTCACATTTTCTGAACTTCAAAGTGGATTGATTAGAAGTTAAGGATTTTCAAAATCGTAAAGTCTTTAATGATTGCACTTACGAATAACAACCGCAATGAATACGTAGCATAAAGTTTGCCCTTCATCGACGAAGCAAGCCTCTCGTTGGCTGTAATTAAATAATCAAATCAAATTTGCGAATTTCATGGATATGTTTCAAATCATCAAATAATTACCTAATTTCTTTAGTTCATCGTTAACTTTATTCAGTTTCCTTTGCAATTTAGCGTGCTTTGCAAACTCGTCTACCATTGATATCTCACTCATTTGCTTTCTTAGCTCAAATGCTTCTTCCTGGAGTTGTATTTCTTGCTTGGATTTTCTGTAAATCCAAGGTATGAGCTGATTCCAAGAAAATACAAAATTGATTTTTAATGGATGTAATACATTTACTACGGAAACAAAGTTTAGTAATTACATACAAAAGATATGACATGTAGCTGAATATTAAATATGACTTACAATCTTCACGAATAAAGGAACAAATGCACTCAAAACGCTAATAAGTGATGAGTAAATTAATAATTCCATTTCGAAACAGACGGTTGACACACGTTGAAGTTGTCATAATATGACTTTCATTTTTTTTAATTAATTCACAAAATAACAAAGATATCTTGGGAGCTGGTATCAATAAATACAAATAATATTTTAAATGTAAAAGGAGAACAATGTCTTTCCCAGACAACGATTAAAATACATACTAATGTACTCTAAGAAACATAGATCCGCTGATTGGACGACAAGCTGCTGTCGGTGCCTACCGTGCTGTTGCTTAATCAAGGCGTCTGGTCTTCTCAAACTTGTTAATCTTCATAGCGGCAGATTGTGTATTGGTAACATCATGGCAGTGAAAGAAGAAATAATTGCTAAGTCATTAATATACGACTTTTTGTCAAAGGAAGATAAAAGTTTAGCACAAATTTATCAAAGTAAAGTTAAACCGGTAAGTTATCTCACTCTTCTTGGGTAATTTTGACTAGGAATGACGACTCAACCATACTTAAACCACGTGGTAAATAACGTTCCGGCGTTTCGTTTCAGTGGACATTCTGAAATGCCAAACAAAGGAATAATTAATGATAATAATTGCTTTTATTAATCTGTAAGTCACTAAAGATAATTAATTCCTTACTCTTTTTATTTTCAGAAATTGCTTGGGAAAGGTTCCGCCACTCTCACTGACATTATAAAGAGCTTTGTAGCGTAAGTAAACTTTGATTATGCGTATGTTACTAATTATGTTACTTATTATGTTACTAATCTAACCCTTCACTTATTGCAATGTATTATTTTTCAACAGAACATCAAAGCAGAAGCTTTTTGTGGCAGATGGAAAAACGGAAGACAGCTCTGAGGAGAGTAGTTCAGGTAAACAACATGGTACCCCGTATACTACTTTGGTAGGTAATAAATTCGTGGTTTTTACCGATTGTTCTCCAATTTCAGAATCGGAAGAAGAAAATACTGTTAAGGCAAAGAAGAGCTTGATTACGAATGGAACGGCCAAGCCGCCAGTGAAACAACCCGTTAAAAAACGAGAAAGGTAATTAATCAAGCAAACCCGGTCAGTCTCGATTAGCCAGTTACTGAATAGGTTTTAATAATGATAAATTTCTTTGAACATAATTTTCTCACAGTTCAGATGAAAGTGATTCTGACGATGATGAGCCAAAAGCACGCCTTAACAGTAAGAAAGGAAGCGCTATCAAAGCTAAACCGAAGAAGGAAAGCAGTGATGATTCAAGCAGTGAAGAACGATCTAAAGGTAATATTACAAGTGAAATTAGCAATACCTCATTATATTATTCGTTTGAGGTCATACGCGCTCGTTTTGGGCTAATTCTTTCAAGGTTGACCGCATTTCAGCAAGTTTTGGCAATTACTAAAAATATTCAAATACTGCAGTGTGGAAATTAATTGTCATTAATGTAGCAAAATTTAGTGCACGGAGACCAAAAACGTGTTTTGTCATTCAATTCCTCAATCATTCAAAGTGTTTGATGGAGGCCTATTGTGTGAGTTAAGTCTCTGAAGATGAATGAATGTCGTTAAACCATTTTTCTCTTGTTGGTACATTATGAACAATCTCAATGTCTATCTATAAGATAACCATTGTAGAATGACATTTATTCCCTAGTTCGGTTGAAGTGATTGCTTACGGCAGTTTTTAGTCGTGTACTATTGTGAATAACATAACACTTGGTATTGATTTTTTTCTCGCTGCGAGGTTGAAATTCCTCAATGAGTTATAACATGTTAGGTCTAAGTGGGTGATGGTATTGTTAAACGTTTTCTGTTAAAGCTTCCGTTTTTGAATTAAGAGAAATGACCTGAAATGTAATCAGGTCAGTAAGTAATTTAACGTAAGGCAGCACCATGGTGCATGTCTACTTTACAGTTTTCCTTTCGATGTTTGGAACTTTGTTCTTGTTTTTATTAAGTAAACCGATGCTTTGTTGTTTAATCCCATCTGTTATTTTCGTGAAGAAAATGTCAGTTTGTACCCATATAGAGTTGAAACTTTGTAATGGGTAAAACAAAACTCACTAGTATTATTAAACATTGGCAGTTTTGAATAACATACCACGGTCATCACCAGTGAAATTTAAAAGGAATTAAATTTTGTATGTATATTGTGTTTATACATGTATATATAAGTAAAAGTTCCTTTCCTGAAGGCCTAGGTGCAAAATGACCTAAGCTGTCGAAGCACTTTTAATTTAACTTAACGATACTACTACTACTCTTTTCCTTAGTCCACTACTGATTTTATTAAATTACTAGACATTGATTGTATTGAATAAATCTTGTGTAATGTTTAAGTAGCTATTGTATATATTGTAGATTCATAGTTAGATTCATTTTACGTTTATAACTAGAAAAACTAATTTTTTTAGGAAAGCTGTTCCACTATCTGCTATCTTTTCTCACTATGAAAGGATAAAAAACTGCTCCTTTGCTGAGCTAAATTAAGTTTCCAGTTTGGTTTAAAACATTCCAGTTTGTCTCAGAGTAGAAATAAAATTGTTTCATTTGATAGTATGATTGTTTCTATCGTGTCATTACTTATAGTATTTCTAGAATTTTGTTCAAAATGCATCTCTCTAATGTAAAATAGAAAGGCTTATGCCATTTAAGTATAGAACAATGAATCTATTAATACAAGCTTGTATCAGTGTGGTGTTCTATGTGCTTAGCGATTCTTAAAGAGGAAGTGTATCACTTGGGCTGTTGAGCTATTGTTCAAGAAGTAAAAGTCTGTTCTGTGATAGTCTTTTTTTAATTTACCTTTTACCACTAGAAAGATATCCTCTTCTTGGTTTGTTAATGATCCTGAATGTGTACTGTCCATGCTAATTTTCTGCAACTGCTTTATCCTCTGATTGTTAATTAAATCCAATATTTTCTAAATCCAGAGAGATTTTGAAATGGTTCGTGTTAATAGCACTTTGACCCACAATCAGTTGATACATTCAAATTTATTTCAAGAACAATTTGATTTGAGATTTTTAGCCTGTCATTCTCTCATACTCATATATTTTATTTTAATTCAAGCATTGTATTAAGATGGTCATTTTCATAAATTACTCATGAAGTTATTCAGTATAATTAAAAGGCTGGTGTGGTAGAAAATTTTGGGAAGACCCTATTTAACATTGGTGAAAGGTTTGTCTTACTCCTGTTACTAAATATCAATTTTAATCTATTTTCTTATGATTTAAAGCTCCTGTAAAGGCTAGCCAACAGCCGAAGAAGCCTGTAGCTAAATCTGCTGCCAAAAAGGAATCTTCGTCTAGTGAAGAGTCTTCATCAGAGGAAGAGACACCAAAGGCCAAGAATCAAAACTTGATAGTAGCCAAAGAGAAGACTCCCGTAGTTGGAAAGGCTCAAGCTTTGGCTAAGGTATCACCAGCTAAAGGAACAGCCAAGGCTGCTAAAGATGAGTCATCTAGTGAAGAGTCATCATCTGAAGAGGATGAGCCAAAAGCTAAAAGCCATCCTATAGGAAAAACAAAGGTTGCTGTTCCTCTGGTGGTAGCAAAGGCCTCACCTGCCAAAGTACTAGCAAAGGCTGCCAAGAAGGACGAATCTTCCAGTGAAGAAGAATCATCTGAGGATGATAAACCAAAAGCCACCCCTAAAGTACCTGCAAAGGCCCCTCTGACAATATCAGTAGCTCAGCCTCTACCAGCTAAAGTTCTAGCTAAGGCAAGTAAAAAAGAATCTTCTAGTGAGGAAGAGTCTTCAGAAGAAGACACTAAAGCAACAACAAAGACTCCCTCGAAAACTCCACCTGCCAAAGCACCAGCTAAACCTCCAGCAAAGGGAGCTAAAGAAGAATCCTCAAGCGAGGAAGATTCATCTGAAGAGGAAGAGCCAAAAGCCAAGATTGCAAAAGTTTCAGCCAAGACTCGACAGACAGCATTAGCTGATAAACCAGCTTCTGGTAAGGCTCCTGCCAAACCTGCTGAGGAGTCAACAAGTGAGGAAGAGTCTTCGGAAGATGATGAACCAAAAGGAAAAGTTCCAGCAAAATCTCCGGTGGTTAAACCAACACCTGCAAAGGTTCCTGCTGCCAGTGCACCTGTGAAGAAGGGCAAGGAATCTTCATCTGAGGAAGAGTCTTCAGATGAAGAAGAAAAGAAGCCGCCACCTAAAAAAGCTGCACCTCAGCCAGCAAAGAAGGCAGCCAAAGAGTCGAGCTCAGAGGAGGAGAGCAGCAGTGAAGAGGAAAAGACTGTGAAACTGCCACCAAAACCTAAGGCAGCAGCAGTACCACTTAAAGCAGCTGCCCCTGCTAAGGAGTCAAGCTCAGAAGAATCATCGTCTGAAGATGAGAAGCCAAAGACAAAGGCTGCACCTGCAAAGGCAGCTGCTAAGAAAGAGTCATCAAGCTCTGAAGAAGAGAGTTCTGAAGAAGAGGGAAAGAAAACTCCTGGAAAGGTAAATGGAGAATTTCAATTTGAACTATTTTATTGATACAATTCATCAGCAGTGTGATGACTCAAACTTATTTGATAATGCTATATTGTTTGTGAACAGGAATTCACTTTTGATGTAGAAATTATAGCACAATATCTAACAATGTAGCTCAACTTATTGTTTGAGATTTGATCTGATTTTGAAAGAATTTCATCATAGAAGCGATTAATGAAAATCTGATAGATCTAAGCGCAAGGTCTTTCCTAAGCAAAATCTCAGGTTTAAATTATTTTGTTTTCAATATTGCTAGCGATGGCAAGTGAAACATGAAATGGAAAATAAACTTAGTTCATTTACTCAATTATTTCTTTTATTGAATTTTATGTTCAAATGATATAATGTAAGCTTTGTGAAACTCTAGTACTTCCTAATGCTCTGCTGCTTAATGGTAATTCTTTGTGAGCATTTGGTTGAAAAGGGCTCTCCATCCCCCTTGTTCCCTATGATTATTACTCAAATTGGAGGAGGTGATTGTAATTAATATTTAATGTATTGTATTGAAACTATCTTTTGCTCTGTATTTCAGCCATTACCAGGAAAGAGGAAAAAAGAAGAAAGCTCTGGTGAAAGTGAAGAGGATGAGCCTGTGAAGGTGAATTGTCCCTTTGTGCCTTATTAAGCTTGAGATCCTCTTCCAAACTTCTGAATTTTCTTGAATCTTCAGTAAATCATAGTTAATATTTTGAGTTAACACTTTTTGTGCTAAAAGAGGATCTACAACAGCTTAAGAGTGCCAAAGCTCAAATCTAACTTTTAGTAAGCTTTAAAAATCAAGCTTGTGCATTAGTTATGTTTTTTGTTCTTCCTCAATCGCCTTCCATGGTTTTTATTTGAATTTGATTTGTGTTTTTATGGTATATTTGTTGTTGCTTGTCAATTTCCATATAAGGTTCGCATTCAATCTGTACAAATTAGGATACATTGAAGTTTTTGTGTTGTAATAGCTTTGCCAAGGAAATCATATTATTAGTAATGTTTGGAATAAAATTTCTCTGAATGTTAACATTTTATTTGAATTTTGGTATTTTTAATACTAGTCTTTTAATGGTTATTTAATGTAATTATTTATTTTTCCCTCTTTAATTGCAGAAAAAGTCAGCAAGTGAAGGCAACGACAAAGCATTCATGAATAAATCTTTCTCCAATGATCAAGTAAGTTAATATTTAGGGTTTTCTTAATATTTGTGAAGAGTTCTTTATTTTCCTTTCTATTAAAGGTTGGTCTTTTTATTTGCATATGAATGACTATTTAATTTACTCTAAATGTTTTGCTTATCAGTCAAATGTTAGTTATCTTTGAACTCTATTAGTTTAATGGCAGTTAATGTTTGCCATATTATATTATTGCCCTGATAATTTTGTAAGTATTCAAGAGAATGTTTTGTAATATCTTGCTTCAGTATTTTTTAAGATATGAGTATGGTCGTAGAAAGATTATGTATCATTATTATTCTTCTCTAAACTGAAGGAATCTATTTATTAGGGAAGGAATTGTTTTTATAAAAGTGAGAGGATAGTGTAATAAATGTTAATGTAGCATCTTTTCAGATACTTACAGAACTGGTATAACTTGTGACATCCTTTGTACTTGTAAGGAAATTAATCTTAACAAATTTCTCTTGTATGGACTAATAATGACATTGTATAAATGCTATACTTATTTGTTAATTTATATTTGTACAGTTCTGTCGTTGCCTAGGAAGAATGGCTGTTAAATCTCAATAAAGTGTTACCAAGAAGTTGATGATCTTGACTTTTGTTTTGTGTTTAAATGTTCTATTGATTTGTCAAATCAAATCATCAGCTTATGAAACTAAGGTGCTATTTTTGATGATTTTTTCCAGGACTCTTTAGTTGGTATTCAGGATAGTGGGAGCAGGGTGAGTGCATTAATAGTATTTTTTGTTAATGATGTGGTAATCAGCAGCTAGCAATGGTGTACTATAGTGAAACTGTTATAAATTAAGTTGATAAATTCTCTTTGTTTACGTAGTACTTCAAAGGATGCATCTTAAGTATTTTGAATGTTCATAACTAATGATAAATAATTACAAACATGAATAAGAACACACAAGGATTATTTAAGTATCCAAACAGCAATTTTTAAATAAGTTGCTACAAAAGTGAGTTCTGATTGAATAAGTAATGAGCTTAATGAATTTCATCTGATTGCTGATTTTGTTTTTATTGCATAGAATGTGAAGACCTTCTGTTTTTTTTTTTAATCTAATCGCTAATTTATGTTAGCAAAGCAATGTTGGGTTAATATTTATCTGTTTCTCTCAAAGAAAAGTGAACCATTTCGGAGAATAAGGGAGCATGAGATTGAGGTGGACCCTAGGTTG
The DNA here is from genome assembly GCA_000376725.2 of Ladona fulva. Lineage (NCBI taxonomy): Eukaryota > Metazoa > Arthropoda > Insecta > Odonata > Libellulidae > Ladona > Ladona fulva. The sequence continues at coordinate 211,116 of KZ309135.1, read as the reverse complement.
CAAGACAACTCCTTTGAGGCTAAGGTAATGGAATCTTTTTTTCTTTTCCAGCACCTGCATACCAGCAACATCTCATGAAAGGGCCATATCCAGTAAAGAATAATCTAAAGCTTGATTTCTCCCACAGGTTTTTTTACCTGGATGAGGCTCCCTTCCATCAAATATTTAGTTAAAAATGTTTAGGTTATAAAGGAATGTCCCTTTCATGCTTTGTTGCTTCATGTGGGTGGTTTTATTTACTTTCAGGATGATGGTGATGGAAACGAGTGGAACAAGTCACAGAGGCCAGGTCTTGGGTGGGGCGAGGGGGGGCGAGGAGGCTACAGAGGTAGAAACAGCGACGGAGGAGATTGGGGATCTAGGGGGGGAAGGGGGAGGGGAGGGTTTAGAGGTAGGGACAATGATGGTGGGGGCTTCCGTGGTAGAAGAGATAGTGATGGTGGGGGATTCCGTGGTAGAAGAGATAGTGATGGTGGGGGCTTCAGAGGAAGAAACAGTGATGGTGGGGGCTTCAGAGGAAGAAATAGTGATGGATCGAGGGGGGGTTGGGGAGATAGGGGTGGCAGGGGTGGTTTCAGAGGTGGAAGGGGCAGTGATGGATTTAGAGGGAGGGGTGGCTTCAGAGGAGGGAGGGGTGGGGATAGGGGGGGCTTCAATAGAAATAGTGGGACTATAAATGCAGATTCTGCTCCATCTAACAAAAAGATTCAATTTGATGATTGAGCTCCCTATTGAGGTAGGTAAGAAAGAATCTTTGTGGCAAGTTGTGAAGTTGACGAATTCAATTCTTAGAATGATTGATATAAGATGGTTGGTTGTAATCTTGGTTTAGTTTAGTAAGCATACGTAATAACATAGGTGTGGCATTTTCTTATTGTTCAATGACAGGAAAGTTCCCTTTAAGTGTTCTCTTTTGCCTTATTCTTAAAATAACTTTTGGTTAAAAAGTTTTTATTGCTACTAAAAAATAATTAGTCAAGTATTTTGGGTGTTCATACCATTGACTGGATGAGTACAGGTATGAAGGTTTTTATGAAGTATTAAGTTTTTTAATAAGTATTGTTTAATCTTATAGTAAATATTGTGTTAAGCTTGCTAATTTAAAAACTTTCTCAAGTTAAAAATTGTGGTGAGAGGTTTGTGAACTGTTTATTTTGGCGAATTTGTGTTAGCCCAAGAATGTGATAATTGAATTTGACGTTCTTTCAAAAAGATAACTTTGTTAGGAATTATGCTTTCTTATCATGTTAAATCGCTTGGAGACGAAACTAATTGAGAAAATGGTTACCCTGTTATAAAAATTATCCTGAAACTAATGTTATCATTTAAAATGTTATGAAATTAATTTACACTACTAATTAGTCATTGAACTCTTGACTATGTTAATTTCAAAGAATATTTTATGCTTTTCATTGATATTATGTCTGGTTTCAGTTGTTTCCAATTAAGATGGAAGAACTGAATATCTCTTCTATGTTGCTTTTCATGTATTTAGTAGTTTCAATGTTTATTGCTTTGCATACTGAGGCCTGAATGTATTTTGCAGAGAGGTGCCAGAGGATCTTGGGGAGAGCGAGCGAACTTGGACCTCAAGTTTACAAAAGGAAAGAGTTTCAGACATGAGAAAACTAAGAAGAAAAGAGGAAATTACAGAGGTGGACAGATATCTGTGGAAGTGAATTCAGTCAAGTTTGCTGATGACTAAGTGTGAAGTGTGTTTGGGGATACTTGTGTGAATACTGTGTGTTTGGAGACTATGAATACAGTTTAAGTATGTCATTGACATAACCATGCATAATGGTTTAATGAAAAAATGTTGTTACATAGCTTTGTCATTTCATTTTTATAGATGACAATATTGACGTGGTGACTTGTTTTACAATGCAACAAAATGCATGGCAATGTATCATGTGAAAATAGTATATTGCCTGTTTTCTGTCTAATGATGTGTGAATATATTATTGGCCATTTTATTTTGTTTTCTTCACAATATTTACCTTTTAGATATACCAATGCACTTACATTCCTTTGATCTAATACACTTTGACTGTGTTATCAGCTGGAGAATTGAGGCCACTCCTAGTCATACTTAAAAAGTTGAGCTCTTAACTAGTTAAGAGGTTTGCAAAATTGCATCTTAAAGCAGTCCTGAGTGGTGGTGGTGCATGCTTACAATATTGCCTCAGCTGAGTAGGTGCTTCTACCACTGTAATACAATTTTCATCACTATGATGGAAGTATAGATTCTTATATGGGCAATATCTGATAAGTTTCTGGATTGTCTTGTGCACTAATTTATTTATTCAAGCTATTTTGGATTATAGGGCTACTAGATTGGGTTTGTGTGTATGGCTGGAGAAAAGTTCCTTCAGTATACTGGTTCAATCACAGAATTCCTTATATAAGTAATTTTCTAACTGCTGTAAGATCTGCTTAATAGAGGACTGAGTGAAGAAGTGATCTTTTATATGATTGTTTTGTTTATTGCCGCAGAAAACATAAGGTAAAGTTGTTTTGGCTTGTTTTATTAATTCTTGTTGACTTCTTTCCTCCTCACAATGAAAAAGGCAATTCTTTGCTAAGATTTATTTGCTGCGGCTGTAGGTACGGTATTGAGGACTGTTGTGTGATACTGATTGCTTTCTTGTAATCTCTTTGAAGAATGGAAGATATTCCTTAGCTTCTTTACATTTTCGTCATTTTTCAATTAACAGTAAAGCAATTTTTACTATTTATATAATTAAAGTAAAAGAAATGAAAGCAGTGATCCAATCCATCACAAAGAACAAGATCTCTTAGACCATGCTTAAAGTCCACTGATCACTGGTTTATTCAATATATTTATAACTTGAGATTATGATTTCAGGAAACACTTCCAAAATCTGATGTTCTGCCATGAGGTAAGAGGTTGGGAATGTCTCACAATCATTGCTTTAACAGGAAGAAGGAAGTCACTGTGCTTTGCAGTATCTTCAATTTTTTCCAGTATTAGTAAACCCGCTTAGAGACAAGGAGAGGTGAGCAAAGCAGGTAATGTGTATGACTTTAGGTCTACGCTAAATTAGGCAGATGATCTGCTCAAGTGAGCTGCAGTCCACCTTCCGGCTGGAAAAATCCACTTAATAAGTGGTATTTTCATGTGCTTTATGTAAAAGGAATTGAGAGATTGCACACCAAGTGGGAGCTTTCTAAACAAGTTTTATTGTACTTGGGATGTTTGAGCTAGCAAAGTCCCCTGCCAAAAAAGTTAATACCCTCTTGAATTTCCAAAGTTTTCAGTTTAGCTGAAAGACTAAGGTTAAGGATACAGAAATCAAGAAATGGGTTTGGCGGTAGATGTAGCAATGCCACCAGAGGCTAGTACAGTTATGCTTCCCTGAAACTGCAAAACACTATCTTTTCCTGCTCTCATAAACTCAACCTTCCTATCGATATTCTTCTTAAAATTTAGCCGGGGTTTCTTAACTCTCCATTCACCACAACTCCAACATTGTAAAACTTCGATCTGCTAAGTTTCCTCCTAAGCTCTTAAGATAATCTGAAGTGCGTGAAGCAGTTACATTTTCTTACTCCACCAATATCATGAGCGTTTTTTATATATGGTTTAATATTCAATCTCAGTAAATAGGTTAAGATAGTGATTACGTCGACAGGTTTTGTATTGATGTTATTAGAAACCTTCCATTAATTATTCAATTATATTGAAAGTAATGATACTGGGAATTTACTTTTTACATTTTCTTAGTCTGTAATACATGTTATTATCCAGTGCTGATAGCATTTTTAGTAATAGTTGGTATCAGGATAAATTTCATGATTTTTGTTTTGATTTTATTTCCTATAACAAATTTTAAATCAACATATGGATTCCAAAAATCATTTTTAATGGTATATATTTATGCGAGAGCTAATATTAAAATTTAACTTGATTAATCATAATAATGAAATAATAACAAATAGTTTGCATGCATTTAATTATTTTGAAAGGCTGTAACAAAGCAGCAACCAACTGATGACTCAACAGTCGATACTTATGATGTATTGAAGTATAAAATTTGTCGTTGCATAGGCCAGTTTTTACATAACATCAATAAAATTAAAGCAGAGAAGATAAATAAAAAAACAAACAGTTGTGAATGATTATATAATATTTGCTTGCAATAATATCTTGGTTTCTCACCTCTGTATTTGAATTACCTTTGTAATAGTTAAATAGAATTAATAATCTTCCCACATTTTCCATAATGTTTCATGAACTAACAATTTATATTAGAAGACAAATTTTATTCGCTAAGTGAAATAAAAGAGAACATTCTCCATTTTTTCTCTTTCTGGTACCAGCAAGACTGGAAAACGAAGTAAATTAAATAGAGGCATTTATTTAAAAATCGTTGGAAATAAACACCCAAAAAACCGCAGGGGCAGTGTACATATTTAGTACATAAAACAACCAACCCTAAGTGAAAATTCCCTTATACTCTTGAGTGTCATTGATTAACTTCAATAAGTATTTGTCTAAGTAGGGATTCTTCTCATCTATAGCTGACAAGATTTAATGACTATTGATTGAAGAAGATTTTCCTCTTTGGATAAAGGCATTTTTTAATTGTAGTACAGGGTGCAGCAGAATAACCTCCAACATTTTAAACTTCTGCTCGTGAGTTCAGTGAATAGAGACCATTTCTCTTAGAAACCTACCCTAATGACTGAAAAATTTATTAGCAATGGTGTAAATTATCTTAAAAAGTATAAGACTACAGGGTAAACATCTGTGCTTTATTACCATACACTATGGGATAATAGGTAGTGGACTAACTGCTTTTAGCAAAATATCAAAATCTTATACGGTGACAAAACATTATTCTTATCAGCATTACACTAGTGAATATAAGGTTAAAATCTGATAGTACTACATTTCCCAGAAAATCATAAATAGGTGCTGATTCATCATAAATGTTTTATTATATAAATGATACCTACATTGATACACATATCAATGATCTTTCATCCATTGTATATATACTCATCCGGGGGCTCCCTCCTCTTCTGAGGAGGGAGCCCTACAGTATTCCTTGTCAATGTGGACGCAAATATATCGGAGAAACAAGCAGAACGATAGAGACCCGTTTAAAAGAACACGAAAGATGCATTAGGCTAAAACAACCTGAAAAGTCAGCTATAGTCGAACATGCCCTGACTGAAAAACATGACGTGGATCTAACCAAGACAAGATGTTATGCAGAGGTAATGGGTTCTGGGACTGAATTTACGAGGAGGCAATAAAAATTCGCCTTCAAGAAAATAACTTGAATAAGGGCGAGGGAATTTTCCTAAGTAAAAGCTGGAATCCAACAATACGGAAAATGCGAACAGCCAATCAGAAGATAGAATATTCTGACCAATCAGAAGAGGAGGTAGCCCCCGGATGAGCATATATACCCAGCAACACGCACACTCGACATCCCTGAAGATGGCAAGAGAGGACATTGCCAAAACGTCAGTTTACACCGAAGAACTAACCCAGTTGTCTACCCGAGAAGAATTTCTTAGCATCATACACCGGGAAAACATCAAACTCTTCAAGCATTTTTATGATGGTCACACTAATGGACTTGTCTGCTATGGATCCTTATTTAGCAAGGATGTTTTGGAATGCTGCCTTTGTACCTGACAATAGTGACAAGTCATTTCCTCTCACTATTTTGTCGATCCAGAAAAGAAGGGTTGCCATACCATAGGATAACTTCAGCTATTTAATGAGGCTGTAATTGTTGAGGCTCTTAACTGTATTGTGCTCTGATTTGAGGATGGCCTTATTTTCTATTTCGTTTTCAGTTGAGTGTTTACAGACACAGAGATTCAGGGAGGCATGAAATTATATACTGCAATAATTTTATAATTCTTTTTCTTTGTTGAAGCTAGTACTTAATAAAGTTTTTACTATGAATATCTCAAACATAGAGACACATTTGTATGTACATCTAGAATCAAGACCATAGTTTCCTATAAGTTTTTACTTTTCTGGTCAGCAAGAAAATTACTGCAGATTCTTGAGGCCAAGCTGTACCACAGTTGACACAGAAAGAATTCTAATTTTTTAACTGCAATGTTTCTGATTTTCTTCATTTAAATGAACCATACAATGCATATGTAAAATCATTCATGCATTTGTGAAAACTAAGCTGAAAGTTGGGTTAGTTGGGCAGCACTAATAATGTATTGCGTGTCCACCCACATGTGCTTCTCACTGTTAATAGCCTTTCATCTTCTTATTACAAATTGAACATATTATTAATGATTACGGTGACTATGATAAAGTTTCACAGAAATACTGAACATATTTTGCTGCTTAATTCAGCTTCAACCATTTAATATTTTGTTTTGGTATATCTTTCAATCCTTAGAGAGTAGGGCTAGTAGAGATTTTCATTATTGATATATCACTGAAAAACTTGAACCCTCATTATATTATTTCCATTCTTAAAGATAAAATCCTGAAAAAATTATAAATATATTTCCACCTATTAATACTGAGTCAATCGTGCAGTTAATTAGAAGCAATGGTAATTGCAACCCTCTCATGTGTAGGTTACTAGCTTATTTTCATTGAAGTTATGAAATCAAAGGTGGAATCAACTGTATGCAATTACTAGCTATTAGGAAGCAGAAAATTGGCTGAGAGGCACAAGTTGTAAATGTTTAGAAGGAAAAAGATTAGGAGGTAAACATTCCACATCTCAAGTCTTCACTAGAAAGGTAATGGATAGAAGTTTTTAAACAAAAAGACATTGAATGTAATGAAGTTGCACTGGATTGGTAGAAAAATTTAATTTCACCACTCTATATTCATTCAGAATAATTGCCACCTTCCAGGACTTGCTACTGAAAACGTTTCTTCCATTATTGTGAAACATAAATGATAGGAAATATGAGGTATAAAAGAAATGTTTTGGGAAATTGAATAATCAAGAGCACAAAAGCACTATTTTCAAAGGCTTAAAAGAAGCAACCCATCATTTGTTGAAACATCACATAAAGAGAACGGCTGTTAAGGATTCTTGAATTACAATATACTTCTTATTTTAATTAGCTAAATATCCTTGAAATGGAAGAAAGTAAATGGCAATCGCAATGGGAAAATTTTATTCAGAAACAAAGATAGTACACAAAAAATAAGTAGCAATATAACAGCAATTGCAATGCACAACTTCAATATTAAAGATAAAAATATATCAGGAAGGTTTTTCTTTAGAAATACCACTTTTCTAGCATCCCTGAAAAGCAAATCATGATAAATGGAAGACTAAGAAAGTCAAATGGTGTACATGGCAATACTTCCCAATTTATAAAACTCTGTAAACTTTCCTTCGAATACTTTCAAACGAGAGGTCATAAATGAAACATGTACATTGTTGCACAGCACATTCACATACTACTTTGTACCTAAAATAAACAATTATTTCTTGAGAGCTAAGCAACCTAATATCCAAGTTCCACCTTGACAATCAATATGGCAACCTTGTGCATTTCTTCTCCAAGTTTTTAGAAAACAAATAAAGAAGCACAACATCTTTTGTGTATATACTAAGGCACAAATGCAAGGGTGGAATTTTAGTTGCCTATCTAATTCACAAGAAAATATCATATATATGTGTAAATATATAAAATTTAACAAAAAATAGGAAACTTTAAAATTATAATTATCAGTGATATTGCACAAGAGTCGAATTTTTAAATAATTCAACAATTTAAATATGAAACAAGATTCCTTCAATTTGCATGACATTTGAGATCAAAATAAAACCTCTGCTTCATGCCTAAAATAACAGAAGCAATCAGTAATTAAGAAAATTAATAAGTGAAATATATCTTGACAAAATGACTGCAACACCTTATGTAAGCGTCATTCTAAATGATTTGTCAATGGTGAAATAAAATGGCATGACAGCCAAAATTCAAGCATACATTGAAATGAAAAGTTTAATTTAAAAAGTACCATGATAAAATTAAAATTATACAGACTTCTGTGGCAAGCAAGGGCATGGTTCTAAATCTCAATGTAAAAAAATGTTGACAGATTAAGGGAGAGCGGCATTGTGAATTAATGAGAGTTACTATATAGCTTTATTGCCAAATGATAGGCCTGAAAATAATTACATATTTATATTCTGACACAATATTCAATGAATTTAAGTAAATGGTGATTTACAATACGTGACAGACCATACAAATTTTCAGTACAGCTGCTATACTTAAAAATTGAAGTTGATAGAGAAAATTAATTTAAATACTATTAGCAAATTAATGAACATAATGAAATGAGTATGATGGAACAATAAATATAAATTTTATGGAAATGAGCACTAAAACAGAAGTAGTTAAATTTTATCTTTCTAAAAGAATATTCATTAAAGCCCTTCATATGTATGCTCAAATCTCTGTAATTTAGTTATTTTCCATGAAAACCATTAACAAAATATGACTAACTTTGAGCTACATTATTTAGACAAATATAGATCGGACGGAGAAATAGACATAAAATGTCCCATGTTTGCTTGTACTAATTCAGACACAATGAGTTCATGAACACCCTGTATAAGACATCATCAGCTTCAACGACGTCTTTAGGCATAAAAATAAGTCTTCTAATTAAGTAAACATAAATATATAATATCTCAAGATAACTGACTCTCAGAAAACCAGTAGTCCAAGTATAAGAATATGTAATTGAATTGTTGGTTGTGCCAATCAACATTTGGAAAGTGATGTTTCATGGTCTCCTGTAAAGGGAGCCCATTATCTTTCTTTAACCAATGCCCCATGACATCTAGCACCTGTTCTTGCTTTTCAAGCTCCTTCATCACCCAAAGCCATTTACCCCCATTCATCAGATAGATCTCTTTGGCAGACGAAAGACACTCTTTGGCTCTCTTATACTTTAATCTGAAAGGAAGAAACAAGTGAACACAACTAGCAAGACTACATTTTTCATCACAGAGTAAGTGGAAGAATATGTTTACAGTTTCATTCCATTTCTACTAGCATCAATGGGTGCTTTCCATTATTTGTTGGAAGTATCCTAAGATTTTTGCCAACTTTTCAACTATGCCATGGTATTTCAAAGGCATTGATGGATCTCTTCGCCATTTATTAGTCTTATTTATTTATTTGTGATTTTGTTGCCATCTGGCCAGGTAGCAATGCTGGAGGGGAGATTAACATAACAATTATGACTGATAGTAATTGCCTGACATTCATCTATAGATTTCCAAGAACCTCCCATAGGCATACATATATATAGTTTACAATTTCGACATTAAAAGTAATACAGTACAATAAATCTTTGATTAACTTTTAAATCTTCTGGCATTGGTATGAGAATTTCTCCAGGCAAAGCTATCCATTTCCTAATGCCCCTATTATCCAATGAGTATATTGCTATGTCTGTTTTCTGCTCGCACTCCTTGATTTTTAAACTATGATTGCTGCGTCCAACATAAATCAGATGTTTAAATCTGGCACGCAGTTCATCCCAGTCATCTCCATTATTCCATGTTTCATACATCTTGTTTAATCTAAATGTACCCATTCTCAATTCTAGTGATTCCCACTTCAAATGTGCTAGCATTTTACTTACACTTTTAACTTTCTTGTTTTTGCTTTAGAGTTTATTAATAAGGCCTGTTTGAAGATATTGGTGAGATACTAATAAGTTATCACTGAAATCTTCTTATGCAAGTCATTCACAATNTTTCTTTTCCTTAGTGTTACCATTGTTTAGCTCTGCCAATCAGTGAATCTACAAGGATGTCACTTCAGCATTGACAGAAGTATACAAAGAAAATATTTGCAAAAATTAATAATCATAATGAATAAAAACTTAAAAATAGCAAGTAATGATAAATGGCAATCATTTACAGAAAGACGGTAAAAGAAAATATAACTGTTTAAGCGTGACAGAATTCAACCAATTCAGACAAGGCCCTTAGTGATTTGTCACATTGGGCCCCTTTTTTCAAATAATATATCAAATTAATAGAAATGTGTAGGTCAATAGAATTAGTATTATTTTTTCATTCATTGCAAATTGGTTACATGAGCAGTATCTATGCAGTGAAGAGAATGCAAATGCAATGCATTTGAAACATTCATACAATACTTTCCTAAGGGTATTCCATTTACATCTATTATATATGAACCTTTTTCTGAATGCTTAGGAAAAGTACTTGAAACAAAGTGGGGAACATTGACATGACAATTCTGCAATGCTTCTGTGCAACATGGGTGGTTCCAAAGGCATCAATACGTTTCTCCACCATATCTTAAGCTTAATGATGGGTTATCATTGAAATCATCATGTGAAATTCATTGACGATTCTTAGTTACAATTTCTTTACAAATACCCATTCCAATAATACCAGTTGCAGCCTATTTACATATGTAATTAAAAAATTCAAGTAATGCAGGTAAAAAAATATACCCATGTTAACATAAATTAAACGATTGTAACTTCCTCACCATAGATAGACTCATAATTGACAAGGTTAGGCTGATGTGGACATCTCTTCACCTAACCTTGTATGCCATTAAAAAAACTATACCCAAGTCTACATGAACATTCCAAAAATAGCAATTTTCTCACAATAACAATAAAGCTTCCCAGAATATTATTTAGACATGAGGTTTCTTCTTTGAATGATTTTAAAATTGAAATATGTTAAAAGAAACTCAAAGTTTAATAATCTCTTAGAGCACTGCATGCTTATGAAGAAACTACCTGTAGGTGCAAGTTACAAGCATAACCATTCTGTGCATAGTAATGCCTTCCCTCATCTATTTCATAACCTTTGTGCACATAAGTTTAATTCTGTTCCATTCCAACCTATGAGTTAACAATAGTATAAAAAGCATAGACACAAGTGAACTAGAGTTGATAGTGAATGGAAAGCACCCAATAGTTTCAAAAATCAAACAATTTATGTTACCTGAAAACTGTTGAACGTTCCATCTGCATTAAGCAGTAAATTATAAGTTCTCCTAACTTCTGTAACTGAAAGGCATACAGCATGTTCCCAAAGTCCAACTTTTCCAGAATTGGGAGAGACTGTATGACGCAGTCAACAGCAGATAAATAATCACCTAGAAATAGATACGATAAGCTTATTTTTGCTAGAATTTTATACAATATTTGCGATTCATTAGCATCCATTACTGAAGTGCCTGTTGATTCTCAACAAGGTAAATTGAGAGAGGATTAAATAAGTAGTCATATTTTTACAAAAGAGAAACTAAAATCTCTCATCTTAAATGAGCTCAATGAGACATTATCAAAAATGAAAGTTTTCATATCAAAGTTCTCATAATCTAGAGCCAAAATACTTAATCTATGATAAAATATGATTGTATAAAATTTCTTTCTTATGAACGTTGTCTTCAGTTCATACGATGGTTCTTTTTTCATTTTGCTATAAAAATAGAGACCACAAAAGATTAACATAAAGTTTACATAAATATCTTATGGGAACACATTGACTCTTATGGGATTGAACCTGAGACCAATAAATACACAAGAAGTAATTTGATTGTTGAAGGTTTTTAAAAATGTGCACGCTTGCATGCTTTATAGCAACTGGTTCTCTAGTTTAAGGAAACATTCACCCTTACACACCCACACTGCCCACTACGAAACAATGGAAAGTAAAAAGTGCTAACTCCATACTATTTGCGACTCACTCGACTTTCAGGAAATAAAGGAGATAGCCAATGTAGCAAATGATACAAAACTTTATTATTATTTACCCTACATTCTTCTATGAAATGTAACAGTGATCAAAGCAGAGTGATGGTTCAAGCAATCCCTGCCATCAGCTGAACAGTGGCTTGCAAGGGTAAAAGTAGATGTAGATTTACTCAATGAAAAGAATATTTAAATGTTTCATCATTCTGAAATCCCATTAACTAAAACGAGCTTAGTAAGAAAACACTCCTGAATAGTTGTGTCCTTGCAATTTGTCAATGCAAATCCTTCAACACCGCAAATGTTAAAATCTCATAAAATTTCTTCCTCTTCACATACCTCTTCTTTTCTTCCCTCTTCTGCAGTCTATCATTAATACTTACCATATGGACCTCAATTCCCAATGTGGTCTTGTTGGAAAATGCATTACTTCATATTCAATAATGGAATTAGTCATCAGGGATATGATTTGTTAACAACCTCAAAATTTTAGAACAGTTAAGTTTAATATATAAAAATTATAGCAATTTTGAATAGAAAACAATATTTAACAACCAAAATAAGAATCTTCATTCAATTTCCCTTTCCTTGGTACTTGTATTGATTTCATGCGATTATTTTTTCTTATTTAATTTAGAAAAAGAATCAAACCCTGCAAGCAATAAAAGTGAACTGAAAGGCATGAGCCCCAATTCAAGAATGGAATTAGTCGTCAGGGGAACTCGTTGTTCACAACCACAAAATTTCACAAAATGTTTGTCAATTTTATCAAAATTCTCGCAATTTTGATTCAAAAGCTGCATTTCATGAGCAGAATAAGAATTTTCATTCAATTTCCCTTCTTTTGGTGCTTGTCTCAGTTTTGTACAACAATTCTTTCTGATTTAATTTAGCAAATGGAATTAACCATGCAAGCGATAAAAGTGACTTTTCGTGCATTTCTCATGGAAACAGTTTTTAAGATCTGCAGTCGAACCGGGGACAGCTACACAAATAAAAAGTAGCCAGTTATCTATCCAGGGAAGACATTTAACAATCTTCAAAGTCTGAAAGTTGTGCGACATATGGCTCTCAAGTTTTAGGCAAATAAACACACATACAAATGATGTTGAATGAACAATGTTGAAGCGAAAGGAGGGATGAAATAAGTGGCAGATGAGATGCAAGTAAATTGAAGAACTACATATTCATCTCCATAAATTCTTTTCAGCTTGCTAATGACTTCCTCTTTTCTAACAACCGTTCACCACTCCTAACTGCCCTTCTACCACATTTATCCTCCCCTTTTCAGTACATTGATGTTTAATCTACAGAGGAGGCCGTGATATTGTGGAAATTCATCATATCACGGCCTCCTCTGTAGATTATATTTTAAATGCTAGTACGAGCACTCAGGTAATTTCTGTGGAAAAAGTATATATCTGTTTTACATTGATGTTTGTCAACAGTTTTTCCTTACTTTGTTTCCCCCCTTCCCATTTCTATGTACATACTTGACAACGTCTTTCTCATTTCCTATCAGTTCTGACGATGGCGTAGATTAACGCCGAAACTGGTCAACGCTTTATTTAAAACATTTTGTGGAATAGTACAAGTTCTAATTAAATATTGTTTTATTTTAACTATATCATTCCACCAAGTATCACTGGACACCATTAATTTTAATTATTAAGGAAGCGGCAGAAGAGGAAATTGGTGAACAAAAGAGGGAGAGGAATAGTGATGGTTTGATGAGAAATGTAATGATGCGATCAGGAACAAAAACCAAGCACGAGGAAGAATGATTGCTATGGATACAAGAAGCAATAGAAAAGAATATAAAAGATTAAGAAAAGTAGCAAATAAGGTGTGCAGAAGAAAGAAAATGGAAGCAATGCAAAAGCAGTTCAAGAATTGAATGATCAACCAAATGAAATTAGAAAGTTCTACAAAGCTGTCAGGATACAAATGAGGATATTGAAGAGCCCACACTGGAGGAAGTCGAAGTGGTTGCCAAGAACTTAAAAAACAATCGGTCACCTGGCAAAGATGAAATAGTCCCTGAACTAATTAAGAAAGGTGGGAATTATCTCATGAGATGCATACACGAATTCGTTAGTGACATCTGAAGACAGGAAAGAATGCCCAAAAGATGGAAAATAGGCATCATATGTCCTATATATAAGAAAGGAGACAAAACCTTGTGCAACAACTACAGAGGAATTACACTGTTGAATGTTGTATATAACGTGCTCTCAGGAGTTATTCAAAGAAGAATTAGCAAAAGAGCAGAAGGCATCATCACTGAACACCAGGGTGGATTTCGACCAGATGGGTACAACAGACCAAATATTTACATTGCGACAAATAATGGAGAAGCACTTCGAGCAAAACCAAGATTTACACCTGTTGTTTGTGGACTTTAATCTTCGATAGTGTGAAGAGAAGTGCAGTATGTTATGCTTTAAACGATTAGGCATGCCTAGGAAGTTAATTAGATTGATCAGAATGAAACAGTGGCCAAGGTTAAAGTTGGTAATAAAATAGGCGGTGCCTTCCCATTCAATATGGGAGTAAAGCAAGGGGATGGCCTGTCTGCAACATTGTTCATCCTGGCCCTGCATTGGGCAGTAAGGGGAATCGACCCTGGTGGAACAATATTTTATAGAAGCGGTCAAATACTTGTGAATGCAGATGATATTGTCATAGTAGCCAGATCTGCAAGGAAGCTGAATGAAATGTTTGGTCTATTAAAGGAAAAAGCAGGAAGAATAGGTCTGGAGGTTAACTGTGGAAAAAGCAGGAAGAATAGGTCTGGAGGTTAACTGTGGAAAAACAAAATACATGCGTATGTCTACCTCCGAAGCTTGCAGACAACTTCAGGTGTTAGGTATTGATGGCGATAGATTTGAGGGTGTCTCATCTTTTAAATACCTCGGAGCATTGGTGACTTCAGATAATTCAATAAGTATAAAAGACAAAATTGCAGCAGGCAAAAGAGCGTATTTTGCAAATCTTAAACTGTTGAGAAGTAGATTGATTAGAAGAAATGCAAAATATATAAAACCTTAATCAGATCGATTGTCACGTATGGATGTGAATGTTGGACATTATCAACTGCCGATGTGCATGTGCTTAGGTGTTTTGGAAGAAGGATCTTTCGCAACATTTTTGGCCCTGTGCAAGAAAATGGAATTTTTCGAACACGCTGGAATGAAGAGCTTGACAACCTCATAGACGGCTAAGATATTGTGAGGTTCATCAAATCACAGAGGCTTAGATGGATGGGACACTTGATAAGAATGCCAGTAGAGAGAGTGGCAGAGCGAGTACGGGAGGAAAGATTATTTAATGCAAGAAGAAGAAGACGCCCACATCTGAGATGGCAAGATGGAGTGGAGGCAGACCTGGGGGGTTATTTTGCAACTTTAAAGAAAAATTCGGTCTCTGTATCATTCTTGGTTCCTTAACTGAAGGAGGCCATTTCAGCACACATGTACACTGTGAATTCGCCTCGGTTAGCTTTCAACGTGAGGCAGCAGAATTGATGACGTCGCCGTCTCCAGCCAATGGGAGAGCGCCACTTACTGGGAATTCAAGGCAGACGACGATGGAAGTTTTCCTTATGAAAGGAATGATAAATGCACAATGTAACTAATGATATCATTTCCATAACGTACCAGTGAAGAATTTGTCTGGTTGCATTGAAGAAACAAGTGTTTTCATTAATGTAATGTTCTGTTATTGAAAGCTTGCCATGCAAACATCGGTATTTCAGTAGCATTGCATAAAGAATGTACATCAAATATCTTATTCTGCACTTTGGAATGTGTTCCTCGCTTGAAAATGTTGTATTAACTTTAAAACCCTTTGTGAAGAAGAACAAAAGAAAGGTGAATAACTAGACATCAAGTGAAACGTGGGATTGAGGAAGAACTGCACGATTATTAGATAGAAATTTTCAAAAACGAGATATAATGAACTTTAAATTGAAACTAAAATATAGATATTCTCTCGAAGATAGTTACTGCTACTGGAAGTTTATTAATAGTGAATATAATTACAAGAGAAAATGTATGGATGAATCTTACGTACAAATGGAATTGATGCAAGGGAGAGATTTAAATACATTTAGAACTAAATGAAAATGATTTGGGGGACTTGATTGTCATATGCATCAATAGAAAATAAAGACAGGCATTCAGGCCTATGGTTAAATTAAAGTAGTTTTTAGATTTTACATAATTATACCAATATCAACTTATTATTGAGTTAAGGTGATGCATGAATGCACAATTGAAGAAAATGTTGCCCTAGAATAGAACATTACTTATTATATTTCCTGGTGATGCCCTGCAATAGTTTATAATTACCACCAGTATGTCTGCTGTTTTCATCAGTTGTTTTTAGCAGCTTTTCCACAACTGGTTTTGCAATTCTGCACTTCTTTCAAAATCAAGGAATAACAACCTTTCTATGAGTTATCACCTTAACACTATAAACTTGAATATAGTACAAGTTCATATACTAGCACAAGTTTATCATTATACTTACCTACAATAAAACTGATATATAATATTCTATACAGGTAATNGGGACTTGATTGTCATATGCATCAATAGAAAATAAAGACAGGCATTCAGGCCTATGGTTAAATTAAAGTAGTTTTTAGATTTTACATAATTATACCAATATCAACTTATTATTGAGTTAAGGTGATGCATGAATGCACAATTGAAGAAAATGTTGCCCTAGAATAGAACATTACTTATTATATTTCCTGGTGATGCCCTGCAATAGTTTATAATTACCACCAGTATGTCTGCTGTTTTCATCAGTTGTTTTTAGCAGCTTTTCCACAACTGGTTTTGCAATTCTGCACTTCTTTCAAAATCAAGGAATAACAACCTTTCTATGAGTTATCACCTTAACACTATAAACTTGAATAGAGTACAAGTTCATATACTAGCACAAGTTTATCATTATACTTACCTACAATAAAACTGATATATAATATTCTATACAGGTAATCTATAGTAGTTTACTAATTTACTTTCAGATAGTCTTGTAAAGGGGGACAATGTCAGGGTGTCTCTGGAACAGAGATTGCTTAATGAATTGATTAATGCATTATCACTCACTGAGTATGGAGAAACAAATCACCTCTTGCCAACATGGATGTCAAAAAGACACTCTACTGTAACAGCTCTAAAAGATATGTTAAATAATCTTTCACATTCATTAGAGGAGTCTTACTCAATGCTAGGACTTGTGTGTGATATTCTGAAAGCATCTGATTGTGTTACCCATGGGATTTTAGTTAAAAATTGAAGCACTACAGCATACACAACACTAGTCTACTTTTCTCTGTTATTGGACCATTATTATGTTTAGCCTATGTAAATGATCTTCTTATTAACATCATATTATCTTATATAGAGATGATTCTATAGCTCCCATTAAAGGGAAAATTTCTGAGTCGTGGTCACAACCTAAATCAAACAATGACTCAACCAAAAGAATAACTTACAGATAATAGTATGAAGATTAATAGGGAAAAATCAACATCACTTGATACTAAAAAGTTTAAAAACGATAGAAATGATATAGGTTTATTATCTAGATGCACAGACATAAGATTAGAAGATCATATCAAAATACTAGAGGTAACACTGGATGAAATATAGCGGCCTTTTGTCCTGAACTTCAATATTCAATACATTCAATTGTTTTCAATATAAATACATTATAAAATTACCTATGCGAGCATAGTTAATAACTAAATCAAGATATGAGGATGCCTGCAAAAATTTCTGGCGCAAATTCAGTACCGAAACCTCGGACCCACTTGGAGCTGCCAGCGAGAATGGCTGGCGAAAATTGGCACGAAAAGCGTGCAAACTTGCACATTTAGTATATCGGTTCGGTCGTGACATCAGGCTGGCGATACCAAAGCCGAGAGCTCAGTATCAGCGGATGCAAAATAACCCCCCTGGCTGCTATGGGTGTACGAGGATGGAGAGAGAAGGCCATTATTAGAGAGGACTGGTGGAAGATTGTAGAGGAGGCCAAAGCCGACAGAAGGCTGTAGCGCCAGAAGAAGAAGAAGAAGACACACAAACAAACTTTCTACTTTACATGTAAGACTACCTGAAGTGCCCGTTGATTCTCAACAGGGAGAATAGATGTCGGATTAAATATAGTACATCAATTTTTACATAAGAGAAAATAACATCTTGCATCTTAGTTTAGTCCAATAGGACAGGTTATTGAAAACAAACATTTTCTTAGCAAAGTTCGAGGCTGAAATCTACAATCATCAATAAGAATGTGAATCATTATGGAATTTCCCTCTAATAAAACATGTCTCAAGTTAATTTGCAAATATGCAAGATTTTCAACTTCCGGTTCAGAGAAATTTAATCGTAAAGTATGTCAAGAGTCCGAATTGATAAATAAAAAGTTACTCATCCATCTCCATTAATTTATTACGGTGCTACGCATGTTTTTTGACCCTGCAATTCATCACTGCAAATTGTTTGTGACTGTAATAGTTAAAATCTCTGAAAATGTTCATCCACTTCTTATCGTCAATTGATTCTAAATGGGCCTTAATAGACATGCATTCTTATGGGAAAATGCATGAAATCGGAATCGACAATCGCATTGGTCATCAGGGGGACGGGTTGTTTACAACCTCAAAATTTCACAAAATATTCTCATATTTTATCTAAGTTCTCGCAATTTCGAAACAAAAGCTATATTCTACGACAATAATAAGAATCTGTATTCAATTTCCTTTCTTTTGGTACTTATCTTGATTTTATGCGACTATTCCTTCTAATTTTATTTTGCAAAAGAAATAAAGTCTGTAACCGATAAAATCGAACTTTACATGTATTTCTTATGGAAATCTATCTGAATGATCTTGGTTCAAACCCAGCAAATTTTGCGAATGAAAAGTTGACAGTACTTCCTTCCGGCTCATGGAGAACGTACACAAGGCTTGATGAAAATCGGACAAACGGTGTGGACTCCAATCGCCAACAAACAAACAAACAAACCCACAGAATTTCTACTTTATATATATAGATAGATAGATTATCTACCTTTATTGGTGTGAGCACGCCCCATCATATCCAGAATTTGGACGAACCTCATATGGTTTTTATAAAGGCATTTCTTGTAAATTTTCAAACATTTTCCTAGGGAAAATAATGCAGCATCAAATGCTAAATTTTTCAAGGACAAATTGCCTACAAAAGAGAAAGATCATTTCACATAGAAACTTTCACAGTAGAAAGATATTTTACATAAAAACTTTCATATTGACATATATGGAAGTCATAATTTGTCAGTATTTTTTGAATTTGAAATAAGGCAGAGATAGAAAGCAGTTTTTACCTTGAGAAAGAAATGTCGCTCCCTCGCAAATTTTTTGCAAATCTTCACCTTCCCTTCTAATGGATTTACAATTTTGACAGACCAAATAACCCTCCTGATATTTCTGTTCTTCCACAGCACTGCACTTCTGAGGATTCTTCTTCAGTTTACATTTGCTTTTTTTCTTTTCTTTCCTGCCATCTTGAAAACTGGAATTAAGTAGCTGTATCTCACTATTTTCCTCGCTGTTCCAAATTTCAGGAAAAATAACTTCACCTTCCTTCCTTAGCATTGGTCCCTCACATTCTAAGCATCTGTGAGCCTTGAAGTACTAAAAGAAATCAATGGGAGGAATCTTTAGCAAGCTGTAAATTCTTTCCAGATATAATATTGAATATAGTATATTTAAGTCAAATTTCAACCAGAACAAATGCTCTTAGTTAAGAGATAAAAACAATAAAATAAAAGCAATAATGAGTACACTGTGATATTTTTTACTGTAAATGAGCTGTAATGTATATTTAACAAATTATGAGCTCCCCCATGAGAAGAAATACAACCAGATACATCTTAGATCCAATTAAATGAAACAGAGCAATTTAAAGCACCCTTTAAAAATTAATCAAAGAATTTTAGAACATTTCACAAATTTGTTTGAACCAGAGTAATCTTTCAAACAAGCGTAGGGTAATCTTACTCTATGGTTGCAACCGATGATAACCTCTCTTTAGGTACAGAATTGAGGAAAGTATTCTTTCATTTACTTTTAAGTAACTTTTTTAAGTAAATCTTTCATTTACTTTTGTCTCAGTCTTGCTTATCGCAATAGAGCTGCGGAAAGGGGAAGTGAGGGAATGGATGGTTATTACTATTATTATATAATGGATGTCTTAATGATATATTTTAATATTATTTCAAAACCTAGCTGTAGTCAATGATGACTAATACACCTCAATATCAATAGAAAGAAATATATTAACCCAAGTAAAATTGCCACAGAGTTGCTTCAGTTAAAATAAATATTTCATTTTTAATTGATCACTAATTAAAGAGAAGCTGAGTGAGTTTCATTGCTTCAGAAATGATAAAAACCAACAAACACTAGTCCGCCAGTAAAGCCAAGTTTAAATTCCTAAATAAATTTTTGCAGGAACCACTTCAACTACTTCCACAACTGCATCCATCAATGTGTCACACAAGCCAATAACATAACATTTATTCCTACACATGTATTTCTTAAACATCCAAATAAAAGAAACTTTACTAACCATTTCAGGATAATGTGAAGGACTTGAGCAAGCCTCACATTCACAATCAAAAAAAAAACTTTTCTTTAAATATCGAGCTCTTGTCTCCCAGTCTTTCTCTTTGTAGTCATGTCCTATAAAAGTTGATTAACAATTCCAATTTTAACCAATACACTTGATTAAATACAATTGAGAATATGAACTTGAAGTTATTATAAGAATTTCAGCAATCAAAACATGAATACAACTTGCCTATGTAAGAAATTGCCACCTCCTCTCCCGGAGCTATTTCTCTTGTTGCTTTCACTATCACAAATTTTTTTAGCCAGCTATAAAGAGAATCATGTGTTAAATAATGAGAAAATTATGTAGTTGATGTATGTAAATACAGCATAACTTAAGGTTAATACAGCCTAACTAATACAATTACATTCTATTCTACACATGGTTAGGACATTAAATTACCTGCATTTAGCATTTGGATAGCAAGAGTGATTTATTGCACTGGCAGACAAAAAAACGGCACGGGCAACAGGAATGTTCCATCCAAGTGCTGAGAAATTATGCTCTTCAGGATGAAATTGACCTATGTTGTTAATAGATATCCAAAATTAAAAATTAGCAGATAATATCAAAAAACAGTAACTCCTAAGTAAGGAAAGTTTAAAAATAGAAATGATGAAATATGTAATTTCAAGTTTAGATGATGTGAAATGACACAATTTTTTTAAGTATAGACCAACATGAAAATATTTTAAGCTCTTGATTATCATCAATGGCACCTGAAATTTGAATTTGAAGATTAATTAAGAAATATAAATTACTATGACATTTGATCCTTCATTAAAAATATGGCAACTCTACTACTTACATTACATTTACATCATCTATTTACAAATTTATGATTTTAATAGTATAACTGACAACAAGTTAGATAGAAGGAGAACCTTTTTGTTCTTAATCTTGTCTTAATAAAGGCCTTAAAAAGACCCTATAAATCAAAATTGAGTAGAATCTCAAAAATGAAGAATGCAGAAACATAACACAATCATCTTTATCAAAGATAAATATAAAACCAGAAATGAAGTAAGTATATATCTAATTATAACTAGAAAACATTTTTTGTGAAACTTAAAAACTCCCTTCACTTTATACTCAAAGAAATTTGCATGACAAAATTATATAGGCCTTTCAATTCCGTTATTCCAATTCCCAATGTGAAATTTCAATTCTGTAATGTGAAATAAATTTTCAAAAAATGTTCAAAATGAGAAAATTAAAAGGGAAAAATCTTCAAAAGCAATGCAGTAACTGTGCAATAAGATATTGAAAAAGAGCCAATACAACCCTCAGAAGCTCTCCCATCCAATAGATCAAAACAAGATTTTCCCTGAAATAATTATCAACGCTGAAAATGAATTTTACAAAAACAATTGTTATGATACTGACTATTTTAGCACTTTCTATTTTGAGGGAGAGTGTTAAGTAAAAGACCTGTCTCATATTCACCAATATCACCATATCACAATTAATTTCAAATATTGTTTATTCCAATTATTTTGTTCCAAATAACCAACGGAATTTTCACATGACAAATATTCTCAACAGAGAATACATTATTCAAATTTAAGATAATTATATAACCTTTAAGATGCTACAAAACAAGAACACAAAAGCAATCAGACAAATTGTATACATAATCAACAAACTGAGCAAGTGGAAGAAATAATTAAAAGAAAATTATGATATGCAAAAAGCACTGTAAATCCTTGATGTAAGTTTCAACTTAGCCACAAATATCTGTAAATAGAAGAAATAGAAACTTCATAGAAACCAATAGCTCTATTCATTCAGGTTCATGCCATGTTTAACCATCAAAATTTACTTTCTACAGAGCATTTTATAAAAAAATCAATGGATGTTTTTCTAAAGTAATAAAAATCAAATGAGAAATTAAAAATATGAATGCCTTTCAAATCCATAAGCTTCATTAATAACAAAGAAAATGAGGCAGCAAAGAGAAATAAATTTCAATTGCATTA
Source organism: Ladona fulva (assembly GCA_000376725.2). Classification (NCBI taxonomy): domain Eukaryota; kingdom Metazoa; phylum Arthropoda; class Insecta; order Odonata; family Libellulidae; genus Ladona; species Ladona fulva. Next base: position 188,728 of record KZ309135.1, on the reverse strand, counting down.
AATATACAGTTGAACCTGGATAAGTGAGACAACATGGTAAGTATGCCTAATCAGAAGGTCCTCTTATTTTCACCACCAAAAACCAGTGATAAAGTAGTAACCTCTTTAAGAGAGAGTCATTTCCTTTTTTAAAGTAGATTGTGTATGTTATCACAGGTCACTTGCATGTAATTTATTTGTCTGAAAGGGGTCCCAAGGGGTTTGCCCAAGTACACAAAGACAATAGTTAATGAGTGTTGATTACTGAAGGAGGTACAGGATATCAATTCTTGATTTATGGTCTAGAAAAAAAATTCAAAATACAAAACAGAAAAACAAAACTGACAAATTTCTTTCATTATCATTTACATTGTTATTTTAGTTTGATAATTACGTAATAAGTTATTATTTCTTGGTTTTGCAAAATTCCATACCTATTTCATGTTTATCTATATCACTATAAGTAAGAAATGTACGAGGGTCATTCAATAAGTCCTTAAAAATCCAAGAGATGGAAATCCCACTCTTAGTATCATAAGGGCCATTCCATGTCAAGTGGACCAACAGTCCCCGCTCAACCATCACCGATTTCAATGAAATTTTGTGTGAACATACTGTCATATCCTCTATGAACATTTCCCAAGTTTTACATCCATCGATGAAACATTTGCTGAGATATTCAGTTCACATTTACAAAAAAAGACCCTCCCGAAACTTTTCCAAATTATTTTTGGAATCACAACATTTGAACTCAAATTTTAAACCAACGGATGGCATTAAGAAAATGAAACTTTTTATTCAAACACTTTGTATAGAGTAGTTATAAAGCACAAAGGTTCGTGTTTATCTTATGTTTATTTCAAAAGATATAAAATGCCAAACTTTAAATTTTTTTCGAGCCATAATATTTTGGACCGATTTTGCTTCAAAATTTATTCACAGATTTTGCTCATAAAAGATTTCTTATTATTTTTGTAATAGTGCAACATAGGTTGTATAAGAATACCAAGTTTTGTTTTGCTCAACGGAATACTGCTTGACATAACGTGTCTCAAAGTTGCTAAAAATTGATGTCTAACTCTAGAAGGCTGCGGTAGGGGGTCAAACAAATGACTATATCTCAGCAAATATTTCATCGATGGATGTAAAACTTGGGAAATGTTCATAGAGGATATGACAGTATGTTCACACAAAATTTCATTGAAAACGGTGATGGTAGATCTAGGCACTTCTCTAAAATTGGTCCACTTGACATGGAATGCCCCACAAATGGTTTGTTTTTAATAAGCATTACATTACACAGTAGATAGCTGTTTAAGTCTCAGTTATATCCATCACACTATTTCATTTTTATTGTGGATTGAAGCAAAAAAACTTTTGTTTATTTAAAAAATGGAAATAAGTGAGTTTCGAGCTGTGATTAAACACTTATATTTAAAAGGGTTGACACAGAAAGAGAACAAAGCTGAGTAGGATGAAGTTTATGGCACATCTGCTTCTATGTTTGCAACTGTTTACAATTGGGTAAATGAGTTTAAATGTGGCCGTGCATCCACATAGGCTGAACATTGTTCAAGAGGTACAGTGGAAGGGACTACCCCCAAAATTATTGACAAAATCCACGACATGGTTTTGAGTGATCAACAAATGACAGTACATGAAATAGTTGAGGCCACAGGCATATTGCAAGGTACAGTGTTTTCAAATTTGCACAAAAAATTGAGTGAGAAAAAAATCTTGGCAAGATGGGGGCTGAGTTTGCTCTCAGAGGAGAATGAATGCAATCGTTTGGTTGACTCTGATGCTATTTTGGCGCTTTTCCGTTTGGTTGACCCTGATGCTATTTTGGCGCTTTTCCATCGCAAACCTCACAAGTTTCTTCATCAATACATAACTGTGGACAAGACAGGATGCACTACTACACTCCAGAGACAAAGGAACAGTCAAAACAGTGGGTTTTTGAATGTGAACGGGCTCCGAAGATGGCAAAGACAGTGAAATTGGCCAACAAGGTGATGACCATAGTTTTTTGGGATGCACACGGAATCATCTACAATGGTTACCTGGAAAATGGTCAAACGATATCGGAGAGTGCTATGCAATGTTATTGCCCTGATTGAGTGAAGAAATCAAGAAAAAACATCCTCATTTGAAAAAGATCCTCTCCCATTAAGACAATGCATGGGTGCACACCTACACAGTTTCAATGGCCAAAATTATGGAATTAAAGTTTGAATTATTACAACATCCACTGTATTCACTGGATTTGGCACCCAGTGACTTCTTTTCATTTCCAAACTTGAAAAAAATGGCTCAGTGAACAACAGTTCACGTCGAACGAGGAGGTCCTTGCCCAAACAGATGTCTATTTTGAGGACATTCCAAAATCCTACTCTTTGGATGACTTAAAGTTGGAGAAACTCTTGGTGAAGTGTATGGAGTTAAAAGGAGATTGTGTTGAAAAAATATTTAAAAATCTACACAGAATAATTTGTTTTTCTATAATTTACTAAGGACTTATTGAAAGACCCTTGTAGATGCTTAATGGAAACCTCTATAAGTAAGAGAACCCACCCATTGGTATCTACTGAGAAACTGAGTACCTCAGATTTTTCTAAAGCTTCTAAGTGGTTAAATGGAAGATGGGACTTTCTCCCAATTTCACTTGATTTTCATTGTATTGCAAATTGAGAAGGAATTACAGATCCCTTGCAATGTTCTTATCCAGATTCGACTGCAGATATGTTCAGGAACTAAGCACTAATGACTCAACAAATACTATTGCATCATCAATCAATGTTTTACATTTTATAATTTATATCCAAACAAATGCAATGCAAATCTCAATTACTTTAAAATAAAAATAGCTCTATCTTATTTCAAAAGGTTTTACACAACTGACAAATAGGATAAAGTCACTTACATCGAGGAATTTACAGAGTATTTAGTTCTTGATTAACATGATCACCATTAGTATATGCAGACAGCTAAGCAATATTATTAATATTTGAAGATGAAACTGAACAACCAAACATACTACATAATCTTGAATACCTCTATTTTGCTAACAAAATGATATTGATGCATAAGCTCTGAACAACAACCAAATGAAAAAATAACTCCAACTATAGAAGGGAGATTGAACCCTCACTTACCGTGAGACACTCCCCATCCAACGGATGACAAAAGGCAAGGGTTGGACCACATATCCTGCACGGTCATGGCGTTAACAACCACCTATACATTTTTCAGAATTTGTTTTGGTGGGACAAAAATTAATGTGTGATATAAGAATGGTATCTTTCAGAGAGGTATTTGAAATATGCTATTATGCAGAAAGGGAAACACAACTAAAATGTTATAAACAAGTTTTTAAATTTCACTAAGCGCTTACTTGTGCATATTTGGTAAGCAAATACCCTGAAAATGTTAAGTGGTTAATGCACTTGAGATCAGTTTGGCTACAAGTAGAGAACTGCATTAGCCATTTAATTGCGAGATTTATTGAAGACAGCATGCTTCGTTAAAAGTTTTGGCTAAACAGACAGGGTGATGAAGTTGACAGTGGATTGTGTCTTGCAGTGACTTGACACAACATTTACAACAAGAACAAGTACATAGGCTATTAAGTAAACCATACACCTCTCAAATAAGCTACACAGGCTGATGGCAAACAGGAGTGATAGCATTAAAGTGATTAAGCACAACCTTTCTAATGACAGTAACCTGACAATCAATTATATAATTTTTTGATACAAGGATTAGGGAAAAGTGAATTATTTAGCGAGGAAGAGCCGTGTGGCTAAAACCCAAGGAATAACAAGTATGAAAAATAGCGACACGACTGGGACTCAAACCCAGGTCTCCCACTTTCCGGGTAGGTATTCTAACCATATCGTTATTTTTCCATACCTGTTACTCTTTGGGTTTCAGCCACACGACTGTTCCATGCTAAGTAATTCAGCTTTCCCAAATTCTTGTGATTTCCTTTGGGAGGTTTTCCTCATGAGATCACATTGTGAATTGGCTGCCTCAGTGAGACACCTGGCAGCAGTTTGTGCCACTAAATGTGGAGGCTGCTCACCTTGCTTAAAAAACATTCCCAAACAGTGTGTGGAAGAGATGCGGCATGGTAGTTCAGTGGTTAGAATACCTGCCCAGAGAGTGGGAGACCTGGGTTCAAGTCCCAGCCATGTTGCTATTTTTCACACTTGTTATTTCTTAATTTTTGATAAATTTCATTGTGCCAGAAATAGGCAATTTATAACCTGGAGGTCATTAAGTGACCCTCCAGATAGGTCATGCATTGTAAATTTGAATGAATAAATAATATCCACCCATAATTCACATACTGAGGTTTCAAAAAAATAATGGAATTTATTCATTCATGATTTACATTTAAGCCCTGCAAACCTCCAATGGCGTGTGGCAGGGGTGTAAAACACCTATATTGATTTCTCTAGTACAAAGCTGTATTCAAGTAGAAAGACATCATTCTGGCTGCTTTTTAAAAACGGAATACAATATCATTAAATGTACTGTCATTCCAGGCAACTTAAGCACTTCAATGCTGTAAAATTATCACTAATGTTAGCCTACATTGAATTGTGAAAAGTGACACAACCAAAGAATGATTCATCCACACAAATGTATATAGGATTTTTGTTTTACAAGTACACGATGAGAAAATATAACTAGTTATCCATATTGAAATTCCAGCACAGAGCAAAATCAGATTTTCAGCTTAGTTGTATTCCATATCAGAAAATTTAACCCTTTTGCGACAGCGGTATTCTCATAGAATCATATCCATATTCCGAAGCTTTTGCAGAAAAAAATATCTCTCAGACACAAAGCCCTCCTGAATCTCTGTCGATGCTAGTTACCCTTTTGGGCTCTTCACAGCGGGGCTCTGGAGAGGTTTATGGCCCCTAGCCCAGCATTCAGCTTAGCAAAACTAAATGTTGTTGCAGTTATTTTGCTAAAGAATTATTAGTTGCACACATTGCCAATATGTCATTTGTGATGAAAGTCTCGTGCTTTGCTGATGACGAACAACTTTTAATCGAAACTCTACTGTTGATATTAACATATTTAGCAATCTACCATAATGATATTGAAATATCTATTATGTTCTCTAAATATGTTAATATTAATGCTAAAATTTTGTTTAAAAGCTGTAAACTACAAGCAAAATATGAGATTCTCAACTCCAAGGATATATTGACTGTAAGAGCAAAAAATCATTCTTTAGCAAAACAACTGCAATAACATTTATTTAACCACAGCCCCATGCTGTGAAAGGGGCTACGCATTAGCCCCAAGACCATTGCAGTTGCCCAGAGATGGGTAAGGAAACCCGCAATTACAGCCAGAAAGGGGCCAAAAAATATACCTGGAAGCTATACTTCTCTTTGAAGAATCAGCTTGTACCTGTGTCATCAATAGACGACAGGAGGTCTTTTGCGTAGGAAAAGGTCTGTCGTTTATACATGACAACAGGAGTAAAAGGGTTAAAACCCCTTGATCACTGGAGTATATGCAAAATTGACTACAATTTAGGGGTTGGGAAAAAATTCTCCTGCAACTCTACTAAAAATGAAAACTTCATATTCACATATATAGATCCTGCATATTTCTAGTGACAAGTTATTGAGAATATTTAAACTTAGGTATTTGTTTTCGTAGGTAAAGATAAAGGGGCATTTAGTGTGAAGCTGTGCTCTATTATGCAATTTTTATGAACAATAAGATGCAAGAAGAGAACAAGTCCTACGAGGCATTTAATTGGATGTTTGTAAAGCATAGCCAATACAAAAGATATTGTTTTACTACACTGCTGCAATCCAAGTATTTGAATAAAGTACCATTTGAAAGAATATCCAAGATTAGGGTGTAAGTGTCCTGCCCTTAGTATTGGTTTTTCTATTCATTCTGTTCTTGTAAAATGATGTTTACTAAAGACATATTCATTCCATGACAAGATATTGCTATTTATGTCAACTTTTAACCTGCCGTTTTAATCAAAAGGTAGGGATTCCCTTTGCGGATCACAGATTGATAAGTGGAATTCCTAAATCACTGTACTGGAATTTTAAAAAAATGTATGTAATTTGTGATGAATTGATAGGATAGTTTGAGAAGAAAGCCTCCTTCAGGTGCAAAAAAGACATTCTTTCTTCCGAGATCACTATTTTCAAGCCTTAAATCACTACTTCAAGTTTTTTAATATTATGCAGACAAATGTATTAGTTGAAGGAATAGGAATTTAATTAATAATTAAGTTAGTTGTAATTAATAGTAAAGATACTAATTACTTATTGTGAAAAAGTTATCGTTTTATTAATTTTCAGTATCAATGAAGAATAGAATAGAATTATAATGATATAACAAAACGGTTAACTAATTAATCTACTGTAATAATCAACATCGTTCTTTTACAATAAAACTCGCTAAAGATGGTTTCCAGGAGGTTGAGTGAAATACCACAAAATACCCAGGATAGGTGAGATATAAAAGTTTTATTTCTTGCATGTTAAAAAAAGAGCAGTGAACATTTTTCTAAGTGTTTAATTTTTTAAAACTTGCCTTTAAACTAAAAACAAAAAGGAATCTTTTTTAATTTGCTTAATTTAGCATATTTTATTATTTATTTTTAGATGTGATAACTCAAGGGAACACTGTGACAGATCAGTTTGGTTCTTGGTTAGTTGGTCGACTGATTTACTTGCCAATTCTCATCATACAGTTATACTTTAATACAGTCAAATCTTTGAACAAAGAAATTGTCCTTTTCATAGCTTCATTTTCTCTTTAGGATGAAGCTTCTTATCAGGTATGCTATAACGGATGAATAACAAATCTTTTAAGAAAAAAATCTTAGTGTTCATTAAAATGCACGATCTTTCCAAGACTACCATCAAGAGCCAGCAAAAAAATTTACTGTAACTCTGGTTAATTTGATATAACTTGTGTTTGCTTTAAAGGACACCATCAAGAGACTTTTTATCTTAGGTTTTCCCTGCAAAGACACTGATGTGGAATATCCCACTCAGAGCTAGAATCGGCTCCCACCATGGAATGGAGACTTGTTTCATGATACCTTCATTTCATATTTCATGATACCTTCATTTTCTTATCAAGGATTAGTTATCATAAAGAAGAGTCACAGGGAAACGGGTGACTTTGCGCAAGATGGTGCGCACCCAGGAAAAATCCCAAGGAAGAATGGACTTGAAAAAAGTCTGACAGGAACCGTCAGACTTTTTTCAAGTCCATTCCATAAAGAACAGTATTGAAAGAAACCCCCTTATGTATGAGGCGGGGCTGTTGAGGAAAGCTGAGGACAGAGATGCAGAAAATATGCTAAGTTCTTGATCAATCAAATTAGGTAAATATTCGACTAGAGGGGGTTGCAATGCATCTAGCGACCAGAAAAATCCACCTTTTAAGTGAACGGTAGAGCATCTTAAGCTGCATTTTTACCATGTGTTTCATGTGATAGGGACTGGAAGAAAACCAGCCACGCTGCAGGAGTGCTTAAAATGGTTTTTCTATAATTATATATCCGCTATTACTCTAAATACAAATGCATAGAGGAACAAATTCAAAAAATGATATACTGCAATTCCTAATAAGTCTACCGCATGAAATTAAAGAATTCATAATTGCTTATCATAATGTCATTATTTTAACAAAATTATCCTTTTTTTTTGTTTGCTAATCCAGATGTCTCATGCATCATCATCATGCCTTGTCTCGCAGGATTTACTCCTTTAACAATATTTATTTAGAAATAAGTCGAACCAAGTAGCGAAGGAAGTAAAACCAATTCTTACTTTTGTTGTGCAGTACAGTTTTGATATGAAAATCCAAAAAACATGATTAAAACACGGAATATTAAAAACTTTTGTGGTTATACAACGGGTACAAAAAACAAAATTGTTGAGTCTGAGTTAATCCATTTCCCTATTAAAACAGATTTGAAATTTAAGTCTATGCAAAATCTATGGTAGGATGAAGATGAGGGAAAAATATATAATTTCTGGATTTCAAACTCAAACACATTGCAGGAATCAACTAACAAGAAAATAAAAGTGTTTCTAATAATTTAATAGCAATCATTAATTATGATTAGCAATTAATCAGGATCTAAAGTGGGAATCTGGACACCACATACTCTAAGGGAGGAACCTGCATAATACCCCTGCCTATGCCACTGGTTGTACCAAATATTGTTGTACTGTGGTATATGAAAAAAACTATTTCAAAAAATTAATTACTTTATTTTTATATTATCCCTTCTTAAGGTCTTCGCTTTAGTTATGCTAACCAATTACAAGAGAATTTATGGCAAAGAAATTAAACGGAGCAATATACTGAAAGTAAAGTGTTTTGAATTCAGCCTTAATCAGGGCCTAGGGGAGGTCCGGGACCTCCTGGCTACACCACTGATATACATATACATATATATACATATATATATATACATATAGGATACTAAAGGCGAGGCAGAAGGAAGTGTCTCACGGAG
>KZ309135.1:141959-178585 GCA_000376725.2 Ladona fulva | reverse complement strand
TATATATATAGATATATAGATAGATATATACGTATATAGGATACTAAAGATGAAGCAGAAGGAAGTGACTCACAGAGCCACCGATTTTGTTCTGTAAAGTCCCGGGTTTGGACACTATGGAAAAAAGCAGACATCAACCCTAGGCATCATGGGTTCGATTCTAGGAGGCCCCAAAAATGGTACTTTTTACCTGTTTAAATACATTGACAGCATTTTCTAAAATTCATTCAGCATATTTTGCATTAAGACAGAACGTTGAAATTTACGGAGTCGTTAGAGCGTGTTTTTGACTTTCGTACATTGCAAGATCTTTATCCCTAATGGCCCCAGGTTCGATGCTAGATGAAATTTTAAGGCCGTTAAAAGACGTATGTTTATCGTATGCCATAAAGATTTTGCCCTGTTGGCCCAGGTTCGCTGCGTATGGCCGAAGTTTTAAAAAATTTGTATGGTATTTCCCGGTAAGGTAGAATGTTGAAATTCACAACATCGATAGAATATATAGATTTCCATTGTATGCCGTAAAGATTTTTGTCCTAAAGGACCCAGGTTCGATTCTAGGACAATTCGTATTTTAAATAATTCGTTTAGGGTACTGCATTTGGTGGATGGTAGCCGGTATATGGCCGTCAGAGTGCTGCAGGTGGTGCATAATGCCTTAGTTAATCTATCTTACATTAAGCTTGCAGTATGCAAGCAACTTTTACTCATGTATGTGTGTGTGTATGTATCTACACACACACACACACGCACACACACACACACATACATACAGTCACACATACATACAAAACATGTATCAATATAATGCTCATAAGCATTAAACAGATGTTCTCATTTATATGAAATCAAATGACAGAGATTAGCAAGATTAGTTTATTAAGAGAGGTTAAAATTACCTGTGAAAGATGCAGCAATGCTCTAAAGGCTACAGCCAACTTGACTACTTCTGCCTTTGGAGAATGGTATTCATCTTTTGGTAAAATTGAGGAGAAGAACTCAGTCTTCCTCAGTAAGAAGTTGGAAATGAAAAAAGCCGTCTGGTGGGAGTAAAACAGAAAGCATTTAAGGAAAGAGCACTCATTAAAAGACATCCTTCTTAATATACTTAAAGCAAGCAACGTTAGTTTACTCAATTTAGTTACTAAACATTAAATAACTAAAACGGTCAGAAAAACCAATTTAATAATCATGATTGGGTTTCCATTCTAAGATATTAATAATTATCCTCTACAAATTAGGTTTTACAAACTATTATTTCATTTATGAGTTCAGAACAATCAATGCAAGAAAGAGCACGTTCATTGTAAACTGACATTTGAGTTGACACAAGTGGTCTCAGTTTATGCAAGTGATAAATACATTAAGAGAATATCAATTAGATTTTCGAAACAAGACATGTCCTCCTGAAAATAAAAAACATTACTCACAAACATAACTTTAAATTAGATATTCTTAGCTATATCAACACAGGTAACAATTAATTTTCAGTAGGACGAAGACGACAAACTGTTACTTTTAGTGGAGGCAAAATTCTTAGATATTCAGTTAATCCACCTAATGGAACATTTCACGGTTCGCCATTAGCGTACAACACGCAAACACATGCTGCTATTTGCTAACCAATATTTTCGAGGCATACACATTTCTTAGGTTTGATTAAATTGAAACAAACCTTAACATTTAGATAGAAAAATGAAGTTTTAGTGGTCTTTTATTAAAACAAAAAAATTTACTCACATTTAAAAGTGTGTATACTGGATTTCAATTAAATATATCACAATGTATAACAATATTGCCATTAATTTGCATAAAAATAGCCATCCCTTTGATGCATTTTCATGATGAGATGCTGTTTCCCTGTTTTCCAAAGCACATTTGAGAATTTTTGCAATATAAGACCAGAACATGCAACTGAAATTTTTTATGTGACTATCAGCCACATATAAGACTGTATTCCAGTGAACATAATATTTACCTTAAACCAAAACACATATATGTAAGGCTTTACTATAATAAAAACATTCATACTATATAAGAGTACTTTTAGCTTTAAAACCATAAAAGTATGGAATACCTCTATTCACTTTTAGTGCATTTATTTATAATGGCTACAAAATAAATGAATTGGGAACTCATGTTACAATGTCACATTGTATACAGAAAGAGCATTTTGAGGAGAAAAAAGAAAAATAATAATAATGACAATTTTAGCCTTAAGAGACCATATTTTCAATTAATCTCTTACAAGTCATGATCACTAACAACTCTGCCCAAACCAGGATTTGAACCCAGAACCCCAGCATTGCTACGCTAACCACTGTGCCACAAATACATATAGGGTAAATAGTTGCAACTTCACATGTTGCACTTCTAGACAAAAGTGACTCTACAAACACGTTTTCCTACTGTCTCAACAGCTCTAACAACTGTTTTTATTTGGTATCAATAGCTCTTAATTCAGTGCTTTTGTATTTAAATCATCTGAACATACACTCTTTATTAATTTAATGATTGATGGAGAAATCATTTTGAACATGTTAAATACCTTTCTCTCATCCTTAAAATTATGACGTATTCTTTAATATTGACCTCTTGACTAAAGTGGCAGAAAACAAACAATGCTCAAATTATACTCTGTTTAGAAGAAACTATTAATGGTGAAAGCATTCAGAGCAATAAAGTTTCCCTCCAAAATACTTGCCACACTATGTTTGAGCTTACATTACATTCAAGCCAATACTGTAATATCACTCATTTTTGTAATATATACTTCCAGAATGTTGCATCAAAAATATATGAAACTAAGGTGATTGAAATTGGTCAATGGGTGACTATGGCATAGAAAAATTGAAAACATATCTTCACAGATTTCATGAAAAACCTGGGATAGTTATTGGATAAATAGTATCATTATCAAGAGGGATAATAAACCAGGGTATAAAAATACAAGAATAAATTTGGCTCTTTTGATCATACATCTGACTCGCATATTACCACAATAAGAGGAGGAATTTTATGCCCAACTCTTTCCTATAGTGTACAAATTAAGATGAGTGGAGGTGAGACGTATTTGGGATTGAAACACAATGAGAAAGGAGTTACAAACAGATACATAAAAGAAGAGACTGTATAGTCTCAATCTCGCCCTAATAAAGACGTTTTATTACTATTATATGAATGGGAGAGAGCCATCACTCTCCATGGCAGGCCATACACTAACCTGTAGTATGTGTAGCATTAAGTTAAAGTTATATTTTGATTACACGTGACTTAATGTAAGAATATAGATTGGTTTCCAACAAGATTTTGAATCAACTATGTAAATCATTTTAAAGTTTTTAAATCATCATAAAATTTTAAGGTGGAAATATTTTCTAAAATGCAACAGTATGGAGCAACATACTCTATCAACACCTTAAAGAAATGTAGAATAAATAAATGGTTGAAATATTCACATACATTATTCTGGTGAGTAATAAAATTGTAGTCAATTAGATGTAACGTAAGGAATCTCTTAAGACACTATTTCAAACATTTATATTCCACCCAACATCTCATTCTCCTCCCTTTTGCTAGTCTTCCACACTTGAATGCATTTAATAATAATTAATATTAAGTAATACATTAATTTTAAAACAATACTATATATATAAATGACATTCAAACTATCAGAATAATTATTTTCCAACAAGAAGCAGTTTTGTTTGGCTGTTTAAAAATTAGGACACCAAAACAAAAGACCTTTCTAAATTATAGATTTCACTTTGAAATTATATGATAGTTCGTATTCTCAAAGATGAAGAAATAACCTTAAGTTTTGCTGAGAAACCATAATCACCGAATTATTTCCCTGATCTAACTATTACAGTTTATTTTGGAAATCAAATACTATACGTTAATGCCAAGTATGCAAAACTTTATTACAGAAAAACTACTTAACTATAACCAGTTGAAAAGATAGTTATGAGTGTACTGATGCAGCCCTCTCTATACAGAGTAGGGGAAAATATGATTTTCCATTCAAGATAATTTGACTGTTATCCTAGGTTTTCTTAGGTGTAAATTCTCTAAAATTTACACCTTATGACATTGTATTTTTTAACATAACACTAAAACAGATTTTTATTTACATTTTCATCCTTTTTGTGGAATTAGTACACAAACTGTGCAATAAATAAGGCATAAAATATGCTCCATCAATGTCTAAGAAGTTCAGTTTGAGGGTAACTATTTTGAAAAATATGATAAATCAAATAACACCTTGTACTTTATTCTCCAATGATGCAGAGAGAGACAATATTAAAATAAGGATTGGTTGAAAACATCACTTCTTAGCCATACATAATTAAACAGATTAACATTGGCATGTGAAAGAAAAATACTTTTAAATTCCAAAATATAAGAAAATTGAAGCAAATAGTCATACATTGGAATGTTTTCATAATCATATAAGTTTTATGAATGACCTACAATTTGATATAGCACCAAATAAATACATAATCACTGGAAAATTATAAGAAAATGGTCAATTTCTATCATATCCTGATTATACCAATATATGCAGTATATCAAAAAAAAAAATGTCACTACTGTCTCCCAAAAAACTCTAAAATCTTCCAAAGTTTTAGACTAATGTCTAGTATTAAAATTAATCCATAAGCATGATGTATGCTCCCAAACAAGAAAAGCAAATATAGTGATTAAAGATATTAAATCTTTGAAGAAAGTTTAGTCACAAAAGTGACCCAAATGATAAATGAATATTAATAAAATTAGATAACTCTATTCATTATACTATATGTGAGACAAATACACTACTAGAAATAGGACATTCATTATCTACTCTACTATAATTAAGGATTAGTCTATTTAGTTTGTAATTTACCCTTTATAATAATTTTGTTAATGAATATTTGCCTAGCCTCCTTTGCTGATCAAATATTTAACAAAATGCAATTGTAACAAGTGGATAAGGTTTCAAACGCAATGCTAGAAATGAGGAAATTACCTTGGACTTTACTGAGATTAAATTTATGATTTGAAATGCACTATAAATATAAAACTAATAATTTTAGAAATATTTAAACCAGAACTTATAGCCGAATTGACAAAGATTTGAAGAAAGTAAAAAAAGCATAGTAAATTACCTACTTTGCAGTTCAATAACTCTAGTTTACATTGTCTTAAATTTTTACTCATTTATAAATTAAGAAATTTAGCTACAGATTTCATTATTATAAGCACATGAGACTGCTTACCCAATGAAATTTAAAGTTATTCCAAGCATTTTCCTTCCCCAGATGATCCACCATCCCATAGATTCTTCTATAACATTCCTCTTGCTCAGACCTCTTTCGTTGTCTATCATTTAAATCATCCCCTTGGTCATTTCCCCAAACATTAGAGAGCTCATTGTAACACCCAACATCTACTGCTACTTGGGCCACCAAAGTTTCACCAATTGCAAGCATCATCCGTAAAGCTAGCCTACCCGTCCACTCTAGATAGCCCAACACCTTTGAATGTCCGCATTCAAAGCGGTGGAATTTTTCCCATGCATTCTTACGACACGTCTCTGAGCAATAGGATACATATATACACTGGGAGCAACTGGAAAAAACAAGCAAAATGTTAGCAATATTGCTGGGCAATGTAAAATTAACAGATTAATAACCATTATGTCAGTATTTGAGAAAACAAAAACTACCCAGCAACTGGAAATGTTATTCATTTTGTGAATTTGGGGATAAAATGGTGAATCATACAGCACAATATAAAACCCTGTTCTTGTTAGACATAATTAGAGACTGATTAAGACTGCAATATTAAAATTCAACAGAATGAGGCACATGACTTATTAAAATTTGAAGTGCAATGTATTATGAGAATTTCCAATCACAATCTGTGAAATACTGTGCCTGGGGTAAACAGGCACATTTTCAAGGTTGAACTGGCTCCATGAGAAAGAATAATTAGCAGTAGTAGAACAGACCAGTAAGAGCAATCCTTTAAAGAGTTAAACATGAATTCTGGGCAATATGTAAGTGCACAAGAAATGTCTAACTACCTTGAAAACTTACGACTACCACCCTTAAAGATCCAAAGTGAACATGCAAATGTGGGTGCATAAAGTTATGAAAGAAAGTTTTTATCAAAAGGATTAAATCATGATCTTGAGAGTGCGTGATTACCTAGGTTAAAAGACAGCCTTTGCGGTAATCCACATATAATTACCTTCTTTCTTATGGCAAAATTACCACTTGTTTTCCTCTAATTGAAATGGATATTCTAATAGATCTCTAACAATAGAGATACTCACGGTATGGGTGAAATGACAGAATCAATACACTCAGAACAGCGAGTCAAACGAGCCTCATTCTCATCTGTATGAACTTTGAGTTTGAGCAACACAGATGAAAAAGATGGCTCCACTACTAATACATCTCCAGGCTCAATCCAACGATTAGCTACCACCTCCCTTCCTTTGCTTTCACTCCATCTGAGGGGATTAAGTTGCAAATAACCAATCATGAGAATTACATTTTAAAATACCCATGGGGTACATTATAACACAATAACTACACATTTGAGACAATCGAGCTATTAAAATGATAGTAAAAGAGTGGATATTTAAATTAAAATAAAACAATGAACTATATCGAAAGAAAAATCTGAGGCCAATGAATCATATACACCACTTTAAATATTCCATGCGATCCAGTGGACAAAATTTTACAGCTTATAAAATGCACATGTATTAAATCACCACTCTAGATCTGTGGATAAAATAAATAATCCCTAAATGCTAATTACAGGACTACTAAGCAAAGAACCTAACCTAATATCATAAAAACATGGGAATGACTCAGGGACTTTATTTACTTATAAAAATAAAGGGTGTTTTATTCTTTAAGCTCTGTTTAAATACTCAAGGTTTAATTTCAGATAGTCTTCAAAAAGATAACTTAATGAATAGATCTGAAAAAAAATTAGTCAAACTTCAAAGGGAATTAAAAAACTCTATTAACCACTACTGCATCACCAGACTCATATCCAGAAGTCTTTAAGCAAAAGATGACATTTAAATTGACTGTTAGTAAGACAAAATTCAAAGAATGTCTCTTGTACATCATCTCATCCTATGAGCCATAAAATACAGAGACACTACCCTAGAAGTTTGAAATAGCATTCCATTCAATACCTTGATAACTGAAGTAGAAACATCAAATGTTGATTGGAACTGATCCAAGAAAGTTTACACATACTTGCTTAAAATACCTTTAAAATGAAAGTTAAATTATTTTCAAGCCATCATTATTATTTTAAATATTGAGAAAATTTAATTATTTATTATATATGTGTAGATAACAAAATGCTTGTTGATGCAACACTCTTTGTAACATATACATCCATGAAAATATAAAATTAATGCATAATTCTTTTCTGTAAAGGTATTTCTAAGACAAGTGAATTGCAGAATGTGATCATTGGAGGTGGCAGTAGTCTTTAAGTATATCCAGAAATATTTAGTGCTGTTAAACCATAGTTTGCGTGGGTTTTTAACATTTGAGGAGTCTGAAGTTTTTAACTTTTTAGTACCAAAAATTGAATGATAAACTTAATGATAGCCTGATATTCATCCTATATAACTTCTATATTTCTGACAGGAATTATTTGTGATTAAAGAAATGTATTCAAAAAATTTAATGAGAATGAGAAAAAAAGGTATTTGAAATTTTTTGTTTTGGTGGTAGTGGTGTTGTTGCAAGTGCTAAGAAATTTGAGGTCATTTTGCAAATATGGGTTTCCACCAGGAATAAAATCTGGGACTGCCTTCTGCCTGCCCACTTGGCTTTCCATTGGATAATTGGTGCTGGTTCAATGGCAAAACATTTTTTTACAGATAGTGCATACATTATTCATAGAAAAATACAGTACTCATTTCTTACCTCCACAAATTACTAAACCCCCAAATTGCAGGAAAACACTCAGCACAGACTATGGAAAGACAATTACCAAGACATTTGGCTAAAGACCTCATTTAATATTTTTTTCAATCGTAAGAGCAAAATGGTTCAACCTTTATAACAGGTAGAAATTTGTCTGCCTCACCTGATTTCCACTGCTGAAGAGAGACCTAAAAATGGTTGACTTTTCCCATAGGAAAGGGGAGGCAGTTCATCATTCTTCTCCTGTACCTGAGCACCAGTCAGTTTAGCAACAGTCAAAGCACTTGTCAATGATGAAACAATTAATTGCTTCATTTCACCTGAAAAGGCAATGTTATTGATAAATATGTAAAAAAATTCTAAGAACGACATAACAAAATAAGTTTCTAAAATAGATCAGAACTGAAAGTAGTAAAGAAATTACATATATCCATAAGTTTTGAGTTACATAAACAGTAAATATAATAGAAGGAATGTCTTAAAAAATATAAAAGTGAATCTGATAGTTTTTCTTTAAAAAGTTACATGGTAAGGCATCCTCTCAGAGTTTAATATCAAATAAATCCCTTAATAACGTTAAAATGAAAACTCTTTATTAGTAAGGAGTTAAATGATCAATTGTATTAATTTCAACTTCTTTATATACTCATGAGTCATGTTAAATGATTAGATGTCCCCATTCAATTAAAAGAAATATCAATATTTTTAATGAGATGTCAAGTTTCGATGAAATAGTAGTTAATGGAAAGATCACTTTCTACTAGGCTATACAAATATCAAATACACTTCTAGAAAGATTATTATAAGTTGTAACTTGCAAAATTCATCTCTTTAGTATACATAAACTAAACAGATAGCAGAATCCAAACTGGAGGGACTTTAATAGTGTAATTGGTTTGTCTCATAAGTAATAGGCCTAATTCCATTTTTTGCTAAATAACATATCTGTGTGATACCAGGGCAGGAACATTAAACATGAGGATTTTGGAACAAAGTTACCATTTAGTGAATCTTAACAACAATGAAACAACAACATGAAACTTACAGCAAGAGACATGTATTTTTTATATGTAAAGTAAATATAATATGAAGCAAGAATTAATGGTTCAAAAGGCTATATCACCAATATATAATCCTTTTGAGTGGCTAAACGCATCTGGAAAGGAATTTTCACCTTCAAACAGGAAATTCAGCCTTATAAAGTAGGAATTTTAGAAAACGAGAAATTATAAATTCAAAACTGTTCCATTATACTGTTCCAAAATTCATATTTAGACTATCCATTGCTAATGATTCCTCAAACTATCCTATGAGCAAATATTAATCTATCTGTTAAACTTAGGTTGATACAAACCTAAACCATTACCAGTAAATTTCACCCAGAAAGATAGAGATACTGATTTTCCAAATAAAGTTTATTCACTTCCTATGATTTAAAACACTTTAATATACCTCATTTAAATAGTCTACAATTTAGGCTTCCATGAGATACCACTTTACTGTAACCCCTAACCTTCTATTTCCTCATACCATATCCCTTAACTTCAATTTCCACTAACTATGAATTTCCATATTTATTTCTCTAATGGAAACAATCAATACATCAGTTTAATAGTTATTAAAAGTAATCTTGGTAAGTGATATGTGGTGGAACTCCATCTACACAATAACATACAATGATTATATTTGTACTTTTCCACAACGGACAACAGTTTTAATCCAGCACCACCAGGTTTTGATGTATTCACGTCATCATCAGGTGGCTCAGAAACTAAAACAGTAGCCTAAATATCCATAGAAGAATGAAGAGGGGGGGGTGTAAAGGGAGGAAGGATGTAGGGAAGGGCAAGGGACGTTGAGTGCAGGAGGTCCAAACGGGCAAAGAAGAGTAAAGAAGTCATATGAGAGGTGGGGGTAAGGAAGGGAATATGCATGTGGGGAGGGTTGAGGGATTCTCAGAAATCAGATATTCGTTTCTGAGGGTGTGGGAGTGATGCAGATGACACAGGATTAGAAATTTTTCTAGTGCATTCATTTTCGGTCCTTTGGGGCATGACTGGAGTATGGTGGGTGAGAAATCAGAGTTGTGGTTATTTTGAATTAGATTCAATCTTTGGTGTTGCACAGGAGAGATCTCAGGTTAAAATGGCTGTAATATACAATGCGAAGATCTGATGTGGAAAATATATTCTTTTACCCATCTTGGGGGGCAAACCCCCCAAGATGAGTAAAATTAAATTTCAATACCAGATTCAAAATATATTTCCCATGTCAGATCTTTGCATTGCATATTACAGCCATTTTAACCTGAGAAAATAATTATTCAGATAAAAATTGTCTTAAAATTAAACTACATAAACTTATACCTACATTTAGTTTAATTCTGCAAAATACTATATAGCATTGGTATTTTCAGTTACTAGATGCAATAATTTTTAGGTACTCTCCAAAAAGCAGAAACTATTTTATTTTTACTATTACAAATATATGAAAAAAATTGGAAAAATTTACTCTACGGTAACTTCAATTAAAATCAAAATAATTCTTTTGCAAAAGAAGTCCACCTTTGCCAAATCTAATTCTACATTGTTTAGAATATACATAAAAAATTTGGCCAAAAATAATAAAGCTAAATTTTTCAGTAAAGCTGAACCAACTTTTAAAGAAACCTGAGCTTTATAATCACTGTATCTACCATGTTCAAAGCCATTAAGGCTCCTATTAAAGCTGTTTTCATCCCTCTGTCCCTGCAGTTGGGCATTTAAGATGAGAATAAGATTTTTATTTCAAACTAAAACTATTATGTGAGATTGAAATATGCCAAAATAATAATGGAACATATACGAACAGCTTTACTTTTCTCACTCAAAAATTAATCCTCAAATCCTAGAACAGGCAACATATGATTTCCATGTTACAGAGCATAGATTAAAATACAGGAGGTGATTGTCTTTCCTACAAAAGAGTTTCTCTTTTGTTGTGATCAGCAGGTATTCATTGAGGTGCAACTCAAAAAAAAAATTAAATCCACACATTACATGTAAAATATTTTTGTGTTGCATTTATCTTTTCATAATATTGTGAAAATTGTAAAGAACCTGTAACTGATGTAAGGTAATTGCACCTGATAAACTCACTCGAGAGTTTTAGATATGCCCTTGTTAGGCGTAGATATAATATAGCATCCTATTTCCCTTAAGCCATATCATCTTGTTCGCTCAGCTCTCTTTTATCAAACATGCCCTATATCATTCAATATTTGATGAACGAAAAGCATAGGATACTTGCCATCAAAAATGTTGATAAACATAGAAGCAAAATCAAATGCAAATTCTAAAATAACATAAATAACAATGACAAAAGTGGGAAATGCACCTCACAACCTTAAAGCCTTGTCCGATTACTTCATTATTTAAGTGATAAAATCAGGAGTGGTTCTGAGATTATGAAAACACTGGTTGTGGTTGTTATTTAAAGACCTTGGGAGACATGTCTACTGTTGGGAAACAATCCTAAGGCACCACTTTTACTATGGTTTTCAGAATGTGTCTTAGTAATTCATAATCATTTTCCAGCATAACTTCCAAAACTAGGCTGAGTCTGCAGCAACTTTGATTTGATAATATGGCTAGAGGATTGTTTTCAATAGTCTCAATAACATTCAGCTTTATACTAAATTAAAGATTGAAAAAGCATTTAATTAGGACAGCAGCAGAAATAATCTGGGTTAACAAAATAGTAAGGCTCTTCCACTTATTTTCATTTGCCTAGTTGAAAAGATCCTTTACTTTATCTTATGGTACTCGTCATGTGCTTCAACAGCTAAGGTCATTTGTAGCTAAGCTTCCACCAGGAATTGAAACTGGGATTGCTTTCACCCAAGGTGAATGCCTTGCCCACTTCTGTGGGGGCCATGGTTTGTCTTAAATATCTTCCACATGTATATGTTTACATAAAAATACACTCTGTCCACGAATGCAAGAATTAAATGAATCTGAAAAGATGGGAAAGTAATCTATCACTTGGGAAAATACCAACTTAGTTTAAAAAGGATATTAATACATGTTACGCATGGTGATCAGCCAACTTTCACACTTAGCTAACAAAAATGTTATTTACAATTTTTTAAAGTGAAGATAGTTACTGCAAAATAATTAGTTATGATGGACAAATCGATGGAAGTCAACTCAAATATTTCGGATGTAAATATGAACTCCGATTCATTACCTGGGAGGATGGATCCTGACAGTCATAATCTCTTAAGAGTTGTTACACAATGTCACTCATAGAACAATGCCAAAATAATGAGCATAGATTATGTTCTCTTACTCAGATCTGCCTAAAATAATATGATTAACATTTGATCCTTTAGTAATAAATATGCCTGCCTATGTTCTACCAGAAGAAAATGAAAGCAACTAAAGCAACAAAAATTCACTAATGAATGAAAAATTAGCTGATTCATTTTCATATCATTTAATGAAAAGAAAAAAAAGTCATAATGCTGATGCTAAAAATAAATTATCAGCATTGAATAAAAATTTAGATATAACTTAAGAAAATAAGGTATTCATGTCTTATACCATCTATAGGAAAAATCAAGATCAGGACGGAATTTAATTTTTTAAACACCAACTGAACCTGCAGATTCACTAACTTATCAAAATTTATAAATGATAACACACAAGACCAATACCCCTCCAAGTGAACAATATAATATCATTTGAACCACTGAGGTTATTGTTGCAAAAGAAAGATAACTAATAAAAGTTGATCATCTTCAGAGTCTTACATGCAAGGAGGGAACCAAATTTCAGTCAAAAGAAAGATCAAGGAATTGAATGTAGTGTTTACGATAAAATTTATAGTATCAAATTTTTATTCGACTAAGATTAAAGATCAAGACAATGGAACAGTCCAGTTGGAACCAATAGGTCAAAATGTCTATTCAAAATATTATTTTCAGGATATTAAATTTTTCTTGGAAAACATCATATTTTTAAGTTCCAATGTTTACTAGATATCATATAAACTGTAGACTGCATATGACATGAATAACAATAATAATTGAATAAATCAACCAGAGTAAATTGAGAAAATAATAACAAAATCAAGTGAATACTTACACTTCAAATCTACTGATACACCTTTCATATTTTGTAAGGCATTGTCAGAATTGCGGAAAGCATCAAGAGCCTCTTTAAACTGCTTTAAATTTGTCAGACATAAGCCTAACCTCTTGTATAAAACACACTTGAGCTCATTAGAACATTCCATTTCTAAGGCCATTTTAATATCTACAACACATTCCTGAAAAAAGAATGAAATAAAAAAATTAGGATCCCAAAAAAAATTATGAAACATTTAAAGAAATGGGTAGAAAGAGATGAAGAAGAAATATAATGTACTAATGGAAACTAGCAAAACTAATTGGAAATAAAATCAACAAATTATGCAACCACCATACACTATCAAAATAGCAAAATATATTTTTTAAATTAATACTAAGAAATATGCATAAAAATTTTTCCACAACATTATGCAACCATCCTAATGTAATGGCACAAATTTTTCCTCTTTCATAAAAGAATCATTAAATCTGTAACAAATCTGTCAAATGCATTACAATGCAGAACTTTGAAGAGTGTTTGCAGTAAAATATCTTCTACAAATTGAACGAGAAATAGAAGTGAATGTAAATAGAAGATGATGACGTAAATACAAGTAAATTCCTCAAGAGCCCCAGAGAAACTGCCTAGAAAGTAGATGTCAAGTTAAAAGAGTGAACACCAAAACACTGTAGTCAAAATTACACTCAACATTTAATACTCTATACCTTTTACTACATTAAAAAAAGAAAATGACACTCAAGGTATGAATTAAACTACCAAACAGCAATGCAATTGAGAATTATGAAGGAGTAGTCAGAACCTGCAGGAACATGGGAAACTATTTAAGGTAAGAGCCGGTGGCCAAAATCTGAATCCTACCAATGTTAATGTTAAAAAATCTTTACCTACCAATGAACTCTCAAATACTATAAATGCAAATATTAAATTAAAGTTAATGCATCTCAATGTTCAGTGTTTGAGGAACAAAATCAATGAACTGACAGTGGCAATAGACAATGAAACCCCTGACATTCTATGCTTAACTGAGCATTGGCTCAAAGTTTCTGAAATAGATAATGCTATATTAGATGGATATAAACTAGTGTCAGCTTTTACTCGCACAAATCATAAAAATGGGGGTGTTGCCATATTTGCCAAAAACAATTTGAATATTCATGTTATAAAATGTAATGCCATAGAAAAAACCTTTGAATGTGTAGCTGCAAAAGTGAAAATTGTTAATATCAATTATGTTATTGTATGTGTATATAGATCACCTAATAGTGATCCCACTGAATTTGTGAACCACCTTGTTTACATCTTAACTTCCTTGCAAGCAAATATTAATAACCTAATTCTTTGTGGAGACTTCAATATAAATCTCTCATCTGACAGCCATTATAAAACTCAGTTTTTAGACATAAGATCTTCCTTTAACTTGAAACCTAGCATAGCTAACCCTACCCGCATAACTCAAAAATCAGCAACCATCATTGACAATATATTCATCCCAAGATCATTGCCTTACATATCATGTAGTAACATTGACCTGGGACTTTCTGACCACATGTCTCAATTATTGGAACTTCCAACTGAAATGAATCCCTCCATTGTGCATTATGAATTCAAAAGGAAGTTCAATGATGAAGGTCTTTATAACCTCATACATAGGCTTCAAAATGTTGACTGGTAACCAGTATATGAGAAAGTAGGAGCTGAAAATAAGTATGATGAGTTTTTTGAGATCATAAACTTCCATTTTAACTATTGTTTTCCAATCAAGAAATACAATCACTCCCTAAAATCAAAATCTCAATGGATTACACCCGAAATTCAATCCATGGGCTTTCAACTCAGGCAGATACATAATGATTTACAGCTAAATGGTAAAGAAAAACTTAAAAATGAATACAAATCCCACAAATCAAAAATAAGAAAAGCCAAAAGAGATTACAATGATCAGTTAATCTCAAATTCAAATAATATCTCCAAAGCTTCATGGCACACAATAAAAGAAGCTACTAAACCCAAAAATAGTATCAAGAACATTAAATTATTTATCAATAATGAAGAAGTATCCAAACCCCAGGATGTTGCCAACCATTTTAATGTTTCATTCACTGAACCTTCAATCTCACAAAAATCTCTCCTTATTGGAAATAAACAAACCTCAAATTCTAAGTTATCATCATCATCTCCTACTCCAACCACAATCTTTCTATCCCCCACTGATGAGAAAGAAGTTCTTTCTTGTATTCACCAACAAAAAAATTCTCATTCTATGGGCCCAGACGATATCCCGGGCCATGTTATTGCTGCTTGTGCTCATGCAATTATATCACCACTCACACATGTCATCAATTCATCAATTAGTCAGGGTATATTTCCATCTAAGTTAAAAACATCCAAGATAATTCCAGTTCACAAAAAGAATTCTGACCAGGACCCTAATAACTTTAGACCCATTGCTATAACATCATCCTTCTCAAAAATTTTTGAAAAAATAATATATGTTCGCATCATCAACTACCTAAAAAAATATAATCTGATATCCGAATTACAGCATGGATTCCTACAAGGCAAATCCACTATCACTGCTGTATTTAAGTTATTAGAATTTGTGTATGACTCTATTGATAAAAAAGAATTAGTTACCGGACTATTTTATGACCTGTCAAGAGCTTTTGACACTGTAAACCATTCAATCCTTCAACAAAAACTTAAATTAATTGGCATAAATGGGCTTGCATTCAACTGGCTGATGTCTTTTATATCAAACAGAAAACAATATGTACAATTAAAATACAGTGAAGATGATGGAAAAATTGCTGCCTATAGATCAAAAATCACAACTATATCTTGTGGAGTACCACAGGGAACTGGCTTAGGCCCCTTGCTCTTCTTAATTTATATAAATGACTTATGCACAAACATTATAAACAGTTCATTGGTAGTTTATGCTGATGATACCAACCACGTCCTCAGAGCTCCAAACATAAAAACTCTAGAAACAGAGGCTAACAAAGCAATATCTGAAATGGCAACATGGATAAAAAGGAACAACCTTGAATTGAATATTGGGAAAACACACTCCATTCTATTTCATCCTTATCAAAAACAAACTGAGTATCCAATCCTTTCTCTGAATAATCAGCAAATCTCAAATTGCAATACTACAAAATTCCTGGGTGTGACAATTACTGAGACTTTAAACTGGGGTCCTCACACTGAGGATTTAGCAAAGAAACTTCATCCTGTCATATACCTGTTGAAGAAATTATATCCTGTTGTATCAATTGATATATTACTGTTAATTTACCATGCTTACTTTATATCAAGAGTTAAGTATGGCATCATTTTCTATGGTTTGTCACCACACCTAAATAGAATATTTATGTTACAAAAAAGAGCTATTAGAGCTATAGGAGGATTAACCAAATTGACCTCCTGTAAAAACTACTTCAAAAAATATAAATTGCTAACCTTACCATCCATATTAATTTATGAAGCAGCCATTTTTGTAAAAACACACCCCGAAATTTTCACATTCAATAATCAAAAATATCAATATCTCACACGCCAAAACATCAATATTCATCACAACAGATATGAACTTTCCTTATCTAGTAAAAGCCCTTATAATACCCTCTGTACATTATACAATAAACTTCCCTCTGTATTAAAACAAACAATAAATATACACTCGTTTAAAACAAAATTAAAAACCTACTTACTAGAAAAAACATATTATTCCCTAACTGAATACCTGTCCTAACCTTGCTAATTATTGTGTATATTGTATACGTATATGTATGTGTATATTGTTATTGTGTATATTGTACATGTACATGTATATTGTACCAAGTAAGACTTGTCACATGTCTGACATGTATAGACCAACGTGACCAATAAATATTATTATTATTAAAACTTAACCAATTAACTTGAGAATTTAAAACTTAACCGAGTCAACAAAAAAAGTTTTCGCTTTGTTGAAAACTTCTCTACTGGCACCATTTTCCCGGTAATTTAGGTAAATTTCACTAAATTTAGGTAATTTTCACTAAAAAATCCACAAACAAACCTACAATCGTACTTTCCACCTTTATTAGAATTACGATAAGCTCTTTTACTTGCAACTTTATCCACACTGACTCGTTCAGGTACGCTTGAATAAGTTGTTTATATATTAGCATGCTTTCTAACAGAGAGTATTCATTTCTAACACTTAGCAGATGTTTGGGATCACACCCGCTGTTGTTTTATTCTGATCACTGTTTAACGGATTCACAAAAATAACGATTTTAAACTATATATTTCCTTTATCCATGTTCACATGAGCACCTTATTAAAGAAACTAATAGTGATTGTTATAATGTAAACCATTAACCTGACTGCTTGGATATCGAGGTTCTGATCTTACCTGAAGAGTTACTTTCTAAATAATTCGAATCCCTTACTATTGCAATCATATCCATACACACATTCCTGCACACCATACAATTGGTTTAAATTTCTTTATACACGAACCTCCTATCTAAATACTTCTGAAATAAGAATTATTAAGGCAGAGTGAATCAGCACAGCAACAACCATTTTTAAAGAAACTGAACTAAATACGACTACCTTATTTTTATTAGTTTTCCCAAACACTGAAAAATTAAGCATACATTCTTACCTTATAGAATCCTAATTTCAAAAGCACCGATGATCTCGCCTCCAGAGCGTTAACCAAGCATTCTCCAGTTGCATAAGGCACGGCATGGCAGTATGATTTGTAACTTGCAATGAAGTTTTCAGCGTTGAATTCTCGATTACCTCTATTAATGAGCTTTTTCGCATACGCATCTGACTTATCATACACCTCGGGAAGAGCGAGAATTATATCCAGAATTCTCCTATACATCAAAATCAAGAAATTTAATGTTTATATTAAGAATTTTTGAATAACTACGCTAAAATAACAACACTTGATGCAATATTGTTATCGGCAATTAATGTGTATGAACACCTAAAACCCACTCACCTCAGCCCAGAATGTGTTGATATCACCTCAAATTTTTTTTCGTGTTTGGACTCTTTATAAAATTTATCAAAAAATTCAGCACCTTCATCAAAGTCTTCCAACACTGGAGGAATTTTCCCCGAAAATAATGACTGAATTGACATTGTGATCAATTTCGTTACTAATGCCTTAGGGCATAATATCTTCAATTTAATTTTCCACTACGAAGACCATGTTATTTTATATAACTAATTAATTTCCGCTTAAAAGTTTCACATTATAGACAATGCCTCCTCCGCAGATTCCCGGATGAAAACCAGCGAACTAAAGCCAAAGGCGAAGAACGGAGTGAACAGAGTGATGAAGGAGAAGAGCGTATGAGAGCGTAGGCGGCAACAACCGTAACAACTAAAAAGCGAATTTCTAGTCAAAACAAGAAAATATCTTTACAGTGATTTTAAGGGCACAAAACATCCACTGCTGATTACGTCATTACATAAAAATATCGGAATGTTACCAGTGATGCAATTTATCGAAATACATACAATTATGATAACACAGCAATGAATCACTTTTAACCGTGGGTGGAAAGACATCAACCTTATGCTCAGGCAAAAGTAGTGCGACACTGGAAAAACTTTCTTCAATAAATGTTAATTAATACCAGAAGTTAGGGTATTTTTGAAACTGAATTTTAATTGTATATACATCACTCAAAAGAGATAGAATATTGCTTTGTCTTATCTCCTTAAGAAGTGTTATTTCCGAAGATGATTTCATATTTACTCATCACCTAAGTCTTTCGAATTTTGCCAAATTATTTTTCTTTTGCACCTTCATGCACATTTCACAGCGACTTCAATGATGTGACGAAATGAAACTCCTTTCCTATTCGGTCCTAGCTTTGATTATGCAACGCGTTTCTTGGAGACAGATCCTACTTTCTGCTGCCTTTTAACGCCTCTGAAAAGGAGACCCGTACGGCCTACATTCCCTAAAATGTATAACCTGCATCTATTCTTTAAAGGATACTGCAAGTACCGCAAGGAATGAAATGTATTATTCATCATTTATTAGCTACCCTCTCTTTCTAAATATAGAATCCAAAATACGCTGAGAGTAGTATTATTATATTAAGTCCGAAGGAATTTTCTGTTGGCCTCGCCAGTTCCGAGAAAGTTTCAGAAGTTAGGGAATTAGGAATGTGGGTAGATGTACGGCAGAGGGGAGGCGTAAGCGTCTCTAAGGCGTGCCCGCTTAAGGAGATTAGTTCCTGTGTGGGCGAACCCTGGCTACGCCCCTACCGGCAGGTCAAGACTTAGATATTAAGTTAACAGCAAAACAGACAGTAGATTAACAAGCTATACATATCTACATGTATTCACCTTACATTGGCGTTTGTGAATATCTATAGCTCGGCCCAAAGTCGATATTTTCTCTGAAGAAATTAGGCACGTACAATAAGGTCGAACAAGTCAACATTTTACTAACTTTAGCAAACTCAGGAATTTTCAAGGCTCTCACCGAATGAAGCTCCATATCAATTGCATGATGAATTAATCAGCTATGAAGATCGTTAATAAAAAGGTCCTTTTCCTATTACCACCTTTTATTGGTTTCAGTCGGTTACCGATTGCATCAGGCACAGGACGCGTTAAAACGTAGAAACCGTAAGAAGGGAAACACCTGCGTGATACCAAAACCCGGATAAACGTTGAACTTTGAAGGAGAAGGACGACACGATTTTGAATAATATCTCTCATAATAAAGTGTACATCTTAAATTATTACTTAAGTAAAATTACTATCTTCCTGTAAGTAAGAATCAGTAAGATAATTTTCGATTATTCTGCCGATAAAATTGGTGTTCTGAATATATATATGTAAATCAATTCTAGTTGGAGCTTACGCATATCCTTGAAATTTCGGAATTTAACGCTCAAAAACAGGTTATCGAAGCCTGAAGGGTGTGGGTGGAAGGCTCCCTAAACCGAATAGTTGGCAGAAATGCTTATACTAAATATAGAAGGAAAATTTTCCAAGAGATCCCTCTGCGCAGCTCCCGAGCTGCATGTAAACGCATCCTTAGCTATATTTAGTGAAGCCAGAGAAAAAGATGAAAATAATCTCGAATACGATCAATAATCGATGCTTCATTTCATTCATCAGTTTACCTTGAAATGATTATTGTTGATCAATTACGAACATTATTCTTGCCACAAGGTTGTCCTTGTTTCCTAAGGGTTTACTACCAATGTTTTCCCAATAAATTCAGGTTTCTTTCTTAATATTATGTTATTAAGTTAATTAAAAGCCCAAAGTTGAATCTTTCATAACCATTAAGCCCTATCCTAAAGGCAAGCACTTTGATAATTTCTATTCTTAGCAATCTTTTATCTATGTGGTCCATGAAAATATTAGTTGGAATTAGTCAGGAGTCGAGATGGCCCAATCACTTCCACTTATCGTAAATACGAAAAAGGAATAATATACCAAAATTTTGTTAAAAAAAACTACCCATATACTACAAAAGGAAAAATATGTATATTGCCCACAAAAAAATTATTTTAACAACCATAGTTCCGGTGTTTCATACCAACAGCAGGTACAGTGTATATTTCTTTTTCTTTGAGAATTATGATGTTCCATCAAATATCTTCTTGCAGTAATTAAACTAATTAGTAAATGATTCTATTTAGGAAGGGTAAAGACAAAGATCACAAATTATAGAAGAATGTGAGGTGGTGATCAATATGAAATCTATTGGCAGTCTTTCTTTTTAATTGGATGTTATTAAGTACGCAAATTAAGATGCCTCCAATGAGTCGATTTGATCACAACATACATTGAGCTCTTAAGTATTTGTAAATGGTGCAATTCATAATTATTATAAACTTATTTCATTATCATGAAGTCAGATGTCTCACCAACATTATAGTGCATGCGGCTTTGAGCCACCTCTTCAATCCTTGGCACAATCATCATCTCTTCCCCACACGTTGTATACTACAACTGCTTCTGTCCACTGCCCCCAGCTAAATCACTCTACTCATCTAAAGGCATAGAAGTATGACTTTGTTTCAAAATTAGAAACTTTCATTTATTTATGAACTGAAACCTGGATTACAGATAATAGAGACATCACCATAACACAGCAACCGTACCATATATGAGAAGCACTACGTGGGAGGGGGAAGTTCCCAGGGCTCAAATTCATCTAAAGTCACTATAGCAACTTCTATTTAGAAGAATGAAATATATTTACTGAAATCAAAAAGCCAAATCATTTCCTCAATTAGAAATCTTTACAAATCTGGAATACAAATAATGAAATCATAAATTTATAAATAAGTTGTTTTAACTTACGTAAACTCATATTCAATAAAAAGCAGAGAATATAACTGATTACATATAAGAAGTGGTGGCATAAACAAGGATGATCAGGGTGAATGAGAGCTAATTAAAGAAATTGCAGTTAGAACTGCCTCTCATCTTTGGTTGAAAATAAATTTATAAGCAGAGAGAAATAACTTTTATTATTTTTAAAAGACGTTAAACAAAGGCAAAACCCCTAGAGCTACAATGCGCATGTGTGACAATTGTATGCTGGGCAAGTTGGACTTGACACACATACGAGTTAGTGGCAATGAACATGTTAAAATCACCTCTGAAACAGCATTAGATGCACTCAGAAGGGAAAAAGGCTTTCCATGGCAAAATTGAGTACACAACGACATCTATCAAACTGTACTTCTACAAAACAAAAGAATTTTTGTTAAAATTTTAGGTACTAAAATCAAAATTGTATATGTTAAATCAATTATGATATGTTGATTTTCTGTAGTCATAAGTTGAGGTAAAATCTTGTGAGAAACCTTCCCAAGGGCCCATGAAGGAGTTAAAATAAAATTTTTGATAATCTAGTCTTCAAAAGAAAATTTTAATTGGATCAATCCCATAGAAAATGTTTAAATTACCATTTTGTGTTTATCTTTTCAAATACACATTTTTTATCACAATTCTATACTACTAATCAACTTGTTAGTTTCCTTAAAATATTACATGAAATTTAAGAGCTATAATTGCAGAGAATTAACAGAGGCATACATGTGGTAAATATTTCACTTACAAATAGATACATGTTTTGAGTAAAGAGCTTCGTAAATCAATTTAGAAAAAGATTTTCCTCATTTATAAGGTTGCTAACATAAGACCAAAAAACATTGTAATCATTGAATATTGAAAGATTTAACTGAATTTTTGTACTGCAAGGTGAGTATAAAAGTATAATAGCAATGCAGGGCCAAGAATGAAAAAGTGCCAACACAGGAAACTTTTCAGGTTGGCCTCACAGAAAGCCATTAGAGGACAAAAATATTGAAGGAAATAATAAATTAAGGAAGGATAAATTACATGAAAAAGCAATCCAGCTATGTTCACACGACCTACTTACATTAATCATTTTCTTGTTTTATTGAAAAGTACAGAAAATAACTAATGAAAATTTTGTAAGCTTGCAAAAATTATGAAATATCTAACACTACCAGCCTAATCTCTAAATGTTTATTTAACACCAAGTGTAAAAAAATGTAAGGCATCAGAACCTACTCTAAATAAAGAAGAGTTATTTAATTCTATTGTTTTATTTAACAAGTTTATAAATACAATTATTTTTATGGTAATATTGTTAATCATTCAATCACTAATTGTGGAAAATTAGCTGCATTTTCTATCCACTTGGCCAGCATAAGTAGATTTCCATCATCATATATTTTTCCTATTACTTGTAAGCTGAGAGGCAGTCCTCTTTTGGAGAGTCTGATTGGAATAGATACAGCAGGGCACCCTGAAAGTAAACCCAAATGCAGAAATCATGCCTTGAACTATATCTTATTGTAATGGGAAGATTCTTGATCAAACTTGATCATTACTTTCTGATGCACAAAAGTTGGTTATGTATTTTTTATGTATAAAATACTTTCTTAAAGAAGGGTTTTGGATTCAATTCCAACATAAGTTGAACTGAGTTTATGACATAAAGAAAGGATAGAAATACTAAGAATAAAATGTACTACAAGAAGATTTTACCAGTTAATTACTTAAACAGCTATTGACATTAGGAAGCTATTTAATATTTTCTACAAAGTAATCATGGAGAGAGTTACAGCTATATACTGAATTTTCATAAGTAATGACATTTTGTTGCAATGTCATTAGCAATATTTCCTATGTATAATCATCATTCATTCTCTAAAGGCATAAAGCCATGTTGTTCCAGCCACAAATTCCAGCTTTACAATTCTTAGGCATCCTCTTCATTTCGTCACATGCATCCCATTCCAATCATGATCTTAAAAGAGGTTCTAGATCAGCCACTCAGTTTTTTACCATGGCATTTTCCTTCCAATATTAAAAAAAAGTAGTCATGATGGAATAGAGCTATGCTTTTCTTGTGCTAATGATTTTTAATAATTCTCTTACCAAATAAACATTTAGCACTTACTCATTCATTTTTCTATCTGTCCTAGTTTTTATTACTCACCTCTTAAACCACATTTCTGCCGTTTCAAGTTTGCCAGTTTCACCCTTATCTGTTTTGCGTCCATATGTTAGCACCAAACATTTCTTACTAGTCTTAATACCAATATTATTATTTACCACAAGACTTTCTTTTTAGAATTCATTAGAAAGTCTTTCTTAGCAAAAAATATTCTGAGAAATAGCTGTTTTCTTTCTAAACTATACTGCCCTGTAGAACTCCCCTTCCCTAAGTTACTTCCCCTAAGCTCACTCCTTTTATTATTATTACTAATTTATTTAACGCTAACAGGTAGCCCCAATTACAAGCTTTATAACAAAATACAAAACACAGCAGATAAAATAATGTAAAATACATAAAATAGAACAGAATACAATAAATATATAAAATCATTAAGTCATAAAATATTAAGTGCAATCAAAATGGTTATAAAATTTCCCCCTAAGAGACGTAAAGGAGTCAGTAAAAATGTCACACTCACAATGTCATAAAATTTCATTGATTGATTTCATGGTCCATGTGAAAGGTTCATGTCTCATGATATCAACCCAACTGAAAATAGATGTATGTGGAGTTCTTCTTGTCGGAATGTTAAAATTAACTAATCCAAATAAATTTGGTGACGCAACAGCTCCTCTTACTATATTTGCTAGTAACAAAGCATCAAAGACATACCATCTCGAAACACCATTGATGCAGTAATTGTATTTAACAATATTTTTTTCAGAGAAAAAGAGACAATTTTATTTTAGTACTGGAAGAAGTTTTCAAGACCTTAGACTGGGAGGAAAAAGGCCTAAGGATCAATGGTAAGTACATCAGTCTTCAACCTGGCTCATCCACGAGAGGAAGATGTGGTTCGCAAGAAGAGATGCCCTCTCCCACTATCTCTACTGGCTCAACCTCGAACTCAGCAGCGCTCTTCACTGGATTGAATGGCAAACTCTGGACGACTGGGTGAGGCAGAAAGCAAGTGAGTTTAATCATAAGAAACTTTCAACCATAAACAAGAAGCTATCCACGCTACGGAAGAACAATGAAAGTAAAAGTGAACCCCCCTCTTCCCCAAATCATTCCTCTTCCCACGTGTTTCACCCTTGACTCACCAATCTCTCTCATACACCCCTGCCCCCAGACGTGGAACGCGCCCTAAACCTCGGCCTTAAGTTCGCCCCTCCCCACCCAGTGAACCAAAATTCCATCAAGTACCTCACTGCCGATTGTGAATTAGCCCTCCAGAAAGAAAGCCCCGCCTTGAAACATGCAGTGTGTAATACTATTATTAATTCTGTAAAAAAACAAAACCAGACAGCCAATGATATCTCAAGAAAAGTGTTTAGTGCAAAACGGTTCCACAAGAAAACGACCTTCTCGCAACAAAAGCAGACAAAGGCCAGTGTGTTGTGGTGCTAAACAAAACCCAATATATTGCCAAATGCCAACATTTCATCGAAAGTGCCAATGTGACCCGCTTAAAAAAGTGATCCTACCAACCACTTCACATCCCGCCTGAAGAAAGCATTACAAAACGTACACATATTTTCCCATAAGGAATCCTACTCTTTATTACCAATGAATCCACTCCCTCCCTGCTTTTTCGGGCTCCCTAAACTCCACAAACCCGAACAACCCATCCGACCAATTGTCTCTAGCATCTCTGCCCCCACTCACAAGTTATCCTTTAAATTAAACTGCATGTTTCGCAGCATCACCTCTTTCTCCCCAAAATTTGGGATCAACAACTCCATCGAGCTCGCCAACCAACTCTCAGGACTTGTGTTCCCCTCCGACACCGTGTTTGTTTCCTTTGATATCAAGGACTTATTTACTTCAATCCCGATCAGTGAAGTCCTCTCCCAAGCCGAGGCAGTTTTTTCTGCCCTTTGCATTGACCCAGTCATAAAAGGTGACCTCATATCTTTATTCAGTGTTTGTGTGGAACAAAATTATTTCCTCTTTGACGGTGAATATTTTAAGCAGAACGATGGACTCGCCATGGGATCACCCCTTTCCCCACTCCTTGCGGAAATATTCTTAAACAATTTTGAATTAAAGCTATTCGATTCCGAAAATCCTCTGCTACACTATTCGAATCCGATAATCCTTTACTACACCACATCCTCTTTTGGAGACGTTACGTAGATGATATCATCTGCGCCTGGCATGGCAACACTCAACTCCTCAATGCATTCCTCGATTTTCTCAACTCTATCCATCCTTCCATCTCTTTCACCCTTGAAACCAGCACCAATGGCTCACTAAATTTCCTTGACCTCTCAATCTCCCTCGTCTCTGGAAAACCCAATTTTGACATCTTCCGCAAACCCACTTACACCGACCATGCCATCCCCAACTTCTCCTCTCATCATCATTCCCACAAACATTCCCTCTTTCACTCTCTCATCCATAGACTCCTCCACATCCCCCTTTCCCCACAAAACTTCCAAAAAGAACTCAATACTATAATATACAAAGCTGAAATAAATAATTATAACCCCAATCTCGTCTATAATATACTCAATAGGAAACTCAAAAAGCTTGCTACCCAAAAGATTGCCCCCTCCCTCACCCCCTTCAAAAAAGAAGCCACCTCTTGGCGAAAAATTCCCTTCCTCGGACCCATCTCCTACGCCATCACTAATATTTTCCCGAAACTCATCAGACCCGCATTTCACAACCCCTTTACTATTAGAAACCTTCTCCCCAGCCCCAAAGACCACAGGGATCCTGCGACCACCAGCGGCATCTACCTTCTCTCCTGCGATGACTGCGAGGCAAAATACGTTGGACAAAGCGGCCGCGACCTGGCTACCAGGGCCACGGAACACCGAGCATGCCTTTGCCGAGAGCAATGGCCCCCCGCTTCTTCCTTTGCCCTTCACCTCCTGGAATCAGGACACAAAAGTAACTTTGTTCCAATACGCCTCCACCAGGAAAGAAAAGGACGTCGTTTGGACGTCCTGGAAATGATTGAAATTACCAATTTTTCTGCGAAAAATGGTTTCCTCACTAATGAGCACACCTTCCCCCAAACCTCACCTCTTATCTCCCTCCACAAAAAGGTATTTCCCTAACCTCTCCTTCTCTTTCCCCTCATATCCTATTTAAACACTTGTACAATGTAACCTAATTTCCCTCCTTCTCTTTCCCCTCCTAACCTTAACCTAACAACCTAATTAACCTTAACCTAATTAAACACTTGTAACAATGTTTTTTGTACCAGATGATGCCACTCCGGTGGCGAAACCGGTCGTATTGAATAAATATTGTGGAGAATTACCAAGTTTAATCCCCTTTTTTACATTAATGAAGTGAATCGAAGAATGAAACTAAGATGGAGTGCTTTCAGAAGGAACAACCATATTCTGAAGTCAAAAATGCCAATGGTCTCAAAGAGATAGGTCTTCAATCAATGCATTCTACCAGTTTTGACATATGGAAGTGAGATGTGGGTGTTAAACAGCAATAACCCAGCGAATTCAAACTACACAAAGAATTATGGAACAATGTATGTCTTGGAATCACAAGAAGAGACAGGAAACGCAACACCTGGGTTAGGAAGATGACAGGAGTGACAGACATCATAGATAAGGTAAGATCACTGAAATGGATTTGTGCAGGCCATGTTGCAAAGAGAAACGACAACCGATGGACATCAGCAGTTCTGAACTGGATACCAAGAGAGGCAAGGACCTCCTCGTTCGACGTGAACTGTTGTTCACTGAGCCATTTTTTTCAAGTTTGGAAATGAAAAGAAGTCACTGGGTGCCAAATCCAGTGAATACAGTGGATGTTGTAATAATTCAAACTTTAATTCCATAATTTTGGCCATTGAAACTGTGTAGGTGTGCACCCATGCATTGTCTTAATGGGAGAGGATCTTTTTCAAATGAGGATGTTTTTTCTTGATTTCTTCACTCAATCAGGGCAATAACATTGCATAGCACTCTCCGATATCGTTTGACCATTTTCCAGGTAACCATTGTAGATGATTCCGTGTGCATCCCAAAAAACTATGGTCATCACCTTGTTGGCCAATTTCACTGTCTTTGCCATCTTCGGAGCCCGTTCACATTCAAAAACCCACTGTTTTGACTGTTCCTTTGTCTCTGGAGTGTAGTAGTGCATCCTGTCTTGTCCACAGTTATGTATTGGTGAAGAAACTTGTGAGGTTTGCGATGGAAAAGCGCCAAAATAGCATCAGGGTCAACCAAACGGAAAAGCGCCAAAATAGCATCAGAGTCAACCAAACGATTGCATTCATTCTCCTCTGAGAGCAAACTCAGCCCCCATCTTGCCAAGATTTTTTTCTCACTCAATTTTTTGTGCAAATTTGAAAACACTGTACCTTGCAATATGCCTGTGGCCTCAACTATTCCATGTACTGTCATTCGTTGATCACTCAAAACCATGTCGTGGATTTTGGGGGTAGTCCCTTCCACTGTACCTCTCGAACAATGTTCAGCTTTTGTGGTTGTTAACGTTTAACTCATTTACCTAATTGTAAACAGTTGCAAACACAGGAGCAGATGTGCCATAAACTTCAACAGTGCTGCTACACAATGACAATATTCATGGAAAACCATGAAATACCATCTCAGGTTGCTGCATTCGAACACTTGTGAGAAATCAAGGAATCACAGTTGAAAAGAGACAAGGAGAACAGAACAATGTAGGCGAGATAGAGTGATAAAATAAATATAATTCAATTGCATGGTAATAACAAACAGGAAAACAGCAGTAGACACTAGGTCAAATAAATACTGAGACATAGGAATAACTCAAAGTAATACTGAGGATAACTGCCCCAGTAATAGTTGGATGAAGTTCTGTTCACATTCAAATGTCTTTCTCCATCACCAGGATGAGAGAGCGCTCGTAAGTTCAGCCTTCTTCTAGACAAAACACAGCTGCCCCTCTTACACACCACTCACTGCCTTTCCTAAAAACAAAGGAGGGGAAAACAAATGGAGGGGGATAGTGGAGGTCACCTGACTCAAAACAAAATGGAACTGCTGGGTCTTGTTACAATGAAATAGTCTCTATTTCATTTGATTACTTGGTGAATCAGTGTGTCCATCTGCATTTCCCTATATAAGTGAGGCACCTTCGCTGCACGGCAAGTTGCAGTGGCTAGTTAGCTGCAACTTTGAAAGAGGGATGGAGAAAAGTTGCCAACCTACTTCTCTATATCTCTCTCTCAGACCACATGGGAGAAACTAGGTGGGAAAGTTTGAACGTGCCAAGTCATGACAAATGGACATGGCTGTAATACGGCACACAACTCAGCTTTGTTCTCTTTCAGTGTTAAGCCTTTTAAATATAAGTGTTTCATCACAGCTCAAAACTTATTCTTTTCCATTTTCTAAATAAACAAAAGTTTTTTTGCTTCAATCCACAATAAAAATGAAATGGTGTGATGGATATAACTGAGACTTAAACAGTTATATAGCGAGTTATAATGCTTACTAAAAACAAACCATTTATGATACTAAGATTGCCATCTCTTGGATTTTTAAGGACTTATTGAATGACCTCATACCTAAGCATCATAGAACTCTGCTATTGCTATAACAGCTCTTTGCTATCAGCGCAAATCAAAATTTCCTCCTTAATTAACCCTTCTTTCTTTCTGATTTCCTCAGCATCATACAAATCTTCAATGTATTCATTCCATATATTGCACAACTCCTCTTGCCCAAATAATAATTACTTATCCATGTCTTTCACTAGTTTGCTTTTAGTTTTTAGCTTCTATTGTAATTTTTTAACTCTACTGTGGCTTTGTTTCTTTATAATATAGCATGGCAATAATCAGATCATAACTTAATGAAGATTAGTGAATTGTAGAAACAAAGAATGAAATTGGAAACAGTTAATCAAAGATAGAAATGGTAGTTTAATTGGTAGGATTTATATTTAACCACTTATATTGGTGATTTAAATATAGCAGAAAATAAAGATTTTATAATTCCAAACAGAGGATTATTAAAGGAAGAATAAACTTAGATATGAAACATGGAAAATATAGAAAATTTTCTGATGCAATAGTTTTATGATAATGCAGTACTTTACCTACTTTGGCACTGTTAAGATATTCTTTACTGACACACAACTTCAGTTCAACAACTAATATTAACATTAAGTAAATTAAAACATATTAGGAACAGCAATTGAGTCATTGATGAAATGTATATGAAATGATATTAGCAAATAATCCGCATCTTTGCCATAAATGAAGGGAGGGAAGAGAAGGGGCAATCCATTAATTTAATTAATAACCCATTACCTGCCATATTTACAGGCTGTGTGCAATAATCTTGAGAGGCACATTGCTCTCTATTATCTTTTGACGAAAACTCAGAAAAATGTGGAGCATCTCCAAGTGTAACTGGAGTAAGAAGAAAATTCACTCCAGAATCCCAAGCTTTTTGAAAGTCATCAGCAATCAACCGTCTTAGCTTGAGGGCCTTCTCAAAGTATTTCTGATAGTTTCTGTAAAAATAACAATGATTAAGAGTTATATTAAATGATGATTTGTATTCATCTACATATGCAAGCTACCTTTTGGCATGTGGCAAAGTGTGCATGCACCTTAACTCTAATTCCCTAGTTAATTATTTTGACATATCATTTGTAGAAAAAAATGAATTCTTAAAGTGACTGGTTCTAGCATCTATTTTTATGATTATTCTCTTAGTATCAGAACAGCGATAATATCAGCTATTTCTTCTGAAAAGGTACTTTCTCTAAACTTGTAAAGTAAATTAAGCATTTGTTTAACTCTTCTGTCTTGTAGAGATTCCCATTCTATATATATGAAGAATAAATTATCCACTAAGAACATCATTATACACATATAATGGTGTTCTTAGTGGAAAAAAAATATGGATGACTTTTCAAAAAATTATAGCACCACAAAAAGTAGTGATTAACATTTTAAAAGTAAGAATAGATAAGAAGAATAAGAACAAAACAGTTCCATAAAATAAATGAGACGAGCATAGCATTGGGCCACTATAGGTTTGAAACCTTTTCTAAAATTTGCATGGAAGAATGGGAGGAGGCAGTATAAAATTCAAAAGAATTTGCTTTATTGTAAATGAAAACCTTGATATGAACCAGAAAATAAACAGGACAATATATAGATAACGAAGAAAAGAAAATAAATATCATAACTGACAAAAATGTGTTTTGGGTACTGGTTGAATCTAACAGACTTTTTCCATGTATGGTATAAATGCAACTACAATGTAATACTGTAGAAGTCTTCACGGGTGGACAACCGGGTCAGTTCTTCGGTAAATACCGACGTTTTGGCGACGCCCTCTGTCGAAGCATTATTCACCGGGAAAACATCAAATCCTGCATTACAATGTAATATTTTTTATACAGCTTTGCAGCACCACAAACATGAAAGGAAAGTCTTCTTGGGATTTATTAAAGTGTTCTAGTCAGAGAGAAACTTTAGGTAGATAGCAAAAATACAAACTTGGCCAAAAGTTGTTTTTTTCCTACCTTTTTAATAAGAAGTAATTTCCAGCCAAGATTCTTCCTCTTACAACTTCATTGAAGCCAATTGCTCGAGAAGAGGCAATCATTTCCTCTGTAGAAACAGTTTCAGTGCCTCTTATTCCAAATTCAATTCCATCATAGCGTGCCATGTTACTGGCAACTTCACATTGGTTGAGGATTGAATAGCAAGCCACTGAATACTGGGTGTAAGGAAGAGAGACCTAAAAATGAATTCAGTAAATGACTGAGTGAGGCTACATACACTTAAATGATAAGGAATAGCCATAAATTTGAAAGGAAGCAGTAGAAATTATGAAAACAGCATTTCAATGTAGGCGAAGCATCTATAATGAATATGACAATAAAGATCTTTCCCAAAGAAAAACCTTTGTACAATTAATCATCACATAATCCTACAATTTACCAGAAAAATAAAAATTATCAAACCTCCCTCACAGGAATCAAGATACTAATCTTGGAGACAGGAGAGGAGACAAGTCAAAATGTATTAAATTCATAAATATGATGCATTTTATTCTCTTTCAGGTTTATCATGCTATTTCCTTCATTCGCTTCTTCATAGAGGTTTAAAAACACTCCATAAGCCATCTTTCGGCAATCGGAACTCCCGCTCAGAGACAAACGGGAAGCTCCGGATTGCCGATTTCTGGGAAGCCCAATGATCATCTCGGAGACAAAGCCTCCATCCTCGGGGGGACTCCGCAAAGAAAGTGAATAGGCGAGGTGAGTGGTCGGTCTTTTATCTTTTCTGAAGGTGTGGGGGGATTAAGTGTGGGTGGAGGAGGTGTGGGTGGGGTTTTTTCGTTATGATGTCTGGAAGGAGTGTAGGGGCTTTTCCTTTTTGGTGGTTGGTCAAGTCTTTATCTTGTGTGAAGGTGTGGGGAGGAAGAAATGGGTGGGGTTTTTTTGTTATAATGACTAGAAGGAGGGTGAGACTATTTTCTTCCTTCCTGGTCTAGAATTGTGTAAAGAGGACAATTCGGTATTGGGCCTAAATCGTTATTCATTAGTCGGTTTCTGTTTTGGTGAATGAGGATACTTTCATAAGCATCTAGTTTGGAGTTTTTTTGTATCGAAGTCTTTAACTTGAGGTTTTCTAGATTAATTCTGTGACCGTGTTGTTGTATGTGTTGCTCCATGCTTGATTTGTTAATCTGGTTGTTTCTGAAGTGAGCTAAGTGTTCTTTAAATCTGGTTTCTAATTTCCATTTACATTGCCCGACATAGACAGTCTTGGCTTGATATTTTGTAGATTCCTGACTTATGTATTCATGGAGTGTTGTCCTTTGGATTGTGAAAGAGGTTAGACAGTTTATTGTTGTTGACAAATAGTGGGGTTGGGTCGAATTTTGAGAAAATATGCTTCAAATTGTCACTTGTCCCTGGTGCATAGGGTAATTTTACAAAGTTATGTTTTTTGTTTTGAGTTGAGATTAGAGTTGAGTTGTGTGTTGTTTCACTTTGAGTTTATGTCTGTGTTTCTTAAGAATGTTGTTAACCACGGATTGGTCATATCCATTTTGTTGTGTTCTTCAGGAAGTTTCCATTGGGACGACTGGGCCTTAGTTTTGTACACCTTAGCCTCAGTACACCCATGTTCCATCACCACTTAGGACCGTTTAATAAGTTCTGGATTGTCATTGACTTCATTCAGCAACTCTTGGGCAATGTTCATTCAATGCTGCTTTTGGTCAAAATTCAACAATTTTGGGACAAACTTTGCTGCTACCCATTTCATGCCCAAAACATCTGTAAAAATTGCTTGGCATGAGCCAAATGTTCAACCTCATCAGCAACCTCTCTGATAGTGATTTGGCAGTTGTGCATAATCATTTTCTACACCTTTTCGACGTTATCATCTGTTGTCGATGTGCTGGGACATCCAGGGTGCTTGTCCTCTTAGTGTCTTCATGGCCCTCTTAAAATCGTTTGTACCACTTGTAAATGCTCGTTTTGTATATTGAACATTCGCCAAAAGCAATATTTAACATTCTCAAAGTGGTGCAGCACTTTATTCCATTTCTAACACAGAATTTAATCCAAATTCTTTGTTCCATTTTTGCAGCAAGTCAAAAATTGCCAATCACAGTTAACATGTGTAATCTTTTTGACTGCCAACAATAGACCATGCTTTCCAAATGGCTGCCCTTAACAATGTATGTTAGGGACATGTGTACCAATACACAGAAAAAAATTTTTTGACAAGTGGGATTATAAAGCCCAGCAAATTTAAAAATTCTGCTATTTTTTATCACAACATGTAGAGAGCTTAACCATTGGGAACTATGATTAAAGGAAAGGAAGGTAACTTATTAGGTTGAAAACCTACGGAAATCCCAATCCATTGGGAACTATGTTCCTGGTAGGGTCACCCATGCCAGGATGGTCAATAGGTAGGGGCCAGACAAAAGGTAGTCCACGCAGTGTCTGTACCTCAGTAAGGTAGCTGCAAAGGCGTCTGTACCCCAGTGGGACAGCCATTATGAGTTAAGGTGTCACATATAAAACACTGTTGAGGAAGGCAAGGAGAGACCACCACCATTATCCCATGCTATGTTGTGCCAATATATGAATATTGTAAGGGGCATACATGGCACTCAGCTCTATGGCGAGTGCTGTGCCTGGCAGTAATTGGTTGTAATTGGTGTCACGTTAAGAGAAAGGTTGAGGAAGACAACGGGAAACCACCTCGACTACCACACGTATCCCAAGCAATTATGCTGTGACAATATAAGAATATTGTAATTGGCGTAAACGGGACTCAACCCTCTACGGGGAGTGTCGCATCCGGCAGTGATAGGAGTAAGGCTATCTCGGTCGTCATTCCACGAAACCCTTACCCAGGAAACGACAAGAAAAGAAGAGAGAAG
This sequence comes from Ladona fulva, assembly GCA_000376725.2. Taxonomy (NCBI): domain Eukaryota; kingdom Metazoa; phylum Arthropoda; class Insecta; order Odonata; family Libellulidae; genus Ladona; species Ladona fulva. Next base: position 144,573 of record KZ309135.1, on the reverse strand, counting down.
ATGGCCAAGGAAACAAGGGTGGGAACCTGGAATGTTAGGACAATGCTTAGGAAAGGAAAGTTGGAAAATGTAAAGGTAGAAATGAAGAGGTCCAACATTAACATACTAGGGCTATGTGAAGTGCGATGGAAGGATGGGGGTGATTTCTGGAGTGATGATGTCAGAGTAATTTTCAGTGGGGGAAATTCTAGCCAGAGGGGAGTTACAGTAGTTCTAGATAAGAAAGCAGGAAAAGCCGTGATAGCTACAGAGCTAATAAGTGACCAATTTATGTCAGTAGAAGTAAAGGCTGAGCCAGTAAACATGGTGATAGTTCATGAGTACCTCCCCACAAAATATTGCAGTGATGATGAAGTACACTTAGTTTATGAACAAATAGAAGAATCAATGGAAGGGTTAGAGGTAATAAAAACCTAATTGTAATGGGAGACTGGAATGCAGTAGTTGGGCAAGGCAAAGATGGAGAAGATGTGCGAGTAAAATAGGAAATAGAAACGAAAAGGGACAGAAATTAATAAACTGATTACATTTTGGTAAGAAAAAAGGTTTAGAAATAGTATTATAATTCAAAAAGTTACCCTGGTACTGATGTTGACATAGCCAGCATAACTGGTCAAATTACTACCTCATCCACCCTATTCTCCAGATTTGGCCCCATGTGATTTCTTTTTGTTTGCAAACATGAAAAAATGGCTTGGGGGAAAGCGATTCACGTCAAACAAGGAAGTCATCGCCACAACAGAGTTTGACAAAATGTATTTTTTTGATAGCTTGAAAAAGTTAGAATATCGCTGGACTACATGTATTGAGTTGAAAGGAGACTATATTGAGAAATGAATTTAAAAGTAGTTAAAAAAATGCATTTTCTTGCCTAACACAGGTACTTATCATACAGCCCTCCAAACCTGATCATAATGAGAACCAAGCTAAAGTTTAAAAAGATCTTTCGGGTAAAAATTACACCCAAATAGAACCAAGAAGCCCTTAAGAATCAGAAAGCTAGAGAGTTCCAAGAGTTGGTCAGTAAGGCCTTAGATGATAAGGAAAGGGAACTTATATAGACGGAGAATGGAAAAAGATTCAAAACAGTATCAGGGATAGTGCCCAAGTAAGTATTGGGAGGGTCAAGCAAAAAAATTAGGAAATTATGGGTGTAAATGGAGGAAAGAAGGAAATGGAAAAGGGTTAACACAGAGGTGGCAATATAGGGCTTGCAATAACAAAATGAGAAGATAAACAAACAGGGCAAGGGAACAGTAGTGGAAGGGTCAATGTAACGAAATAGAATAGCTGGATAGAAGTGGAAGGGTAGACCTAATGTATAGAAAGGTGAAACAGCTAACAAGAAATAAAAGACAACAGAATAACCACCATAAAAGATAACAATGGTAACATCTTATGGGATCCAGCCATCATAAGGGAAAAGTGGAAAGAATGTTGAGGAACTATATAGGAAGAACATGAAGCCAACAAACATAATGTTAGAAAGTGAACAAGAAGTGGAAGATGATGATGTTAGACCTGGGATATTAGATAGTGAAATTGATAAATAGAATTGAAGGTAAAATTAAGGGTCAAATTGGAGAAGACCAGTTCAGTTTTCAGAAAGGGAAAGGAACAAGGGATGCAATCAGGTAATGAGGGTACAAGTAGAATGAAGCCTGGAATTTAAGAAGGATGTATGTGTATGTTTTGTCGATTTTGAAAAGGCTTTCGATGTCTAGTGGCCAAAACTGATGGGAATTTAAAAGAAAATTGTGTTAGACTGAAAAACAGGCATTTGGTGCAAAATTTGTACTTTTTTCAAAAAGTGCAAGTCAGAATAACTGCTGGGGAATCGGAATGGGCAGAATTAGGTAGGGGGGTAAGGCAAGGCTGCCCATTACCACCATCTCTTTTTAATATATATGCCGAGGAATTGGTGAATGAAGCCTGGGAAGAAGTAAGCAAGTGAGTGAAAGTTGGCGGGGAAGTGGTGAAGCCAGTAAGATATGCATTCATGAATTCTTAATTGTTCAAGAAAGATAACTGAAACTAAGTTCGAGATATCAACTCGAGATTTATCTGAGAAAATAATTGTAAGTAATTTTATAATGATCAAAATTCATAAGTTGGTAACCCTGCTAAGAAGTGGTTTTTATAAATTAACAAATGCCTTATACCAATTCTGTGTGGCCATAAGCTGCAAATTAGAAATTTTCATTACAAGAATCGAATAGTTTTTCTGCCCTCGTTTTAGTACGAGATTCTTCCAGAAGTGAAAAAATGGTTTTCTATGTTTGTCATCAGAGGGAATAGCAATTTTATTAAACTATAACTGACTTTTATCAATATATTGGACCTAAAATTACTTATTTCTAAAGTATGAGATCCATAGGTCTAGTTTAAATACGAAAAATTTTCTAGAATATGATAGACTGTAAAATTAGAATATCAGTCTGCATTTTGTTTAAATAATTAAAATTTTAACAAATGACAAGGTAAAAAATCCCATAAGTGTTTGCCTAAAGGTCCATTCTTAGAGTACTGCTAAAAATGTGACTTCTGAAAGGCAAGTAAGTATTTAAATAAGAATTAAAAATTCTACTGAATTTCTTATCCTTTGGTCTTTATG
>KZ309135.1:108371-124267 GCA_000376725.2 Ladona fulva | reverse complement strand
TTATAAATTACCCTATTTTTGGATTAAAATTTCATTTATTTATTTGAAGATCATTTTTCTTTACCTGTATAATTCAGGTTAAAACATTTTCTGTGAGCAAACAGATATATAATTAAGAAGATTTCAGCCAAGCTCTTTGAATCTCTGGAATTGATATCTCTTAATAAATCATCATTAAAATACATAAGATCATAAGAAATAAAAGAAAATCTAACTGAAATCCACATAAAAATAATTGTATCATTTCAAGAAATAAATATTTCTACAATATATATTTTGGCTGTAGGTTTCTTTAAATTTAATTAAAAAATAAAGAGCTAAATTGATACTAGAAAATGTTTTCATGTAGTTAAATGATATTGTATTTGAAATGAAATGACAAAAACATCTCATTACTAAGGTATGTTGACAAAGCATTTCAATTCCTCCGCAGTGAATACCAAATCTGCTGCCTGGCTCTTCTGGAAGTTTTTGTGAGTGCTGACCAGTAAACAATACAGTGGACCAATCAGCTTTCCCAGGACAGATGCCAGGTCATATCCCACGTGCTGATTGCTTGGAGGGAGCAGCTCCATGATAGACTTCTGGTATAGCTGAGGGGAAATCATTGCAAACGTGTATACGAGGGGGAATCAAATGAAAGCCTTAAAAATGTAATAAAAATTGAATCTTCGGGCCATTGTTCTTTAAGTTGGCAGTATTGCTACCAATGCTTTAAAGAATGCCAAACATATGGCAACATACTGCTGACAAGCAAAATACAGCCACAATACTAATTTAAAATGGCTGCCCCGCTTGCGACATGCACCAACAAAGAGCGACGTTTTGACATTCGTTTTCTGAGCAGTGAAGGAGTGAAACCTATTGAAGTCCATTGGAAATTGATGCTTGTTTATTACTGTAGGAATTGTATGAAGGCAGTAGAAAGTTCAGAAACGGTATGACTTCTGTGGCAGATGCTCCCTGCCCAGGTCAGTCACACTGTGTTTTGACATCATAGTCTATTGTTGAAGCCATAGTGATGGAAAATAGCCAAGTGATGGTGGATGAAATAGCCATAAATCTGAACATTAGTCATAGCTCAGCTTATCACATTATTCATGACGTTCTTAAGGTTCACAAAGTGTCTGCAAGTTGGGTGCCATGGCAGCTCACTCCAGAACTGTAAGAGCAACACGATGATGACTGTGAAGAACTTTTGTGGTGCTTCAAAGCAGTAGGTGGTAGCTTACTCGTGAGAATCGTTACAGGAGACAAAACTTGAGTTCCTACCACCAACCCGAAACAAAGAGAGAAAGCAAGGATTTGCGCCATTCCTCATCACCAAAACCCAGGAAGTTCTGGATGCAGCAATCTGCAGGGAAGGTTATGCCGACTCTCTTTTGGGATGAACGAGGCATTATCTTGCAACACTACACACCTAGGGGAAACACCATCACCAGTGCATCATATTCCGATGTGTTGAAACATTTGCAGCTTGCAACCAGATCAAAGCGACGTGGTTGTCTGACTATAGGTGTCATTTTGGAACATGACAATGCTCGGCCTCATACTGCCTGTGCAACAGTTACAACCATCGCTGACCTTTACTTTGACACTCTTCCACATCTGCCTCACTCACCAGACCTCACTCTGAGTGATTACCACATGCTTGGACCACTCATAGAAGCGATGGGAGGAAAGAAATTTCGTTCTGATGAAGAGGCACAAGTGGCTGCGCACACAACCATAAGATTTATTTTTTAGAGGAATTTGAGCACTTCCTATGTGCTGTAGGAGGTGTGTTGTACATAATGGAGACTATCTCGAGAAATAATACACTTATTTTCCAATTTTTTTCAATAAATTAAATAAAAAAAATATTTAAAGTTTTCATTTGACTCCCCCTCGTACCATATGTGGTATTTCCCAATAAGTTATGTTCTTCAAACTCAACAGATATATTTAAATTTGTAAGAAGCTGCAAATGCAATGGCAGGGGATGTATGAATACATTAGCTAAAATACCCAGTATGGTATTTCCTAACACAGTGTTGTCTTGAAACCCAAGAGATAGATTTAGATTTGTAGATCTCTGCAAACTGCCGGTTAAGTATGACAGGCCATATATGGCAGGCAGTGTATGCCACGCGATGTATGAATGTTGCTGTATGTCTGGTGGTATATGGCAGGTGATATATTTTTGTTACTACTAATCTGTCCTATATGATATTTTCTAAATTGGTTTTCTTTTGGAACCTTAGGGTAAGATTTAGATTCATAAGTTGTTTCAAAATCCACAGCTGTAAGGCAGGGAGTTTTAATGCCTTACCAATACTATGGTATATTAAGCTTGCAGTATGCAAGCAACTTTTACAGGATACAAACTCTGAGGCTAAACGAAAAGCCTCCCTGACCCTGCAATTTTTTTGCGTATAGTCCCCGAGGTTTGACACTAAGGAAAAATGCAGACATCAGTCCTGTATATCATGCGTTCGATTCTAGGAGGACCCAAAAAAGGTACTTTTCATATTTAAATACATTGAGCACATTTTCAAAAATTCGTTTAAGGTATTTTCCATAAAGATAGAATGTTGAAATTTACGGAACTGATAATGTATGTAGCTTTCTATCATATTCTGTTAAGATTTTTGTCCTAGTAGACCCAGGTTCGATGCTAGGACAATTCGTAAGACCAAATATTCAAAAAACATTTAGGGTATTTGCAGTTAAGATAGAACTTTGACATTTACGTAATCATTAGAAGCTGTAGGTATCTATCACATAGCAGAAGGATTTCCGTCCTAGTGGTCCAGGTTCGATGCTAGGTGTATTTGTATCCTGAATTTTCAAAAATTTGTTTAGGGTATTTACCGTTAATATTGAACGTTGAAATTCGCTACATAGATAGAAGATATACAGTTCTATCGTATACCCTAATGATTTTTCTCCTAGAGGCCCCAGGTTCGATCCTAGGACAATTTGTAAGGACCTATTTAAAAAAATGTGTTTGGGGTATTTTGCATTAAGATAGAACATTGAAATTCATGACATCGATAGAAGATATACATTCATATCCTACGCATTAAAGATTTTTGTCCTAGTGAACCCAGGTTCAATGCTAGGACAATTCGAAAGGATGTATTTAAAAAAATTCGTTTAGGGTATTGCAGTTGATGGATGGTAGGAGGTGTATGGAAGGTGGAGTGTTGCAAGGTGGTGTATAATGCTTTAGTTAATCTATCTTACATTAAGCTTGCAGTATGCAAGCATCTTTTACTCATATATATATACGTATATAGGATACTAAGTCTGAGGCAGAAGGAATAGCCTCTAAGGGCCCGCGATTTTTTTCAATAAAGTCCCAGAGTTTTACACCAAGGAAAAATGCAGACATCCATCCTAGGTATCATGGGTTCAATACTAGGAGGCCACAAAAATGGTACTTTTCCCATTTAAAGGCATTGAGCACATTTTCAAAAATTCCTTTAGCGTATTTTGCATTAAGATAGAACGTTGAAATTTACGGAGTCGTTAGAAGATGTAATAATCTTTCGTATGGCATAAGGATTTTTGCCCCAGTGGCCCCAGGTTCAATTAGTAAGGCACAATTTTCAAAAATTCATTTAGGGTATTTTCTGGTAAAATAGAATGTTGAAATTCATGACATCGACAGAACACATACATATGTACAGTATATATACATACATATATATACTGTATATACTTATATATACATATATGCCATAAGGTTTTAGTTCTACTGGTCCCAGGTTCGATGCTAGGACAATTCTAAGGCTGAATTTCAAAAAATTTGTTTAGGGTATTTTTAGTTAAGATGGAAAGTTACAATTCACGGTATTGTTAGATCTCTATCGATGTTAGGAACATTCGTATGTCTGAATTCTCAAAAATTTGTAATGGTATTTCCTGGTTAGATAGAACGTTGAAATTTACAATATCGATAGAAGATATAGATATTTATCATATGCTGAGAAGATTTTTGCCCTTATGGTCACAGGTTTGATGCTAGGATGCATCTAATTGCGCCCACAAGGAATATACAGGAAGTATATTCAGAAATTTTTTCTGGGCACTTACGGAAAGGCAAATATGCTATAGTTCAGCAAATGAAGAGTATTAGGGGTTGTAAATCATATACTAGCCTAAGAACTCTTAAACCGATCCTTGGTTCGACACCAGGGCAGATTAAGTATTTCTCTGTAAGAAATGTACAGAAAACTTGGATATTTTGAGCCACATCCGGATATGATTTTGACATTAAACCTCAGGGATAGTTATTAGAATAATTTTTAAACCTTAATATGAATTGAATTCTACCACAACTACTTTAATTTGATTTCAGGATGGATCATTTCCCCTATCAGGTTAAAACTGGGAGGCTTTTAAAAATATTTTCTGGACACTTTCCGAAAAATGGGATTGCTAAAATTCGGAAAATGGATACAACTAATGATTATGGCTCATAAATAATTTTAAGACATTCTGATTTGCTCATTGGTTTGGTAGAAGGGAACATTAATGTTTGCATAATAGGGAATGTACAGGAATCAGATAATATTTTTAGCTATTTCGTGTTTCTATTTTTCGTCGATGATTAAATGTTAGTCTTTTAGCAGCATCAAAGTCATAATGTAATTAGACAACTACCGCAAATGCATTGGTGTATAACGGAAGTTGGAGGTGATGTAAAGCTCAGGTTTAACCATGCTAAGAAGGCTTCAACAATATCTCCGGCCAAATAGTGAGAGTGGCACTCATCCGTTCACCAACCGGCAGTGAGACAGACAGCAGTGGTGAATCACTGTCTTTTACCCTCCAGGCGCAATCACAATTTATCATGATGAGCTTCTGTAATGGAAATTTATCCGGACGTAAAAGCACCACCCATTCGGATGTCCGGGAGGTGGTGGCATTACAGAGGTCCATCATGAAGAAAAGAAATAACCCCCTACACTTCGCAACCTACAACTGCCGCAGCTTGAAGAGCGAAGATCGACTCCTGGAATTGCTCCATGAAGCAGAGAAGATAAAGTGGGATGTCATCGGACTCAGTGAAGTAAGAAGAAAATCAGAAGAACTGGTTACACTCAAGGAAGAGCATATTTTCTATTATAGGGGAACAAAGGATGGAAGACTTGGAGGAGTTGGCTTCTTGATTAACAAGAAATGGAAAAATAATGTGGAGAAAATAGAAAGTGTATCTGACAGAATATGTAAGCTAATCCTAAGGATAAACAAGCATTACTCTGTTCAGATTATTCAAGTTTATGCACCAACAGCAGCAAGCAGCGAAGAGGAAATTGAAAATTTCTACCAGACTCTTGGCAAGGAACATGACAAGGAAGATCACTATTATAAAATCATCATGGGGGTTGGCCCAAAAAGTGATGCCTTACATTTTTTTCCTCAAAAACTATACAATATAATTTACAAAAATGAAATTTACACATATGAAAGAATGATGTTTTATCTACTCAATCTATTTTTCCACATAGTCTCTTTCAAGTTCTATTGCCTGCATTCAGTGATTCATTGGGACACATACGCCCTGTCGGTACCAGTCCTTGCTCTGGTTATGGAGCCTTGTTTTCACTTTCAAACATCTTCTGACTCATCTTCCATACCCACCAACCAACTGTACTTCTATCACCTATGGATGTTCCATAGACTTCTTATTAATGTTTATGAATATTCCCTACTGTTCCTTTCTCCATGCACAGAAATTCAAGCACATCACATATTCTGTAATACATATCATCGTCAGACTGCTTTGAAAGCTATGCAATCTGCAGGAGAAAACCAAAGCTAAGCACACACATGCAGAAAATGTCAAATAAATGGAATATGCGATTTCAAATTACTAGAATAGGTTTTGGTTGGGAAACAAATATGGAGCATTACTTTCTGACCAACCCTCACATAATGCTCCTAATCCTAGCTTTGCTGAGATGACATGGAATGTTTCTACTATTCTCCATTTCTTCTAATTTAAGAATACTGTTGCCATCATCATTGATAACAGAATACATTTTTCTATTAATTTATTTGTTATTTATATCAGCTATTTGATCTGTAGGTTTATTTAAATCAATGTTCCCTGGTTGCTACCTCTGGTCTCATTTCCTGGGAGCTGTTTTAAAATTCATGTTGGATATGAAGAGACGACAAATGATTTTTTGTCTTCATCAGATGTTTGACCTTTAGTCAAAATAAAATTTTTAGAAAAAAGTAAAAAAAAATACCCTGAATCCTATGTGGTGAACAAACATGCCAGGTTTAGCTGAAAGATAACCACAGATGAGTTTTCTTGTTATTAGAACTGGTACACTGAATTATAAAAAGTCTCTTTTGAAATTTGAACCAATTGGACAAGAAGTACATCAAATACATGTCTTTAACAGTTGGTCTTTAAAGTGTTGATTACATATTAATGAATCACTGACTAGCTGATTTTTAGTAATTGTAAAGATATATTTTTAATACAGTAACCACAATACTTATTAATAATTTCACTTATATTTGATCCATTATTATTATGCTATGTTATTTGTCAGGGCTCATTCTCTACACCTGTATCTATCTTCTTTAGAAGAGTCATCTTCTGAATGAATCAATTTCTATTCCAATCAAATCTACATTATTGGGACACAAATAAGCAACAGAAAATAAAGGAATATTTCGTACATCATCTTCTGTATCATACACATTCATTTCATCTAAATTAAAATATATCAGATTGTTTTCCATCATTCAATCATGTCCTCCAATGTTTCTTACCTCTATAACTTTTGCTCCTGCTTTCTCAAGAGTGTCTGCTACATCTCCCCACATCGATATGACCTCAGGTGACATTCCAGGACAATGATATTCTTTTGGTATACCAACACATAATCTGGATATATCAGATGGGGCTTCTCTTCCCATTTCTTTCACTATATCCTCCAATGATGCAGGAACAGTGGTTGAATCCTTGGAGTCATGACCAGAAATATTACCTAGATTTGTTGAATAAATTTAGCAGCAATAAGAATTCAAAATGATCAAGAATCACATCAGCAAAAATTATAGATAGTGAAGAACCAATTGCAAGACCATTAGTTTGACAGTAAAAAGAACCATCGAAGAGATAATAATTTAGGTCAACACACTCTTTTAGTAAACATTAATTCACTGACATAGGTGTTGTCTATGAGGTTATCCTTCATAACTTTCTTCACTATGTTGAGGATTTCATCCACAGGAACATTATAATAAGTAATTGGCTGCTGATGGTTGAAGTATCAGAATAAGGAAAAAACACCCAAAAACCATCAAAATCTATACAGTTGAATACATGAAAACCATACAGTTGCTTATATGCATATTTTGCCTCCCAGGGGGGGCATCCTCAGAGCATGAAAGCCGGCAGACTGACTGACAGTCAGAACCAGCAGAGAGACTGAAAGTATGAATGCTGGCAGAGATCTGCCGGTCTCTGAGGATGCCCCCGTGGGAGGTAAAATATGCATGTAAGTAACTGTAAGTTACTTTTGATGATTTTTGGATGTTTTTCCTTATTCTGACATAGGAATATTAGTAAAACTTTTTAAAGTCTTTTATGATGAAGGATGATGGAGCTTACAGTTATGATGGTAAGTTAATGGAACAGGGCTTCTTGGGAAACTGGACGGAGTTATTCATAAAGAGAAAACAAACCTAGGTTGCATAAAACATGATTGACATAAGCAGGAAGCATATGGGCTGGAAAGGACACACCAGATGCTACAGGGTGAATAAAAATTCCAGGCTTGTGTATTTTTGTGAGACAGAAGATTCTTAGAAAAAGGGGATTGCAGCTCTTAAGGTGGATTTTGTTGTTGTTATGTTGTCATCTATAATCAGGGAGTTAAAAATGACTTTTTTTCACCTACTTTTGTATGTATAAGGTTGGGTATCAAGTTTTGTCCTGAGATGAGACTGATGGGGAAGATCTTACAGACAGAGCTAGAATCAGCTTTGGCAGTGGGATATATTAATTTTTGTGCTCCATAATATCTTCATTATCTTATTACAGAATTAGTAATTACAAACAAGAGGATAAAAAGGAACACTATTAGAGACAAGGCAAAGCAGGAGATTGCAATTAAGAAAATGTAGTCGATTTTTGGTCTATCATATGGGACAGATGATCTACTAAAGTAGGTTACAGTGCATCTGGGGGCAATCAAGTGAAAAACGATTGCCTAAAGTGGTATTTTTACCCTGTGTTTAAAGTGAAAGGGACTAAGAGAAAATTGCATAAAAAGCAGGAGCTTTGTCTGTCTCATTTCAATTCAAGTTCAATTGATTTGAAAGGTTTTCAGGCAACTTAAATGAGAATTTAGGAGCAAATGCAAAACTGCTTCATTATGATAAACTTTTACTGCACCACAAAATAATACAACTTTCCACCACCTTTCTCCCACTGTTCTTGTTGGTTTCCTATATAATGTTTGATTGATTTTTTTGTGTCACCTGATGATGGCTACAAAACCTGGTCATGTTTGTTGTATTATTTTGTGGTGTAGTAAAAGTTTATCATAATGAAGCCATTTTCATTTCAAGAGTTCAAGAAACATGCATTCATCCATTTGTAATGATCTTTTGCATGCAAACAATTTAGGTAATTAATTCTTAGTTACCTAAAACACAGCAGACATCATCAACTGAGCGCCCAAATATTCCAGGAACATCCATTGAATTGACTAACGGAATAAGTCCATGTCGAGACACAAGACCATAGCTTGGTTTCATTCCAACTACACCACAATATGCTGCTGGATTTCGAGTAGAGCCGCCAGTGTCTGATCCAATGGCTCTTAAAGAGAAAAAAAAAATTTAAAAGGAATTGTTGATATTACATACCAGACTTTTATTCAGAAAAATGTTTAAAAGTGCTATACTATATTTAATAGGTATTGATTATACGTGATATGCTGATTGATACTTAATGTCACATATGACAAATTGTTTGATTTTAATAGCGTGTAACATCAACGTGTGAATTAAAAAACACCATTAGAACACACGCATAATACTACTTATAGGAAGCTTGATAATGCTGTAAAGTTTATTTAATTAATATAGTTAATTCAGTTAAACTTCTAAAAGATATACCTCTTACCGAAGATTAAGGTAAGATTCTTGGCAATAAGCAAATACTGAAGCGTTCTATAGTCTTACATAAAACATGCTCCACTTGCCACGGCAACAGCACTCCCTCCAGAGCTGCCTCCAGCAATGAACCAATCTTCCCCTGCGCCATCAACAGGAGTTTCATACGAGGGTCTTGGTATTTGTGTACCGTTACCATTGTTGTATTTCAATGTGTACTTTATTCCAGAGCGCCAAATGTTTTTCGTTGGTCCAAATATAGAGTCAACTGTACCTGATCTGCAGAGAAATAATTGAATCATTCAACAATGAAACTTAATCTCAAAATAAATACATTGATTTAACGAAAGATAATGTATACCCCATTGCAAATTCATCCATATTAGTCTTTCCAAGCATACAAGCTCCTGCATCATTGAGTCTTTCCACGACAGTTGCATCGTACGGCGGTTTGAAATTTTCAAGCATTCTTGATGCACATGTTGTGGGAATTGATTTCGTGCAAAAATTATCTTTTATTGCCACTGGAATTCCTTCAATGATGCTACGAGGTTTTCCTAGTGGGTAATTCTGCTTTTAATACGATGGCAGTAGGAATATAATCCAATAAACAACGGTAAAATGATTCACCATCTACATATCTCTTCCTAGCTTCATGAGCCCGCTGAAGAAAGCTATCCTCCGTAATTCGAATAAATGCATTTAAAGAATTTATTTCTCTTGCGCGTTTTAAACATGCTTCACTGAGATCTAAAAGGTCGATTCGTTTGTTTCGAAGTCCTTCTGATATCTGTATGGTAGTAATAATAATAGGTAATGAAAATGTGAGTTTTCTTTCCTCCGAGTAAAATAAATTTCATGAATCAATGTTAGAAAAATAGACATATATTTCAGGTACCTGCTTAACGCTTATTGAAAGCATGTCTATTTGCAATACCTATAAATTAACAATATGTTTATAATCATGTTTTTGCATGGTATTAGATTCAAAAATCACCAGACAATACGGATCATGAAAGAAAAATGTATTACTTAAAGGACGAAAAAGCTAGTCATTATAATTTAACTGCGGGGAGAGTCAGGATGTGGTTCACCATCTTGAAATCGCATCTTGAGGGTTGAATTCCGGTATAAATGATACTCCGCGAAGAACTAGTCTTAAGTTTTCAAGGAAAGTAAAGATCGTAAATATTAAAGGGGGAAAAGGCGGAAAAGGCCAAGCGGGCCCGGCAGAAACATTGGAATTACGAAAAAGCAGCTGTTGCGAGAGCTGTTGGAACCGTTTGAACTAATTTGAACGTAGCACAACATAGTTATGGTCTCGTTGAGGTATTGTCGTTTTCTTGCTTCATCATTGAGAAGAAATAACTTTTTGAGCGGTAAACGTGAATGCTCAAACCATTCTTCACATCATGGTACGCAGGAAAGAATGCTTGCATGGCAGATTCATTCCTATGGAGGCATAGAGGAATTAGTGTTATCAAATTCTGTCAGAATACCTGCAATAACATCACCAGAAAACATTTTAGTGAAAGTTTCAGCATCTTCCGTCAACCCCATGGATGTAGCTATGATGGGTATGCCAAAATTTTGCCGCATTGAAACTTTGTTACTCTACTATCGTATAACAAAATAACGTTTTAGGTGGTTATGGCTCAACTTTGCTGAATATAGGAAGACAACTAAAATCTTGTTCATCAGACACACTCGAATTTCCTCTTATCCTTGGAAGAGATTTTTCTGGAGTAATTGTAGAGAAAGGACATGGCGTAAATGACAGTTTTCAATTTGGAGATGAAGTTTGGGGTGTCGTATCTCCTTTCCAGCCAGGATGTCACGCCCAATACACTGTCGTCCCAATGACTAATGTACGCAGTAAAGCAATTTGTGTTTCAGGATATTTCGTTTCGAAAATATGTTGACTGGAAAAATCTCGTTTTAAGGTTATGAAAAAACCTTCAACCCTCAACGACGTAGAGGCTGCATCTGTTTTATATGCGGCGGTCACTGCATGGTCAGCTCTGAAAATAACCGGAGACTTGTGCTTACAGTCTGCACATGGGAAAAAGGTTCTTGTTCTTGGAGGATCAGGAGGTGTTGGTTCTGCTGCAGTGCAAATGCTGAAAGCATGGGGAGCAAAGGCAAGAAGCGAACAAATGTGCTTAATTTAATTAAAGAAACGTATTAGTTGTAATTGTAGCCAATTTTTAACTTTTTCCTGATGAATAAGAAAATATTCTTTGATGTAATGGTATCAAATAATTAACCTTTCAGGTTGTCTGCACTTGTAGTGGTGATGCCATACCCCTTGTAGAGTCTCTAGGAGCTGATGCAGTGATTGATTACACTGATCCCAATGCAGACATTCTCGTATTGCAAGAAGGAAAGTAAGTGGCTCATACTGTTTTTTACGAGTGGGGAGATTAAAGTCAAATAGCATAAGATTTTATACTTATCGTGATTGTTGAAAAATTCTTTATTGTTCCTCCATCTCCTATTTTATGTATAGTTTAATTCTCTATTATTTCCGCTATTATCTCGTTATACTAACATTAGCCATGGTAATTATTCTTGGTAAATATTGCGGACCCCTTCGCAATATTTACCTTATTCTTAATTGGAGGCTAAAAGTACCCTGATCAACATAGGGAATACGGAGGTGGAAAGTGAGTGCCAGATTTCTTAGTTAAGAGGCTGTCTGCCTTCCATTGTGTTAGATTAAGGCTGTTTGCTTTCTTTTACCAATAACGAGCATAGAATGTATATTGATGAAAAACAATTATTAATTAATTGAGAGCTATATGGAAGAACATGAACGACTAGTTTTGAGAGTTCTGAGAGAGAAGTTCTCTTCTCATAAGAGTTCTGTATGCTATGCACATGTTCAAATCCTTGTTTTGGAATACAATGATGAGTGCTTAAGGTAGAGGCTTCATTTAGTTATCACAAACCCAACCCAGCATCATAATGAATTTAGTTTTGAATTAAGAAATAGTGGGCCTGGTCAAATTTGTCCATTAATTGACTGTATTGGAATCAATGCACTGACTGTTTGTCACAGCCTTAACGCAGTAAATCCAACCAAATAGGGGAAGAAAAACATTTGCATAGCATTCGTAGAAAATGAGAGGTTATGCATAATAGTGGGAGTATTTTTTAATTCTCATGAGTTATCCTAGTAGTTTATTAAACCAACATAGAGAGGGTATCTCTCTTTGCCATTTTCTTTTTATTATTTCTAGAAAATAATGCTGCTCAATCAAAATCATGATGCTCTTATTTCTAATCTCTATTCATACCCTGCTAGTTACTAACAGACTTATGGCAGGGGAGGTGGGTAGTACTTTTAAATTGTTCTTCAAAAGAAGCAGAATCACCAATGACTCCATTATGTTCATTGCGAACTTGAACTTTATTTTTACTATAGAAAGAACATTTAGACTCTTGAAACTGTGTGTGCTCAGCGCAACATTTGAATATCTATGATAACTTGTTCTAAGTTATTTATTCTTTTATACATAATATGTGCACTGCATGACTTCCATTGACCCTCCCTGCAGAATGTGTCACCCTTGTATTCATAAACGATGAATTAGCTGTATATTTGTTTTGAATAAAATCTATTAAAAAATTGAGGTATTAAAAGATTGAGATTTTTACTTTTTGAGGTACTCAATAAAATTCAATCCTTTTAAGGAAATCCTATGAAATCTTAAAATATTCTCTCTAAATTAAATCAACTGAAAGATGAGATTAACGATTCAAATTCATTGAAGGAGGTATGAAATTAATTGAACAAGTAGTTGGGCAAGGTTCATACAGCATTATATACTTTTTGTTAGGAATATTTAGTGGCTCTTTCATAGTGGCTATAATTTTCAATATTTCCAGAAGATATATAAAATAAGGCCTGAATGTGTCTTGGTTGTAATAAATGGATGTTCCATGCATTCTTCAGATCACGTAATTAGGCTATCAACAGGTGGCATAGAGATTAAAAATTGGTAAGAATTTCAATGAATATATCTATTATACATAATTTGAAACCTTTTGGCCCCTGAATGGAGGAAAAAGTTCCTTGGAGGGTGCTAAGCAAGAGGGAAAGTCATATGTGTTGTCTATTGCACTTCCTTGTCACTTGCTGGATTCATAAATACATTCAAACTGTGCCGTATCATAGTTATGTTGAGTTAGCCAGACTTAGCACTTTCAAAACTTCCCACCCAGCCAGACTGAGAGAGAGAACCAGGGTGGCAAACCTTACTTCCGCTCTTTCAAAAGCTTCTTTTAAAAGCTTGGTTTTCAAAGTTGGCTTTTCTAAGTTGAACTGGTGATCCTGCTAGACTGTAGAGGCTTCACTTATATAGGGGACTGCGGATGGATACACTGCTGAACCGAGTGATTAAAGTTGCGGGAGTGTATTCCATTGGAACATTGTCCCTTACTTATCCCTTCTGCTCTGACATCTGGTGACTTCCCCCTTTTTCCCCTCCAGCTGTTCTCCCCTCCTGCTTTTGGAGTGAGGTAGTGACTCAATCGGTAAGGTGCAGACGGCTGGTGACTGCAGTGTGTGCTTCTATCATGAACCGCAACAACCCAACTCTGTTCTTGCAATTTGTTCCTGGACTTGCTAATTGACATTTATTGCAATCTGGTTTAAAACCCCCTATTCAACTAGTTTTTGGGACATTCATCTGCCAGTGTTTTTGATCAATACATTTTCTGGAGTGATTTCTTGGACTTTGTGACCACAGCTGTTTCTGTGATACCTTTACTTTGAAAGTAATTACATTGATTATCTCATGTTGAGTTGCTCACAATATAAATGAATCACAGGTAAGAGTTTTCTCAAGAAAGTGCATTTGATTGTTAGTGGTAAAAACATTTTCTGGTAAAATATTTTTATAATTATTTTTGAATGAACAGTNCCAGTTATTAGTCTGAATTGGCTTTCCGTAGATACATTTTCTTTACTTTAATTTTTAGGTGATAATAATTTGTGTGATTATATTAGAGAAATCTTCGTTAATATTATTGTTGAAATTAATTTTAATGAATATCAAAAAAATATATCTTATTAAATATTTCTGAAAGGATCTCAAGGTAACTCAATTGAAGGGGTGATTGCAAGACGCCCATAGTGCAATTCTCCTTGGCCCTGACAGTAGTTTGATCTTATTATGTAACTTGTTGATGATGAGATTCTTATAAAAATTATGATTATAAAAAGGCATAATTATACTAATCAAACATTCATTTAATATAAACTCATTATGAAACTAATTTATTCTTTATTAGAAAATTTCCCCATTTTCAGGTATGATATCATATTGAATGCAGCTGGTTTAAGGCATCCTCAGCATACAAAGGCTTTAAAAGAGCAAAGCTTAGCAAAATATATTACCATTACCTCACCACTTCTGAGAAATGCCGATCAACATGGCATAGCTCTTGGAATGGCTAGAAGTGCATTTGATTTGATTTCAAGCAATATGAATCTTAGAAGCGCACCATTCTTTCTTGGGGGACCTTCAGTTAGATGGGGCTATTTTATTCCATCATCAAAAGCAATTGAAGAAATTACTGAACTTGCTGCAAATGGATTGGTAAGCTACATTACTCCAATTTTAAATTAAATCTTTTTAATGAATTGAAATGGCCCTACTACAGTATTAACCGCTTAACTGGGGTAAGCGTCTATAGACACGCCTCCGTGTCACTCGCCGGGCGGGGAGCGCGTCTATAGACGAGCTTTTAGAAATAATCCCTCGCTCGATGGGGAAAGCGTTTTTAGACGCCAAATCTTAATCCTAGTCCTTCTTGTTGGTCCTGCCATCTTACAAGGTTCTTTTTTACTTCGTGTTTCTTTCAGTTCTTATTAGAATCGTCTTCATACATAGGACGGTCTTCCCCAAAATTTCGACCTTTCAGGGTAATTCCACCCAGAGATACCGTTTTATTCCTTACTGTCATTCTCGAGTTTTTCTGGAGGAGTGCGAGCTCACAGATATTGTTTAAATAAATCTTGCGTTAAATTATTTACTGAAGAAATTCTCGGAGAGTTACAAACCCGATACTAAAACTTCTATTGACGGAAGTTTACTTCCGTGGAAAGGGCAGTTGTCATGGGAAGTTTTTATTCCTAAGAAAATATCTCATTTTGGAATGAAATCTTTTAAACTCTGTGAGGCAAAGTTAGGATATTTATGGAACATTATCATATATACTGGAAAGAATACTGATTTTAAATAATGTAATAGAAGGTGCTGATTTGACAACTTTGCCAAACCTACAAAAATAGTGCTAAATTTATCAGAAAAGCTTCTAAATAAAGGGTATTTGATAGGCTTAGATAATTATTATAGCAGCCCTGAAATTTTTGATTTACTTACTATACTATAAACGGATGCTGTTGGAACTGTCTGTTGAAATCGCAAGGAGCTTCCATAAGATGTAACGAATAAAAAATTGCAAAAAGGAGAGTTGTTGCGGCATTCCAAAAAAAGTTGATGGTGTTGAAAAGGCGAGACAGAAGTGATGTTTATTTATTTATTTAGATAATCTTACAAATAGAACAATGTTCCGGTGGTAAGATTTGGACAAAGTAATTTCCACCCTCACCTAAAAATACAACACAAAACAATGACGCTGTCGGATACACTAATACTCTTGTGAATCATACAATAATAATACAACATACACAATTAATCAAATCAAATTTAGCCCTCCTAAGTTCATCCCTTAGATGAAGTCTTTCACCA
>KZ309135.1:79105-104929 GCA_000376725.2 Ladona fulva | reverse complement strand
AATGGAGAGACCGAAGAGATGTTTACATGCTAAGCAGTATTCACGATGCAAAAATGAAGTCAGTGAAAGAAAGAAAGGGTGGTATGAAGATGAAACCAGAGGTTTGCATTTATTATAATGATGCAATGGGTGGCGTGGACCTCTCTGACCAATACATGATATCCTATAGTGTAGCTAGGAAGAGAATGAAGAAATACTACCAAAAAATATTCCGGCATCTGCTTGATTTGTGCGTTTTCAACGCATATGTTATTCATAAAAAAAATGGAGGGAACCACAAAAATCTTACGTTCAGGATGGAACTTATAAATTCAATAATAGCTAGATATGGAGCATCTTGTAAATATAAACTTTGGAACTTACTGGTCGCCATTTCCCTGATTTGAATTCTCCTTCAGCATCCAAAAAACATGAACATAAACAACGTGTAGTGTGCGCGTCTCATAAGAAACTATATATAAATGTAAGGATTGCAATGTCTCCCTGTGTGCTAAGCTGAGCTCCTTGCTTCCGTGCAGAAAAGGACTACTGACATTCAGCGTGTAGTGTAAATTTTGTATGTTGCAAATGTAATGTAAATTGTGTACAGTGTAAATATATACACCTTGATGTAGGAGATCCCACAGAAAAATAATTATCTGGTGATTACTGTATTTACTTTCAGCATTCATTTGTGTACAATTTTGTGCAAGATATTTTTATAAAGGATTTCAAAGCAGTAGTAATATTCAAGTAGTCATAATAATTGGTTTCAGTAAAACTATGGCATGAAATTATGAGCAAATCAAAATTGATGTGTGAAATGTAACTTTTACTGGCTGAAAAATTTTTTGGCATACACTACCTTTGCCTGCTATGTGCCAAAAGCGTGCCACCCAGGTGCCTCCAGCGGAGTCTCAAACACTTGAATGTCCTAAAGGGTTCATAAAAGGGACAGCTGTAGAAGGGCATAAGGCAAGAGAACCTTGAAAGGACTCTTATCCCCCAATGCAGTAAGATCTAAGATTTTACAAACATTTGAGATCAATTATCCCAGCTCCCTCAAAACAAAATCTTTACATTTTGATCTGAGATCCTACAATGTATATTATAAACAAATTACCTCAGAGAGGAGAAGAATGGTCTGAAATATAGCAGCCTAGCGTAAGCGCTAAACTTTTAGTTTTTTGTTTTTAATTTTGGGAAGAATAATGAAAGTAAGCTCGACTCATAATTTGCATGTGCTTCTTGAAGATATGCAACCAAGCAATTGTTTAATTCTTTGTTCTTCTGGAAATTTGCATTTTTAAATTATAAAATTTATCAGAAAGGATATAAACTGAATAAAAGATAATAAGAATAACTTTTAGAATTGATTGAGTTCTCAATAAAAAATATTTAAAATTCTTCATTTCTATAATTTTTATCATAAGATAAAATTGTTAATATTTAAATTTTTTCAAAATAAAAATCACAGATCATCACATAATCACTAGATATATTAAGGAGAATAGAATTCAAATTTTAGAATTCAGTAGAAATTTTCCCCATCCTGTGAATGTTAAGGAAAAATTAGCCCCCAGTTAAGGGGTTAATACTCACATATCCAAAACAAATAAAATGTCGTCTTGGCTAACAAATGATCCCACTAACAAATTTTTTGGCTTACAAATATATTTTTGCTTTCTTTTGGACTCAGTTAATAAATATTTTAGTGGATGCCTGTACTAAAATAAACCAGCAAACATGTATGGCTGGGCCATTTTAGTATCTTTTCTGTCTATAATCAAATAGTTAGTTAGTTAATAGTTAGTTAGTTAATAATAGTTAGGATATTTGCGGACGATACGGTAATTTACAGGGAGATTGAGAGAGAAGAAGATAGATTGATCCTTTCGAATGACTTAAATAANCAGTACCACTGCCACTCCCTGTTACATCCTTACTAACAACTTTATTTTTTGCTTTGGAGAGAGTGGCTATTTCTTTTTGTAGGGTTTTGATCTTCTGCTGAAGTCCTTCCACTTTAGTATCATGCTCCTTCTGCACATTTTTCATTTTACTACGAAGGTCATTCTCCACAGTAAAATGCTTAGCCTTAAGTTCCGTAATCTGCATAGAGGGGAAAAAAATATTCTCTATGTAACCTTATCATCATCACAATTCTTTCATTTATCAACATATGATCATTTTTTTCTGATTAACAATATGAGTTGTGAAAATACCATAAGTATTTTATTATACAGTGTACTCTTGATTATCTTTAATTATAACGCTGAGACTTTAATATATGTATCGAAAACAATTTTTGGGGGTTATATCTAAAATATAATCTACGGAGGTGGCTGTGATATTGTGGAAATTCATGATATTTCACAGATATTTACTTTTTCCACTGCAATTTATTATGGAACTACCGGTTTTAGCTGCATAGCCATCGTCAGGTTCATTGAACACTAAATAAGTGAACAGGCAACTACAAAAAACATGGGAATACAAAGTAACAACCAATTATGAAGGGATAGGAGAGGAAGGGGGAGGAAGGGTTACTGGTTATGGAAGCATGGGGTGTGAGGGCAGATTCCAAGATGGGGGAAGGAGAAAGAAAGAGGTATTCATTGGTAAGGGAACAATGAGGAAAGGAGAGGTGACGTATGATCTCAAGTTGTTCCAGGGTGTTGAGGCGAGAACCTTTAGTTTTAACGTGTAGGATTTCAGGTGAAAAACTGCTAGAATGGACATTTTCAAACAAATATTTGAAGAAATGAGAAAAATTAACGAATAGTTTATTTTATTAAAATGCGATTAAAAATAATTTTTAAACTTTTGATGAAACTGTAGTACAAGATATGTATAGAAATTAAGTCTTCTTAGAACTTTGATAAGGAGCATCTCAGATGAGATAAATACATTTTTAAGAAAATTTGACTCTGCCTTATGCTAGATTCAGCAAGGACAGCAAATTTCTATTTTCTAAATATGTGAAATAGATTAAACAGAATTAAATTCTTCAATTACTTTTACTGCTTTAACGTGTTGCTATTAACATGCCTTTTCTTCTTATATTTATTTAATCAAAGTTTAATGTGTTTCTTTTATTAAGCTCACCCCTGCCATTGAAAAAGTCTTTCCATTTTCTGAGCTGCCTGCTGCTTATCAAAAAGTATTAAATGGTCATTCAAGAGGTAAGACTGTAATTAACATGAAAGATCTGTGAGTTGTGGTTCATCTGCTCTTCCTTTGGTGAACTCATCGCCAGTTCAAGATTAACTGCTATAATGATCACAAATCTAATTGTTGTTGTTATTGTATAGTAGCAGTTTTGTAACTTTTGCAATAAATTATTTTGAAAAACCTTTAAAGAAAATTTAGTTTTTATTTAAGTGTTAAGTGTTATTTTTTTAAATTTCCATATCATTGACAATGATTTATGCTTTTGATAAATTAATTAAGTTATTTTGCAGAATAAGAAATTCTATCGAAAGATTTGTTTTAATTAATTTTATTGTTTCACTCACCTTTTGGGGAAGTCAATGAGGAATTGTATTTTGATTATATGTAGATTTAGAAATAAACGATAATTGAAACAGTTTAGTTTGTTATTTTTATTCCAGATGGTCAATTATACAGATTGGATATCATCTTGTGTAAACAATGATAGTACAAGTGTCCAAAAATTTAAATTTTGAAGGGTCTAATTTTAATGCATGTTTCCTTTACATGTATGAAATGCTGCTAAAAATAAAGAAACAGAATACAAAAATATAAGATTGTCTTGATTGGCGAAATTAGTTCAAAAAATAATCTCAAATCAACATAGAAAACAAGAGTTGAATGTTACTTTAAAAGGAACAAAAGCAAATCACTTGATTTCCACCACAGGAAGGTGGAAAGCTGTACTATGACATTCACGTATCTATTGTGGATAAGTGACATTACAATCCTACTAGTCATAGAATGATTTGAGGAATGGCCATCAGATGCTATCTCTCATATCAAAATGCCTTTTCAATGGTTTATACCTGAATATTCGATCAAAATCAAATAACTTTACATTGATGATACCTTAAGTTCACTTGACTTTAAAAAAAATTCATAGGAAAATACTTTTGAATAATGTTGTTACCAACAAAATTGTTTTCTTTTCAAAGATTTGTTATTAATTTTGACAAATAGATGAAATCATTGTCAAGGTAACAGACAATCTGATTCACTGATAAAATGGCTATATGGGCTTGTTTTCTTTCATCTGTAAATGATTTTCAAACAATAAATACAACAATGTTAAGACAATCTTTCCTATAACCCTTAAAATATAAATAGAAATACAAAACATTCAAATTCATCACAATTCTAAACTTAGAAATAAATCCAAGGTGTATGAAGAAATGAAAGGCATGTAGCCTCATACATAGCCTGGGATTCAGTGTACAACACTATTCCAATACAGGAATGAATGTAACAGCTGTGGAAGGTAATATATCCCTCCCAAGGTAAAAAGTAATACTTACTTCAAAAGAAGCCAACATTTGAAAATCTTACCGTAAAATATGGATATTCAAGTTTGAAGAGAAACAAAAGGATACTGCTCTCATATAGAATATCTTTCTAGGATTTTAACTTAATGCAATATTTGCAACATTCATAGATGTTTACTTTAATTTCTGTGAAGTTCAGAGATTGGAAAATATTTTGAGCAGTGTTGTTCAAGTCCAAGACAATGCTGGTAATTAAACTATAAATTGTAGAAATGTTGTAAGAGGATGTCCATTAAATCCTACGTAGCAATAGATGGGCTATCAGTACCACTGCCACTCCCTGTTACATCCTTACTAACAACTTTATTTTTTGCTTTGGAGAGAGTGGCTATTTCTTTTTGTAGGGTTTTGATCTTCTGCTGAAGTCCTTCCACTTTAGTATCATGCTCCTTCTGCACATTTTTCATTTTACTACGAAGGTCATTCTCCACAGTAAAATGCTTAGCCTTAAGTTCCGTAATCTGCATAGAGGGGAAAAAAATATTCTCTATGTAACCTTATCATCATCACAATTCTTTCATTTATCAACATATGATCATTTTTTTCTGATTAACAATATGAGTTGTGAAAATACCATAAGTATTTTATTATACAGTGTACTCTTGATTATCTTTAATTATAACGCTGAGACTTTAATATATGTATCGAAAACAATTTTTGGGGGTTATATCTAAAATATAATCTACGGAGGTGGCTGTGATATTGTGGAAATTCATGATATTTCACAGATATTTACTTTTTCCACTGCAATTTATTATGGAACTACCGGTTTTAGCTGCATAGCCATCGTCAGGTTCATTGAACACTAAATAAGTGAACAGGCAACTACAAAAAACATGGGAATACAAAGTAACAACCAATTATGAAGGGATAGGAGAGGAAGGGGGAGGAAGGGTTACTGGTTATGGAAGCATGGGGTGTGAGGGCAGATTCCAAGATGGGGGAAGGAGAAAGAAAGAGGTATTCATTGGTAAGGGAACAATGAGGAAAGGAGAGGTGACGTATGATCTCAAGTTGTTCCAGGGTGTTGAGGCGAGAACCTTTAGTTTCAACGTGTAGGATTTCAGGTGAAAAACTGCTAGAATGGACATTTTCAAACAAATGTTTTGCAAAGTGGGAAGAGGGAGATTTATTGAGGAATGCTCTGCGATGTTTGAGAGTTCTAATATTAAAATTACGAGCCAATTTATAGTTGTCATAATTTTATTTATACACCCCAGATCTGTCCAATGGTTGAAATTTGTCTTTGGAATTCACTAACATTTTCAGTAAAGTATTATTATTTTTAAAACCAGGAATTATGTTAAATTTTTAAAAAAGTTACTTTGTATTCCCATGTATTTTGTATTTGCCTGTTCCCTTATTTAGTCTTCTGTGAACGTGACGATGGCTATGTAGGCTACCAAAACCATTACTTCCATAACAAATTGCAGTGGAAAAAGTAAATATCTGTGTAATATACAAAAATGCAGAAGAAGAGCAAGTACTTTCTTGACTTAATTTAGCATTAAAATTAATCCAGATAAAACAATGCCAGAAATTCTTTATCAAGGTTTTTGAAATAAGGAAAAATTCCTATTGTGATTTGAAAAATTAAATTACAGAATTGCAATTATGCTCATTATACTATTTACTACCATTTTGGAGTAATTTTTCACCTAAATTCATTCAAAAGCATGAGAAAATCAGTAACAAGGTGCAGTACTTGAGCCAAAAGTTACCATAATAATAGAACATAGCATAATAATAACCATAGAGCAAATAATTCGTTGATAAGAAGTGTCTCAAGCATGTTTGATGGGGAAACCTACTTTTGTAATTTTTTATACATAATTTTATACATATATAATTATATATAGAGCTGGACGCAAGAATTGACATCAGTTAAAGAGGAAGGAACTTAACAATAGTGTACTCACCTGCTTATCCTTTGATAGCATTTGTTGATCTTTCAAATTTAACTGTTTCTGGAGAGAAGCAATGGTTTCCTTGAGTTGAGTCATAGCAACTACATGATCTGATGAATTTGGATCTGGGGGTTCCCTGGATGCAGAAACAGTTGCAGCTGCTGCTACAGATCCAACTGCACTGCCTATGCGACCCACCTTTGCTGGTGGAGCTCCACTAACCCCTCCATCTTCAGTATTACCGAGCTTAGTTACATCAACCCGATTAGGGCGTTTGTTGTGACCCCTATGGTGGCCATGCCTAGACCAACAATGCAAATATACTTATGAAAATCTTGGCTTACATTTATCACACAGTGTAAAAAAGAAACTATTTCAGGCTAATCAAAAACAAATTTAATAATTAATTGAAATGCTATTGATTAATAATAATACTTACTTCTGATGATGTTCTTTAGTCTTTCCTCCGGCTTTATGAGATGCCAACTTAATATGGGAACGCATGTCAGATTCAGTGTGTTTAGTTTTGGCTAATGTTCTTTTATACGATAGAGTACAAAGCCAACACAAAAGCTTCCCATCAACCTTGTACGAAAAAAATATTATCACGGTTAGCTAATCAAAGCCAAAGCTGATATAGCTCCTACAATTCTTTCATTTAAGAGATATCTAAGTTTTAAATTCTTGAGGACAACGTATGAATTAACTGTTGAAACATTACTGTGGTTTTCCTATTGCTATGGCTCCTATAGATCTATTCTAACAAGTAGAATACTCTTTTGAAAATATTGAGTTGAAAACTGGATGAGAATTAGCATACCTTTTTATCTTCATCTTTGCGATCAAAAGCACATTTCTGTTTACATTGCTCACATGTCACAGGAGGGCCACACTTTCTCTCAGAGTTGGTGCATCTCTGGCATTTGTTTCCAATGAAAGCAGCAATAATATTACAATATTCACAAGCTGAGGGTTTACCATACAGTTTAACATTATGTTCGCACTTCTTACATATCGTGCTAGTACTGCTTTTGCTGAAATAGGTTAGTATGTAAACAATAGGCTTAAAATTAGTAAAGACAACATAAATGAGTTGATTACCCTTAGTCATTATCAAAAAGTACACACTTCTGGAGGTAAAATACATTGAAATACTTCACATAAATTTTATCTGCAAATAAGGGACGTAGTCTGCCAGTTGAAACACTGAGTCAACAGGTACAAATGGCAATGACAAACATTAATTCAAATTCTTAACTTATACAGAATTTATTATCATCATTTGATAATAATGACTTCTGTCTCGCTTGAGTACATTGAAAGGGATAAATAGTGTCAAGTTTCTCTTGACGTTTAAAATGTCATTTGTGAAACATTCATTTCTCAAAGTAAATGAAACAATCAGATGAATTCTTCAATCCAAAATTAAGATAAAATTAACTTAACATTTTTTCAACACATATGTTGGCAATAACTTACTTTGTTTGCTGAAACTCGGATCTACAGTAAGTACACTTGACAACAGGAAATGCCCCTCTACATTCCTGAAAATTCAATCAAATGAAATCACCAAACATTTCCGCGACCAGGCACAAAAATAACGACAATGTACGAGAAGAGCATCGAATTCATAAAATTGAGATACAAGAAAAATTTACAGAAAACGATACTTGTCAAAACCAATTTTTAAAAGAATAAAAATAAATTTCTTCTCCGGTACCTTTCCGGGATGATAATCTGTTCAATATTTTTAAAGGAACCATTCAAAAGCCTTGAAATGCGTTACAAAATTAGTACCTTGCAAAGCTGTTGTTTATCAGACAACTCCTCGAAAGGATGCCTGGAAAAGCATCTGGAGCAAGCAAAAAGTGCTGACATTTCACTCATGGGTGAATAATTGGGCTACGATTATAGGCGGGATTAAATTTTGAAAAATTTAACTTAAGATTGTAAACAACCGGAGCCGGCCACCATACTTCTATGACGTCAGAGATGGACAGTTGACTAAGCATAATATGTAAAACAGAAGCGGTTGGAGCGCTAGGCCGTGGTAAACTCAACAAGGTGGTAAACAGGCGGTCCTTATTAGCATTATAACTTTTTCAAATTCTTATACTTTGGTATTGGTGTTTATAACCCAATTTATTTTCGGTTTGATAACTGTTGAATGAAGTGTCTTTAGGAGAGTTTGGTACAATAGAGTTGGTACATTTTTAAACCAAATATCCTTTTGTTATAATATTATAATTAATGTTCTTTCTGTTATCTTTATCTCTCATTCAGTATTTATGTAACAATTAAAGGGAACATGACTCTATCACACGCACATTACAAACGGCTTAGAAAAATAGGTCCAGAAATTGTAACACAGTACGGATATTAACCCATATTTCAATTACTCCTAGTGAAACTAGTTACAATTTGCGAAGACTGATAAACACAGTTAATGCAGACTTGATACGCTGCTTGGTTTTGTATCTTACTCTAACACTGAGCAATTTAATCTAACGCGTCTCTATTGACTTGAAACGGGGTATCCACTTTTCATCTCGCGTTGAAACGCCGATTCTACCATTGTAGAGGATAATTCAGCAATAACAACTGGTCAAATAATCGACTGAGTTTACAATATTCCTGGTGGATATTTTGTTTCGGATGAAATCTTTCCTCCTCGAAAGATGCACGTATTTACTATACACCGTATAAAAATTAGATTGAAGTAATAGTTATTCGAAACTATAAACAAATATGTTGACTGCGAAAGCCTTCGTTCCATATAAACAAATATTTTTAGAAATTCTAAAGAATGACGTTTATTCCGATTCTTATCATTACAATCTGGGAGATGAGCAAATGATTTCTTTTAAAAGACCTTAAGTCATACATGTTTCGAATGAATAAATACAAGCAGAGCATCAATACATTTCATGACACGTCATCAGTTTACAATGGTATTGGCTAGTGTACAAAAAAAATTATATAGTGCTGAAAAATGCATAAACTCATACCACCCCCAAATTAATTAGTTTTATCTTATTGGAGCATTTTTTAGAGATTTGCTGGTAACCTTCCCTGAGGTTGTTAAAAGAGAGTTTCCTTGCCACTCTGCTTCTAGGTTGGAGCCAACTTTCAAATCCACCTGAAAATTAATAATATTGTTAATGTTAACATTTTAAGGTAACAAAATTTCAATATTGATTACTAAATGATTCAAAGATACAAACTTGCAAACTAACATTCAATAGTAAGGAAGTTTATATTGTAAATTGTGTATCTCAGATTAAAGCCTACAATAAATTATAATATACATTGTATTACAATATATCTTCAATTCACCTGCAACTTTTCCCAGATTTTCTTCTTTGGATTTAAGACTTCATCTGGTGATCCTGATTCATAACCTTCCACCACAACCTTTTCCCCAGGCTGACTGCCAGGAGGTGGAATCAACGGTTCAACTGCTTTCGGTTCCTCTCTGCAGTGGTTTGAAATTATGTAAAGAAGATAATGTTCCCATAAGTGTATACTCTTTGAAAGAGCTTACACCGAAAATTTAACATTTCACTTGTGACAAGGAAAAACCCACTAGCTTTAAGATTTTTCCAGAGTTATCATAAATACATATTGTTCAAAGTTATAATTTCATTTAAACATGAGGAGCTTGAAAAAGTTCTTGAAATCAGATTTTCATGTGAAGCTAAGCACATTAATAATTCTAGACCTTGAGAATGCATTCTGTTCAAGGAAAAAGCCCTAGGATAGTGAGTGTTTGAAGTACCCAAGGGAACTACTTTGCTGGCAGTATGCTGCTGCTGATGGTAGTGAATTAAGAGCCAGATGTTGTGCAATCTCGATTATTGCAACATTTCTGGAACTTTTAGGTAGCTTCTAATATATTACAGAGGCAAATATTATAGTAGCAAATCACAGGTATGGATCAACCAGCAGGATTTAACAAAATTCGTCAGAACGAAACAATCTGATGTATGGTTTTCTATAAATAATAATACGTTTATGAACTACTGCTAAGAATGAGCCCAATTGTAAAGCAACAGAAAACTAAACTTTAGACAAAAATTAAATAGACCATAATCCAAATTACTACAGCCTTATCTATCATAATTTATTTAACTTTTATCATTCCACAACTTCCAGTACAAACCAATCAAGAATTATTAGTATTAATTTGTCTACTGTTTATTATATCAGAGCTTTTGAGATGTCATAGAAAGAGTTAGTATAAATACACTGAAAGGGTTATTTGTAAACTTACACTGAAGCGCAGAGCACCATTCCATTAGATTCTACTCCTCTCATTTTAGCAGGCTTCAAATTACACAACACCACTACATTTCTATCTTGCAATTCTTCAATAGGCACAAAATTAACAAGGCCACTCACGATAGTCCGTGGTTCTCTTTCCCCTGAAAATTGATTCTATCATCAATGCCTCCCATAAGCCAACTTGGTTAACCAGTACTCATTCAGTAAGTACTCAGATAGCAGAGTAAACAAAAACTTTCCAAAAGAGATCAAGAACTTAGCTTCATTAAAAGATAGAAATTATTTTAAGTGTAATGAATATGAACTTTAACAGATTTGTAGTTCACAATGAACTACAACTGAAAGGAATGGTAAAATAACACTGAAAAGAAAGAAATACTTGCCTATATCAATTTTTGAAACATATAAAGCATCGGCATCAGGGTGTTTTTTCACATCAACAATTTTCCCAACTTTAATGTCTAATCGGTGAGGACTGATATCGTCAGCTGCAGCTTCTATTTTCAAAGAATTATGATATTAAAAGATAGTAAGTTTAAAATATATGTCGAACAAACAAAAGAATGCCCTAGCATACACAACATTCTAAACATACTTTGTTTCCCAGGGGCTGGATAGGCCTTCTCTAACAATTTCTTCAATTCTGGAGTTTCAAAAGTTTTCCTAATAGGATCAAGAAGTTTATTGAGGTATACTTCTGTAGCAGCTTTCAGATCTCCTGGATGAAGTTCTTCTTTAGCAAAAGCTTCTTCTAAGCTTTCATAAGACATGAATGTCCTGTCTCCCCCAAATTCAGGATTCCTATGCACTTGAAAGCCTGTCAAGAACAAAAAGCAAGCTTAAAACTACATCCTTAGACATAAATAATCATCAGAAAAAATTAATTTTCATTTGAATATTTCATTGAGAGTTCTTTAATTTTGCAAGGTGCCGTATGAGATGATCTGCAATCTTTTCAAACCATGACAACCACTAGAAATTGAAACCTGCAACTGATTTCACCAAAGGTGAGCGTGTTAGCCACTTAGCTATGCTGGGAACTATTCACGATCTATGCCAGTGAAACAATTGTGTAACATTTCTATATAATTAATTAGAATTGATGGATATTAATTGGTCAACATTACATACAAAATGTTTGGAGAGCGTAGGAAACAGAAAAATGAAAATCAAATTAAATCAAGGACCACATTTACCAAAGGTTAGTGGGCAACTCACTCAGCCATTTGGGGCAATGTCAATGCCACAGCAGATCTTACAATCCTGCTAGTTCTCAGCTGGAGTAATTCTTTTTTTACCACAATAATAACATTATAACTATGGTCCTGTCAAATAATGAAACAAAACAATGACAAAGATGAAAAATTGTGTAATGTCTTACCTTCACCTGGTTTAAAAAGAGAGAAAAGCACATGCTTCACAAATGCTAGGACACCATTATCGGCTATATTTCCTGGTTCACAGAATGCTTTCTTCAATTTTTTCTTAAGTGCTGCCGGAGAATCTAATAAATCTATTTTACTGTCTTCTTCAGATGCCGACATTTTTCCTCCAGCAAGACCAGGCACTAAAAGAAAATTTTTTATATGTTAGGCAGTTAAAATTATTAATAAAGCTATGTTTTAAATGTTGGGCAGTTAAAATTATTAATAAATTAATTTTTTACAGTCGAACAGAATAAAGATACATTTACTCTTACCCATGGGATTCATTAGATGGATTCTCTTTTGGTAACCAAGCTGTGGAAGATATTTCTCAGCAAAAGTAAAGATTTTCCGTTGATCTACTCCTCCAAATTGTGCATCAACATGCAAATACTCTTCATCTAAAGCTTGTAAAGCTGAATAAATATTTAATTAAGCTTGGTTCTCAGTAAAACTCAGCAAAGTCATGTAAGTAACGAAGCCTAAACATACCTGGGTAGAGTAAGCCAGATAGCAAAGGATGGTCTACCTGCTTGACTACTTCGGCTCCAGCCTTTTTTGCATCATGTTCCGTTATGATGGAACTCAGTTTATAAATATCTAATGTGTACTCCCTAACAAAAAAGTCTTAAATAATTGAAGATATTTTGATTGATGAATCATGGTAGATGATAAAGAATCTGAAATGCTATTAATAGGAAATAATACATGACATTTACCTTGATAACTGATATTCCGTTCCCTTCACAAATTTTAATTTGTCCAAAGGCACACCAATGGAAGTCAGCATAGCTTTAATACAATGTTCATAATATTCTGTTCTAAGGGCTAACAATTCCCAAGGTGCTTTCATATTGTCTAAATATGCATGTAGGTCGGCAAATAATATTGTAACCTGTTAATATTGAAGACTAGATTACAACACAAAAACAGCAAAAAAACTTTAACTCTCTGCGTCATGTCATAATGAATTAACCTAATAACTACTCATTTAAAATCCTGTAACAATAATTAAGCAGCAAAAAATACAGCGATATTGACCTCACAGCCGGCTTTCAGGAAATCACCAATTTTCGACATAGGCACAAAGTAGGCTACATGCGGTTTTCCTGTTGTTGCCGTGCCCCAGTAGATTTTTAAGTCTCTCTCCTTAAGTATTTCCGCTAATTTGTCTTCTCCTAAAACTTCTTGTAGATTCCTTGTGATAAGATCTTTCTTTTCCGAGGGGGCATCCAGCATGGGAGTTTCTCCAGCCATTGTCACAGCCGATAAAGACACTGTTTTCCAATAATTAAAAAAAACTATTTACCATACGGTTTGACGTGATCATCAGAACACGCTACGTGCTTCAGCCAGCAACACAGGTGCTCAATGATAGGTTCGTTCGTCTCCTTGCCGCCACCACCGGCTTGAAACCTAAGTACCTAAGTTAGAATTGGGAAACAAATCCGCATCGATATGCTGGCATGAAAGTATTTGGTTTCTTCGTATTTAAACGTGTATAGCTAGCGTTTTAACTGTTATCATTTACTGAATTTTTCTTCAAATATTACATAAGAGGAATATTTTAATTGGTACTGCTGTCATTTCCATTGCATTGGTTAAATAGTCTTTACTTGAATTAATTGTGATTCATTTTTATTTTAATGAAATTTAAACTTTGAAGTATTAATAATAGTCTTTTATCGGTAAGTTAGTTGAGATATCACTAATCACCTTGTGAGTAATCAATGGCTCGTGACTCCACAGGTCAAAATACAAAGAATATAATGTATCGTAAGATTCGGAAAAGTTGTCCTTGACCTTCGTCCTTTTAAAGAAGTTTTAAACATTTTCCATATTTTCAAAAGCTTTCACCAGTTTCAATTGCTTTGTTGTAAAAATTCATCTTCTTGGAATGATTAGATTGTTCATCAATTATATCGTGTTTCGTCGTTCCATTCCAACGACGGTAGAAGGCATCCACCTTCAATTTTTAATTTCACTCCGGAATTCATTTTTATCTCCTGAAGTATATATCCCTTTATCTTTCCAGAAAGGAACTCAATAAGTGGAAATGGATAGCATGCTTATACGCCTTAAACGCTCGCCGGTATCACATTTATTACTGGCAATTACCTTCTTTTCCTCAGGACTTATTATAAATTTGATTCAGTGTTTACTATGGGTTTTCATTCGTCCGTTCAGTAAACATGTGTA
Organism: Ladona fulva; assembly: GCA_000376725.2. Classification (NCBI taxonomy): domain Eukaryota; kingdom Metazoa; phylum Arthropoda; class Insecta; order Odonata; family Libellulidae; genus Ladona; species Ladona fulva. Next base: position 90,598 of record KZ309135.1, on the reverse strand, counting down.
CAGGAAATTAAACTACTATTTAGAATATTCTCTGTACTCCGGTAAGTAATGACCTGTTGCATAAGACAACGGCTCACCATTGATAAAGATCTTAACTGATTTTGAATTATGCATTACTTACAGAGCTTGTGTTTTTGTGTGAATGGTGGTCTGGTTCAGATATCCAGCTGTATATCAACAAAGAAGATTTTGACAAATTTTACGGAAAAGAGCATGGGTATCTAGTAATGAATCATACCTATGAAATTGACTGGATGATCGGATGGATGTTCTGTGACAGAATAAGAGTTTTAGGGGTTTGAAAAAGTTTTTCTTCTTTTGATATTTTAAATTTTATGCAAGTGGTTAAGTGTGAACGATATTTTCGGGTGTGAAAATTGTTGTATCTTGGGTTGTATTCAGTTGACGAAATTTCATTCGCATTCGGCATAATATTTTTAATTCATTTTTTTGTAAATTTAATTATGATGGACTCTATTTTATTTTTCAGAACTGCAAAAGCTATGCAAAGAAAGTAATACAATATGTGCCGACAGTTGGATGGGCTTGGAAATTTGCAGAAAGCATATTTCTTGAAAGAGATTGGGATAAAGATAAGGAAACCATTGGGAGACAAATAAAAGAATTGGTAGAATATCCTGATCCAATATGGGTTAGTTACTCGATTTATATAACCTGCTGTCTAACTATGTGAATTAGTTAACATATTTCCTGATTTCGTAAGCAAACCTTTCTTAAATAACTGTACATAATATGAAACAAACATTTTTATTATTTTATAATGATTCTTGTTGTACACATGACTGGAAAACGTGACAGTGGATGTGGATTAAGGGTCTGGAATTGTGAATTTGCCAACGCAGATATTGAGTCCTATTCTCTATGATTCTGTGGCTGTAATACCATAGATGGTATAATTGCTAATTTTTTTGAAGTCCCGGATTAACAACTATGATGTGCTTGAATGTTGAGGGACCTACAGCTAATAAGTAGTTTTGGCTGCAGGACTCTTGAAACTTTATGACAAACTCACCTTCTACAGCGAAGCTACAACAGGTGTGGCATTATACGTAACATCCATTTTTTCCTTCATTTTCTGCCTCCCTGCATTTAAAGAAATAATAATAATGATATGAACTGATATTTTCTTTTGTATGTACCAGTGAAGCATATTTAGCATGTATTCAAATTAGAATATACCCATAATTAAAGTAATAGCAGCTCTTGCATTGTGTTTATGCTAGCTTACCCCCAGATCCAAATTCAAGGGATAATTAATTTGAACCCTAGCAGGTTACTTTTGATCTTAATTGTAAAATGTTAATTTTTATATTAGCTGCTGATTCTTTGGAATGCTAGGCTTATGATTCCATGATATTACATTCAACGGATATATGAGTACTTTTCATAGCCCCACGACCTGATAGATATCAGCAGTATAATTTCAGCTTTGCTACAGTTTTGACATGCCATCAACACTTGTTTTGCTTAGCTTATATATTACATCAGGTCGTTTATTTATAATAGCTTGCATTACTTATGAAGGTATTTATCTTTTTTACGTATTTTCAGGTGAAATATATTCTGCTCTGATGCTGTCGTGCTATAATTAAAAACATTTTATTTAAATGAATTTAAATAATTATAATAGAAAATTCTTCTGAAAAATTAATAAGTTACGTTAAAAATTATTAAGTTTTAGTGTTACACGAGACCATGTTATTTTGTAATTTTTATGCTTGAGATATTCAATAATGTGTCATAGCTATTTTTAAAATCAGTCATAACGTTGAAAGTTTTCCTTGTCACTAGAGATATGTAAGAAATTTGTATCAATGAGCCGGAGAGCATATTTCCAAACATTGCAAGCATCTTTGCTGGAAATTTCTCTTAGAGATGATATTCTGAAAATAATTTATAATCAAACGTGAATCCTGGAATTAAAGTGTTCTGAACGAGATTATAAACACGAATGAATGTTATGTGCCTATATCACAAGTATTCAGATACTTTGAGAGGGAAAATATGGAATATATGAGAACCTTGAATGTAAAAATATTTATCTCAATTGTTCATTCTTTTAAGTTGCAGTTGAAAAAAGTAATTATGAAAATTAATATGGAAGGTTTTGGTCTAAAGAAGTAAGACATGAAATATCCATGGAATAGTTTTTGAGGAATCAAGACTGTTTTTCAATAATGTTTGGCAACTGTATCATTGTAATTTATAATTAATATTTATATATAATTAACTCAAGAGTCTTATAGTGTCTTAAAGTAGTTGCCTATTTATTACAATGACATGTGGAATTTTTATGCTTAAAAGAAGTATTTATCAGTCATTATTGCAACATTTATTTATCGCATTGATGAGATCTTATATTTTTATTCCTTTTTGCATTTAGAATTCCATTAAATTGCTATGGAGCCACAACCAAATTTACATGATGACATAGGTTTGTTTTTGCAAGTCAAACTTCTGATATGTTTATTACACCGAAACAATTAATACATTTTGATTCATATTACAATATTTTGCAAAGGAAAATTTAAGCTTGGACATATTTTCAACAAGCACTTGATTTTGAAACTTATCATTGGCTGTGCAGACCATGGATTGGTTGTGCATATAACTAAAAAACAAGTTAACCGCATGACTTAGATAGCTTGCACCAAACAAAGTCACATTTTGAATGTTGCTTATTGAAAGAATATTTTGTAGCATCTATTTTCATCTTGCATCCCCTTGCATTCTCATTGAATAAAGCCTAGTAAACTATTTGAAAGTGAAAAAACTGGTAAAGTTGTTCCTAATTTCTGAATCCAGGAGCACCAGAGAATGACCTTGCATGTGTTACTTTCTGTAATTGTATAATACAAAAAAATTCCAGAAACATCCCTTAGACCTTAATAGAAAAACTTGCTGTACATTCTGATGTATAGGACAACTTTGATCTTCCAACTGTATAAAGTTAGTTGATTTATGATTTTGGTATCAGTATTTTCCCAGTTGAAAACTCCAAAATTTCAGGAAGACAACAGATATTCTTATTTTGCGTTTAATGCTTAGGTTTTGAGTTATTAAGTTGGCATCTACTGCAAGTAACATTTCATGGTGCAGTTTTCTATATGATGATAAATGTAACCTATCTTTTGAACATGCTGCATGATTATATTGACCATATATCATCACATAATGATCTGCCTCATTGCTTTTTCAAATATCAATAAAATGAAGTATTTTGTTGCATATTTAAACATTTTGTATTCCTATTTTGAATTTGAATGCATTTTTTTGCATTCAGTTTTTGTATCTGACTTAAGAATATAATGAAATCATGTTAACTATGCATTTTGTTTGAAGGTACCAATTCCATAGAAAGACTTGGAATTGTTTTTCAGCATTGATAAATTTTAATTTATTTCTACTAATTATATATTTCAATCAAATTAGACCTTATTGCAATCAATTACAGTATTATTTTATGATCGTTTCCTTGAAACACATCTATGAAATTTAAAGATTTTTTTTGAGATTTGTTTTCAGAATTCATATTGCAGAATTGGTTAAATATTTCTTATGAATTAATTTGAATAAAAAATTATATACTTCTAATTATATAATCATGCTTTATGTATTTCTTTTAATGATTCCATATCCATTTTTCATTTATTGTTCTATGAAATACTCTGTATTCATTTTACACATTCTTCTGGAATGCCTTCTTGCAACCTTTATGAAAACAGTTCTTAAATTCACCAGCATCTTTGTTGTTACAAAGAATGTAACATTTTCATCAGTGTTATTTCTTATATTCTCTAGTCAATATATTTAATTTTATTTTATTTCTGCCTTTTATTTCTAAAGATAATTTTACTTTGTGGATGAATTTTACCTTTGCTGTCATATATATTCGAGGGGAAGATGTACATACATTATCATCATAGAAGGTGCTACCTCCATAGTTGCAACTTTTGCTGTATATCTTTCTTATAAGACTTCCTTGGCATTGTAAAAAGAAAGAATTTCTGTAGCGTTTACCATTTATTACACCAATTTTTGACAAACAAATCCCTTAAGTTGAATCCTTTTGAGGTTATGCACTTCATGATGGTAGGGTCTCATATCTATTTATACATTCATACTCTGCAAGCTATGCATTGATAGGATATTAACTGCAAATCTAAAATCTATCTACTTTCTTTTCTAGGGTGGTGTATTTTATATTTTTTCTGGAAAAAAGTTTTTGCAGCTATATGACATAGAATCTATCTCCTTGATCTAAGCTCATTATGAGATTGGCCCAAGTATTTTATTGGTTGCATGACACCCAGTTATCTTAACTATTAAATATTCTGAAACTGAAAAGGGTTCCTGGATAGCAAAGTGAATTGATGAAAGCGGTCCCAGGTTTGATTCCTGGTGGGGGCCTATGTGCAAAATGACCTCAGCTCTTGAAGCACTTTTAACAGCACAACTATTGAAACTGTTATTTCTTTCATCTTATTTAAAAAACTCAGCCTTGCTTCTAAGCTTGTTTTCTTTGAGAATTTTTGACCTGAATCACTAAGTACTCTGCCAGTATGACTGCCTGTGGTTTTATCATAGCAATTCTGAATTAAACTTTTTTCTGTTGTATCTTTTCAAATTCTTGGCTGCAGCATTCATTTCTGTGTTTGTAAATGCTCAGGATGAGATTCATATAATAAAATAGCAGCCTGTCTATCTTCCATTGCATTTATCTTCAGTGCATCTTACAGTTACCAAGTTTTTAAATTACTCTCTGCTGACTATCTTCTATATGTAGGTTAAGCTTAACTAAAGCCAGCAAAAGATATAAAGCTTATACTCTTGTAATAATTACATCTACATATATTTTGCATTTCTTTCTGCGTCTGATCGTTTTAACTGATTTTCTTCCCTTATTTTTCACGTAGATAATCCAGATGTTTCTATCAAGATATATTGCTTTCACTTTAGATGACTACTCCTTTTCAATTAATTTTAATTGAAGAAATTTAATTTGGTGTAACGATATAAGATTCGTTTTTAAATTCCATAAACATAAAAATTATGTGGTTCTTCTCATATCTTGTTCATCTCCTTTTCCACTGACAGTCCTCTATATCTGAGACCTCCTTATCCATCTATACGTGCAAAGATACCAAATTATTGTAAAAATCATTGATTTTTAATGAGATTATTTCTCATTCAGTCCCTCAACTTTTGCATTTGCCTCATCAGATCCACATAGGTTATTCCAAGCTTTCACTCTCATAATAGAAATCTACTGCATGGTTTATCTTTATTGACACAAATTGTTTTGGAGTTGCGTGGAGGGATGTAGAAATCCCCTAGTTTTTTTTGCCAATTTTGAAAATTGGAATTGCTCAACATTCTTTTATTTGCCTCTTTTTTAATTTTAAGGTATACTTAGCACTATTCATTCAAATGTTTTTTAAATATTATTTTTATTTTCAAATCTTTCTTATCCATGAATCTCTTGGCATTCACTAAACCCTATTCATACTTTTTATTTGTTTATGTCTTTTATATTCTCTTGTCTTCATTTTAGATGGTTACTTTTACATTAATGTCTGAATCTGCTTCATTATATATATAAGTAAAAAAGTAATTCTTTTAGTATTCATTTAATTAATCCAGTCATTTCATCTTATCATAATGCCTTTAAAGACAAAAATTTAATTTGAAGAACAGTGTGCAATTTCTCACAATGTGATGAATACAGCTTTCCAGAAAATTTTTCAATGTTGACTTATGTACCAGAATGTACAGTGTATATTGTAATAAAATTTAATTGAATATAAGGCGTGAAACTGTTGGATTACCAATCTGATAAACATAAGTTTTAAACATGCTGTTTCTTGTTTCTTCTCATTCTTATGTTTTGGAAATTGACTAACATTGGAACTGCAAACCCACCAGTGATGTATTCTCTTTCACCAAACCTTAGCACAGTTTGTTTTTCTTCACAGTGGAAGTTATGAGTGAAACTTAGATTGTATTTATTTTGAGCTATGTAATTATCTGAAGCACATATTTTAGATGCTTTAATTTGCGGATCTTAAAACTCATTTGATATCTTTTCTGCAGCTACTACTCTATGCTGAAGGAACTCGATTCACCCCAGAGAAACATAAAGCAAGTTTGAAATTTGCTCAAGAGAAAGGTTTGCCTGAATTAAAACATCATCTGACGCCTCGTACTAAAGGATTTGTATGTAGCGTCCCATATTTGAAAGGAAAGTTTGGTGCTTTGTATGATGTTCAGTTAGCTTTTCATAAGTGAGTTTACATGAATTGAATTTTTTCTGTGTTTTGTCTCTGAAATGATTAGCTTTTGCTTTTAATATCATATTTGTGAATTTTCATTTTCAGGATAAATTTTGTGTGTGTTTCTTTTAACTAATTACCTTACCCTTCTATTTGCAATTCAGGACAGATCCCATTAAACCAACCCTTAATAATTTATTAATGGGCAAGAAAGTAATGGCCCATATGTATGTGAATAGAATTCCAATGGAAGAAATACCTGAGGATGAGGAGGCATGTGCTCAGTTTTTAACAAATCTTTACGTGAAAAAGGTAATTGATGAAGAATTTCTTATGGAGGTAGTTGCAATTGATTCTTTTCTAATGTTTGTGGTGAAATTAGAAATAAATAAGGGGGAAAAATGTAATTTTCAATAAAAAATAATAATGAAATGTGGAATAATGGATCCATGGTATGAAAAATCCACTTTACTAGAGCAATACTGTTTGGTGCTTGGATCCTGTGGTGTTAGGGTCAGTTTTGGCTCACCCCCTCTTTCTCACTCTCAAATTAGCTTTTTGAGGTATAGCCTAACTAAAAAAGCAGACCTGGTGAAGCCCATACATAACTGAGTCTTATCCCAAACTGGCATTGATTTTGGAAAGAGAATATTTTAAATTCGTTATGTAAGCCTGGACTGAGCCCCACCATTCCCCTAGTAAGTATGGATTTATCCATAAAATTTATGTTTATGTGTGAACCCATGGATTTATTTTTCCTTCTTCATCATTTATTGATTCAATTAATCTCTCTTGCAACTTACCAAACAAATTTTGGTCTGAAGTATCAAATTTAAAAACTTTAACCTGTGTATATAAGCATTTAAGTGGTCGGAGTGATGAAAAAGTTTGTGAGCAATGTTATTTTGCATTAGTTAGACCTCATCTTGAGTATGCATGTAGTGTATGGGATCCTGCTGATAAGTGTTGTATTTGAGAATTAAAAAATGTGCAGCGAAAGGTAATACGTTTTGTGAAGAATTGCTACGATAAATCAGTGAGCGTCACTCAGATGCTTAAGGATGCAAAATGGAATTTTGCATCCTTAAGAATCTTTGGAATTTAGAAGATTTCAACAAATGATTAATTTACTGGATAAATTTAGAGAAAGCACTTTTAGAGATGATGCAGCCAATATAATGCGTTCACCATGCTACATAGGCCGTTAGACTGCAAGAAAGATCAGGGAAATAGATGGAATAGAGGGGATAGACCAATCGATTCAAGAACTCATTTTTTCCACGAACAATATGCAAAAGTAATCGATTAGGGAAATAGAGTCATGATGCATGCACCCCCTGCCACACGCTGAAAGGCAGCTTGCAGGGTACTTGCATAGAAATTTAACAAAAACCTCTTTAAGCCATGAAATACATTGTTATACCCTGCAAGCCACTGATAGACAAGTGGAAAAATTGTTTTTTATTTAACTTCATAGGTGTTTGTTTGAAGAATTGAATTTATTGTAAGCTTTTCCTCAGTCGGTCCTGAAATCATCAGTGTCACCCAATAAGATCCTGGAGCATGGACTGGGATTTAAAGAGGCCCATAATATAAAATGTAGTCCATATACACCTCTACATTTTTCATCCTTGTTTGCTTGAAATTTTTAATATATCGATTTTAAAATATCTATTATAAATTACGAAATATCTTTAAAAGTTACTTATAAAAAATATATATCAGTTAACTGATCATTGAAATGAGTTAAATATGTTGTAATGAAAGTAGGAATTTTTGTTGCTTTGCTATGGTAATTGTTTTCATGATATTATTTCAACTTTACCTCCATGAAGCGAAGAAAAAATTCTGTGTTCAGTGGTTTTAATGTTCAGGTTCAAGTTAGAATTTTTTCATTAATCTATTTTTTGTACGAAAAAATCAGTTTAGCATCTATTTCAATGTACCTTAAATAATCAATTACAGGGGCATTCCATGTCAACTGGACCAATTTTAAAGAAATGACCCGCTCAACCATCACCAATTTCAATGAAATTTTGTGTGAACATAATGTCATATCCTCTATGAAAATTTCCCAAGTTTTACATCCATCGATGAAATATTTGCTGAGATATAGTCATTTGTTTGACCCCCTACTGCAGCCTTCTACAGTTAGACATCGATTTTTAGCAACTTTGAAACACGTTATCTCAGGCAGTACAGTCAATTCCGCTTAATTGGGCCACCGTTTTATTGGGGCAGCTGCTTATTTGGGCCAAGTCTTGAGGAATGAAAACCAAACTATTCAGGTAATACATAATTTAACCGCTTAATTGGGACAGTATTCCGCTTAATCGGGACAGTAATAGACGCGAGCTTCCAGTCAGTCGTCTATCGTAGCTCTAGAAGAACTGCGATTAGGTAAGCTCATGTAAGTACATGAGATATGAACATAGGCATAGGTGCCAACTAGATTTAGATTGATTTCCTTTGGGCCTCCAGTGGCGTATGGCAACTACCGTTTAGCAACCTGCTTCCTTTGTGTTTTTAACCTTTGAGAGGTGTAACACGCTTCCGCTTTATAGCCTACCGTTACCTATGTTTTGACGATCTTATTTGAAAATTAAACCACTGCCAAGATGTTGAGAAATGATTTTACACTGGCAAGTAAAATAACTTTGCTGGATAAAATTAAAAGCTAGCCATTGTATTCAACACATTGCACACTAACTGAGAAAACTGGTGTACCGAAATCTACCATAGTGAAATCTCGCAACAGGAGAAGCAACTGCATGAGTAATGGACATTACAGGAGGGACAAACAGGAAAATCTAAAAGAAAACGTGACGGAAAGGACCCAGAAATTGAAGAAGAACTACATCGATGGTTTTCCATATGCGAGGCGTCAATATCATTGGCAAAGTGTAGGAGGAGAAGTCGGAGAAGATCGCTAGAAAACTGTGACATTACGATTTTAAAGCAACTGATGGTTAGTTGTCATAATGAAAATCAAGATATAATATTACATTTAAAAAAGTGCACGGTGAAAAGGAAAGTGCAGGTAGGATCAGCACTTAAATATGGTAAAATACTAAAATTCCTACTTAAAAAAAATTCTGTTAAGATAACATTTACAGTGCTGGCCTCTATTATCGTGCTACGCCAGATGGTTTCTTTTGCTGTAAGCACATTGAATTGTTTGGATATAAAAGGGCAATGGACTGCATTACTGTGTTATGCTGTGCAAATATGTGTGGATCTGACAAACGAAAAGTACTAATCGTAGGGAAAAGTGCTAATCCTCGATACTTAAAGGGGTTAAGAGTGGATGGTTTACCAGAGGAGTGCCATGCAAATCAAAGTGCATGGACTTTGGAAATTTTTCGGAATTGACTGATGAGTTAGGACATGGAATTAAAACTTAAAAAAGAAATATTTTGTTGCTTTTAGACAATTGTGCGGTGCACCCTAATTTAGATAATCTACAAAATATTGAGCTGGAATTTCTTCCTCCTAATAACACATCGTCACTACAACCATTGGATATGGGAGTAATAAAAAGTTTAAAAACATTGTATCGAGGAAAATTGGTTAATCTTATTCTAGAATTTTCCGGTGAAAACCTGTTCACGAGTACCTCAACCGCTACAGAGATAAGTGGAAAAATTTTGCTTTTGCAAGGAATAGAGTCGCTGACAGCCGGAGAGCTATAAAATCAGCACCATATAAAACAGCTTTGCTGTTTGTGGCTTAAACCCTTTGGAGATTCCGGAAAATTTGAGCATCCTGGAAAATGAGGACATATTAACAACAGTTCATGTAGTAAATAACAAAGAATTTTCTACAATAGATGACAATTTACTATGCTACAACCAAAATGAAGACTGAAAAATGAAAAACGAAAAAAATTGAAGAAGAAAGTGATGAAATGATGATTCACATGTGCTTGTATCTAACCAAGAGGTAAAACTATTAATGATTTTACTATGAGTAGAAGTTGCTTGTATACTGCAAGCTTTATGATAATAGATTTTCCTAACTCTCATTTTGCACACGTTTCACAACATTTTAGGAAGTCCCTCCTCCCTCAATTCCGACGTTTAAGCCCCCTAGCATTGAAACACGTAACAATTGAGAAGTAGACTACCAGTATAATTAACATAAAAATATAACACAGAATTTTCAACAATAGATGACAATTAACTATGCTAAGTTATCTTAATTGACTACTATCTTATTAACTTAGCTAAATAGAATAATTGACTAAATATTACGAATTTTGTTACGACGCCAAAAATAGGGCGTTTTCAGTTCACATTTACATAACAAGACCCTCTCGTAACTGTTTCCAATTCTCTTTATATAAAAGATCATGCTGTTATCCCTCTAAAAATGTAGACTTGATTTTTAATCGCAGGCATTTAATCCCTAAAAATAGGGAAGAATGTTATGATGCTCTATTACGACCTCACATCCATTCTTTCTTCTCAATAAGACAAACGAAACGTCGTAACGAAATTCGTAATATTTACAGTCAATTATTAAACTAATGGAAAGCATTTGTGAGGTGAAACTTTTTGATCGTACACCTCGTATTAAGTAGTTACAAGGGACAAAGTATCGCGTTAATTTTATGTTTATTTGCAGAGATATAAAATGCTAAACTTTCATCTTTTTTTCGCGCCACATTTTTTGGGCGGAGGTTACTTCATCTTAATTTCCATTTCTCGGGCCTTATATGCCCGCGATGAAAAACCAGAATTAGGTTTTAATAAGGATAAAAGCATGCTCTTTCTTTTAAAAATATTTTGGTAAAGTTTCGAGAGGGTCTTTTTTTGTAAATGTGAGCTGAATATACCCTATTTTCGGAGTTGTAACGAAAATCACAATATTTGCACTCAATTTTTAAACTAACGGACGGCATTAAGAAATTGAAACTTTTTATTCAAATACTTTGTATAGAGCAGTTACAAGGCACAAAGTATCGTGTTAATCTTATGTTTATTTGCAGAGACATAAAATGCCAAACCTTACTTTTTTTTCGCGCCACATTTTTCGGACGGAGGTAACTTCATTTTCATCCCGATTTCTCGTGCCTTATACGCCCGCGATGAAAAACCAGAATTAGGTTTTTAGAGGGATAAAAGCATGCTCTTTCTTTTAAAAATGTTTCGGAAAAGTTTCGAGAGGGTCTTTTTTTGTAAATGTGAGCTGAATATAC
>KZ309134.1:130318-192585 GCA_000376725.2 Ladona fulva | reverse complement strand
AAGTATTAGTAGATAAAGCAAATCAGAAAAAGGATTGGAATAAGAAAAAATAGATAAAGAAGAGATGTAACGAGAATGCACGGGAGATTAGTATGCACAAAGAAGGAAAAATCACGGACAAGGAATGGGAAAGTTTAAAACTGCATATAAATGAATCACAAGACTTCACAAAATTTGCAATTCAACTCTTTCTGTAGTTTTACCGATCATAATGGATAGACACAACCCACGCACGATTAAAAACAGGTCAACTGATAAAAACAGGGATGCGTTTCACCCAAATTGAACAAAATTTCTGTATCAATTAGCAATAATAATAATCCTACCCTCTGTTAGACAAGAGCGCCACGAATTTCGACTTCCAGCCCTTTATATAACGGGGTGGACTTCGGATTAAGCCACGAACGAACTTCCCCTTTCGTAATGCTGGGGCTAAAATGAAGCCCATTACTTATCTGTCGCATCAATGGCACTACTTTATTTATCCTTTCTATTCCTAAGCCTGGGAGGACTAAAAAGTTCCTATAACCCTTAATACGGAGTCGCGGCACCACGCTTAATTGCAAAAAACCGAGCCTGTTTCCGCCCTACGCCATTCGAGGCCTTTTTTGCACGGCCTCTTCCAGGATAAATGAAACCATCCGCCGTTTTTGTCTTTCCAGGAGAGGAAAGTGGCCATCCCTTCCTGTTGATGCTATTTATAAAGATCCCTGCAATTTCCGCGACGTGCTTTTTTGCCCGGGCCGTTGCATCGCTGCAGGAGACGTTCAATTGGAGGCATCATCTTAACGCCGACGTTTTTAAGAGATCATCTCTCTGGGGACCGTTATTGACCGCGGCTGCGGTCGCCCGTTTCAGGGTCAACGTGCTCCTTGATGCCATCGCGACCAATGGTCTGCGAAATAGCCTCGCTTCAGAGGCATGACTCTGGACGTTTGTGAAAAACCTCGCTCCCTGTGGATGTGGGTCAAACCGAGCCGTAATTACGGTAGGATTTCATCGAGTGGAGTTTTACATCTGCATAAAATGGGTGGTTCGAAGAGTGGGCGACGAACGCCTTCTGAACGGGAGGCGAATTAAAAGCAAAAAGTTACTACTGCCTAGAGGTGACGGAAGGATTTGTCCTCGCTGAGAGATTATTCACCACTACGCGAATAATACCTTGCGGCTAACTGCGACACTTATGCAATGTTATCCACAGGGTAGTTATAACTTACATCACAATTATATTGGTTCTTATTACAATGATAACGCGATATTACGCCATAAAAATATACCTTATACCTCCTTAAAAAAAGGGACGATAGTTAATACTACTATTACCTATGCTAACAATATATATTTTAATAATTGATAATAATAATAATTTGTAGTAATAATAAATTTAAATACTAATTTATGTTCAAAACTCCAAAAACCATCAACAAAGTAACCATCATTGTTGATTGGTTTAGGATTTTTTCAACATCAATTGTCATTTAAATTTATTATTACTACAGTTATTATGAAAAACTTCAAAATCCATCAACAATGATGGTTACATTGTTGATGATTTTGGAGTTTTTAAATTTATCGACAACAATCAACAATTTAAACCGTTATTGTTGATGGTTTTTTGAGTTTACACATAGTTTGTAAAAGCACGATGCAAAATGACTGATTTAAGGCATTCTATCTGAGGAGCATTCAGACCGGGACCTGATCCCTTCTACCCTAGGCTACGAAGAGCTAGAAGAGGGAAATGAGGCTTACTAGGCAAGATGAGGAGTGAGGTAATTTGCCTTGCCGTCCTCACGGAGCCAGAATGCTATAAGCAGAACAAGCTCACGTTAGCGATGCACAATGACACTACTAGTAACATTTTTCGTAACATTTCATAAGGAGAAACCGTAATTAATTCCATTATTCAGCATAACTCATACCTCAGTAGCTTTCATATCATCACAGCCATGAACAACTCTGAGAAAAAAGTACATAAAAGATACATTTTTCTCTATCCCGTACCAAAAGACAAATGATAATATTTCGTTCATCAAGATACGATGTGAGAACCGTTTCAAGGCAATATATTCAATTCTCCAATTCCGCAATTCAGTGCGGAATTTCCGAAGATGGCAATAATAGCAATTTTCCCTAAAATGTCGATAAAAATATTTCAACATCACACGACTCAAGCGCTCCATAAACTCCAGCGAAATTCGTTTCCTCAGATCTTCCGGCCATTATTCAAAATTTACAAGAAAACGCCTAACTGCAATTTCTCATGTACGGATAGCCGAAGATGAGGAGTGCAAAAACGGAAACATTTGATGCATTGCATCCGAGATAGAATCGGACGATACTGCTTCACTGCCTGAGAAATCTCATTAGCCCGCCTACTCGGATTTGTTCCCGAACTTTTCCCGTTATGAGTGGAAAAGGACAGTTTTGAACTAGGCATGAAGTTATTTCTCGATACGGACGGGGCGACATTTTTGTCAACAACCGAACGTGCCATGGTAACAAGACGGACTTGAAACCTTTGAGATGAATAGTAACTTATAGACAACTAGCTGAAATGAGTATTGATTCTCAACGGGGAAAATAGAGATAATATTAAATACTGTAGTCCTATAGTTTAGATACTTAGATGTAGATTTACTCTACGAAAGAAATATTTCGAAGTTACATCATTTTTAAATCCAGTTTTAAAAAATGAGCTGATTGATGAAACACTGCTAAAAGGTCGTGTCCCTACGATTCGTCAATGCAAATCATTCGCAACTGCAAACGCTAAAATCTCATAAAATCTATTCATAGGTTCCTCCACATATTCTATCATTAATTCTTCCCATGTATTTCATATGGACCAAAATTCCCAACCTATTCTACGTAATAGGAAAATGCATTAGCTCGGATTCAACGATGGAATCGGTCGTCATGGAGGCGGTTTGTATACAACCACAAAAATTTTACAAAATGTTCGCCTATTTTATCAAAATTCTCGCAACTGCAAATCGAAAACGGTATTTTACGACTACAATAAGAATACGTATTCACTTGACATTCTTTTGGTGCTTGTCTCGATTTCGTGCGACTATTCTTTCTAATTTAATTTTTCCAAAGAAGTGAAGCCTGCAAACGGCGAATTTGAGGTTTACGTGCATTTCTTATGGAAACAGTTTTAAACGTCTGGTGTCGAATCGGGTACAGTTAGGTGAATAAAAAATAGCCTATTTTCTAATCTGGAAAGGCATTTATAAACCTCGAAATATTGAAAGTCGTGCGAGTTCAGGTGCTCGAGTTATAGGCGGACAAATGACATAAAGGGTAAGGTAAGTTACCAGAAAGCGAAAGAAATGGCGTTAATTAGGGAATATTAGGGTACTTGAATCTACCGAAAGGTGGAACACTTATTCAATAAAACGTCATATCAAAAATCACAAATTCAGCTAACCAGAATCGTTAGCAATACGCGAGAAAAACTCTACGTAGCTGCATATGATTCTATAGCTAGTGGTTGTAGACCATTAATTGCAACTCCGCACTTCGTAACTCAGTCTACCATCATTAAACCTATTACTTACTCAGGTGTTCCACCTTTTGGTAGGTGCATGTGCCCTAATATTCCCTATTCAAAGCCCTTCCCTTCGTTACCTNGATTCCATAGCTAGTGGTTGTAGACCATTAATTGCAACTCCGCACTTCGTAACTCAGTCTACCATCATTAAACCTATTACTTACTCAGGTGTTCCACCTTTTGGTAGGTGCATGTGCCCTAATATTCCCTATTCAAAGCCCTTCCCTTCGTTACCTGGTAACTCACCCCATCCTTTATGTCATCTAACATCTTATGCCTTTGCCTTCCCCTCTGTCTTTTCCCTTGCATTCTACCCTCTATTACATTCTTCAGCAATCCTTCTCCTCTCAATATCTGCCCCACCCATTTCTTTTGTCGGCGCTTAATTACTTCAATTAAAACCCTCTCCGCCCCAACCATTCCCAGCACCTTTAAGTTTGTTTTTCTATCCACCCAGCTCACCTTCTCCATTCTATGCCACACCCACATCTCAAATGCCTCCAATCTTTTGATGTCCTTCTTTCGCAAGGTCTATGTTTCACACCCATTAAACAGGGGGAAAAGATCACTGATCTTTATCATTTACAGAAGATACGAGATTAAAAGGAGAGTTCAACACGGATATTTGATTCGGAGACGGCATAAATTAAAACATTTTGGGAAGGGTGATCCGACCGAAAATCAATTCCAATCAAAATTCCGGCCGATACACTTTAAGCGCTAATCCGAAATCCGCGCGAATTTCGACCTGGAACAGAAATTCGCAAAAATCATCTCCTCGCGTTGAGTGCGATTGAAAACCAAATCGACGGCATTTTAATACACCTCTTGAGCTACGATTTGACCGTCGAGGTGGGGAAAGAAGTCGATTTTTTTTCAAACTACTGAGAGGATTTCCAGAGAGCGTAATTCAAACTTAAATTGAAAAAGCTGAGGGATATAACGATAACGCTCTTACTTATGGCCGGAACACGTCCATTTAGCTCGGAGTTAATCAAGGGAGGCGAACTGACTTACTGGTGGATCTCAAATCCACAATGGCTACAATTCAACTCCTTTCTTTCGAATGACGTTATCCGAGATTCTTTTAGAATTCTTAGACGCGAATTGCTTCCAGGGGGTGCGGGACTTTTTCCCTAGGATAAAGGGAGCTTTCTAGCTCACTCGCTTTTGTTTCATTCTTTTTTTTTCTGAAGGGTTTAGAATAGCATTAAGGAACGGCGCATGCGCAGGAGGGTGATCCAGGGATGGTCGATATTTCGGATGAGCGCTACCCTTAATGTGGGGAGAGGAATTATTTGGGATGTACGGTTATTTAATGCCATTCTGGACGTCCCGTTAAATTAACTGGCGTGGTGGGTTGGCTGCACTGATTTACAAAATGAGCCGAAATTTCGCGGAATTTTGTGGACGTCGCCGAAGATGGAAAGCGCTCCGGGGGGAAAATGCCAATAATGAAAGTGTACAGCTTGTAGAATTAAGTACGACTTTAATCCGCGACTAAAATCGCGATAATCTACTTGGATTATAGCATTGGTGAAAGGAATGATAAGGATAAATTAATCGTAACGAAGTAAAATTAACTTAGCAACGTTGCTAGGCAACAAATTTTACTTCTAATAAACAACATTTATTATTCATAAGGTAAATATTGACGTTTTAAGTCTAATTTACAGTAATCCTTCAGATCTTAATTGGATATTAATAGAAGTTGCGAAAGAAAGATATTTACTTACTTAAAAATTTAAGGATTTTTCCCTCCATTTTCCAGATAGAGTCCACTAGAAAAATAATCATTTAAACATTTCCCGTTCCGAGCACGAATTTCACTACAACGATTCGGGGAAATAATAAGAGTTATGGTGATTAATTTGAAACAAACAAACAATTAAGCCTAAACGAAAAATTTTTTACACCGAGCTTTGAAAAGAAAGATGAGTTTTAGATAATGAGAACTGATCATGCTTTTTAGAATGAATAAATTGCTACTCTCATAAAGGTTTTTCAGAAAGGAAAATAAAAATTAAACATCGAGCTGCGTTGTACAATTACACCAAAATACCTCTGACTGAAAACGGATAAAATAAATAAAAAACGGAGCAATCGAACAGATTTTTTAAGGAATTCGGATATAAGTGACTTAAAATATTCATTATTTAGCAATACATAGCATCAGCTTCGCTTGAAGTTGGATTCCTATTGCCTAAAACCAATTTGCAATTTTTATGGAATAAAATGGTGGATATACATCGCAGCCTCCACTTCATACATCATACATTTTTACCACGAAAGAACTTTTCTGGCTTCCGATATTATCGACAAGGTAACCATGGAAACTGGCCGAAGAATCCAATTCCGAGAATGAAACACTAATTTTATGATTTCCTATCATAAAGAACGGATTTGAGTAATAAACAGTAAACGATTATGACACACAAAAAATCATAAATAAATTATTCTCAATATTGTCAGAGACCCATAAAACTAAACAATTGATTTCCTCAATATATAAATTCAACAAAATTGTTTATTGGGCTCCCTGGTAACCAAACTGGGCTGCACATGTGCTTTCAGTGGAAGGTACCGGGTTCGATTCACGGAGGGGGCTTATATATGCAAAATGACCATGGTTGTCGAAGCACTTTTAGCAATGCTTAACTACTGAAACGCTTGTTTAAAAAACTCTGCATGCCTTAGTTTTTTATACACATATTTATATGCCGAAAAAGAGGTATGGTGTGATGAAACTTATATATACAATGTTAGCCTTATTAACATACAAAAAAATACAACTGCATCGATAAAAATTGATATTTTTCGGAAAGTGGGAGACCTGGGTTCGAATCCCAGTCATGTCGCTATTTTTCACACTTACCCTATTCTTATGTGCAAAGTTATTCATCTTTCTTTAATCCTTGTGATTTATATTTTACTAATGGAATAAACTGCTTATTTGTAAAATGGTTTCCAAGGATCTGTGATAAAAATGCTTATTANATATGATTCTATAGCTAGTGGTTGTAGACCATTAATTGCAACTCCGCACTTCGTAACTCAGTCTACCATCATTAAACCTATTACTTACTCAGGTGTTCCACCTTTTGGTAGGTGCATGTGCCCTAATATTCCCTATTCAAAGCCCTTCCCTTCGTTACCTAGTAACTCACCCCATCCTTTATGTCATCTAACATCTTTTGCCTTTGCCTTCCCCTCTGTCTTTTCCCTTGCATTCTACCCTCTATTACATTCTTCAGCAATCCCTCTCCTCTCAGTATTTGACCCAACCCATTTCTTTTGTCGGCGCTTAATTACTTCAATTAAAACCCTCTCCGCCCCAACCATTCCCAGCACCTCTAAGTTTGTTTTTCTATCCACCCAGCTCACCTTCTCCATTCTACGCCACACCCACATCTCAAATGTCTCCAATCTTTTGATGTCCTCCTTCCGTAAGGTCTACGTTTCACACCCATTAAACAGGGGGAAAAGATCACTGATCTTTATCATTTACGGAAGATACGAGATTAAAAGGAGAGTTCAACACGGATATTTGATTCGGAGACGGCATAAATTAAAACATTTTGGGAAGGGTGATCCGTCCGAAAATCAATTCCAATCAAAATTCCGGCCGATACACTTTAAGCGCTAATCCGAAATCAGCGCGAATTTCGACCTGGAACAGAAATTCGCAAAAATCATCTCCTCGCGTTGAGTGCGATTGAAAACCAAATCGACGGCATTTTAATACACCTCTTGAGCTACGATTTGACCGTCGAGGTGGGGAAAGAAGTCGATTTTTTTTCAAACTACTGAGAGGATTTCCAGAGAGCGTAATTCAAACTTAAATTGAAAAAGCTGAGGGATATAACGATAACGCTCTTACTTATGGCCGGAACACGTCCATTTAGCTCGGAGTTAATCAAGGGAGGCGAACTGACTTACTGGTGGATCTCAAATCCACAATGGCTACAATTCAACTCCTTTCTTTCGAATGACGTTATCCGAGATTCTTTTAGAATTCTTAGACGCGAATTGCTTCCAGGGGGTGCGGGACTTTTTCCCTAGGATAAAGGGAGCTTTCTAGCTCACTCGCTTTTGTTTCATTCTTTTTTTTTCTGAAGGGTTTAGAATAGCATTAAGGAACGGCGCATGCGCAGGAGGGTGATCCAGGGATGGTCGATATTTCGGATGAGCGCTACCCTTAATGTGGGGAGAGGAATTATTTGGGATGTACGGTTATTTAATGCCATTCTGGACGTCCCGTTAAATTAACTGGCGTGGTGGGTTGGCTGCACTGATTTACAAAATGAGCCGAAATTTCGCGGAATTTTGTGGACGTCGCCGAAGATGGAAAGCGCTCCGGGGGGAAAATGCCAATAATGAAAGTGTACAGCTTGTAGAATTAAGTACGACTTTAATCCGCGACTAAAATCGCGATAATCTACTTGGATTATAGCATTGGTGAAAGGAATGATAAGGATAAATTAATCGTAACGAAGTAAAATTAACTTAGCAACGTTGCTAGGCAACAAATTTTACTTCTAATAAACAACATTTATTATTCATAAGGTAAATATTGACGTTTTAAGTCTAATTTACAGTAATCCTTCAGATCTTAATTGGATATTAATAGAAGTTGCGAAAGAAAGATATTTACTTACTTAAAAATTTAAGGATTTTTCCCTCCATTTTCCAGATAGAGTCCACTAGAAAAATAATCATTTAAACATTTCCCGTTCCGAGCACGAATTTCACTACAACGATTCGGGGAAATAATAAGAGTTATGGTGATTAATTTGAAACAAACAAACAATTAAGCCTAAACGAAAAATTTTTTACACCGAGCTTTGAAAAGAAAGATGAGTTTTAGATAATGAGAACTGATCATGCTTTTTAGAATGAATAAATTGCTACTCTCATAAAGGTTTTTCAGAAAGGGAAATAAAAATTAAACATCGAGCTGCGTTGTACAATTACACCAAAATACCTCTGACTGAAAACGGATAAAATAAATAAAAAACGGAGCAATCGAACAGATTTTTTAAGGAATTCGGATATAAGTGACTTAAAATATTCATTATTTAGCAATACATAGCATCAGCTTCGCTTGAAGTTGGATTCCTATTGCCTAAAACCAATTTGCAATTTTTATGGAATAAAATGGTGGATATACATCGCAGCCTCCACTTCATACATCATACATTTTTACCACGAAAGAACTTTTCTGGCTTCCGATATTATCGACAAGGTAACCATGGAAACTGGCCGAAGAATCCAATTCCGAGAATGAAACACTAATTTTATGATTTCCTATCATAAAGAACGGATTTGAGTAATAAACAGTAAACGATTATGACACACAAAAAATCATAAATAAATTATTCTCAATATTGTCAGAGACCCATAAAACTAAACAATTGATTTCCTCAATATATAAATTCAACAAAATTGTTTATTGGGCTCCCTGGTAACCAAACTGGGCTGCACATGTGCTTTCAGTGGAAGGTACCGGGTTCGATTCACGGAGGGGGCTTATATATGCAAAATGACCATGGTTGTCGAAGCACTTTTAGCAATGCTTAACTACTGAAACGCTTGTTTAAAAAACTCTGCATGCCTTAGTTTTTTATACACATATTTATATGCCGAAAAAGAGGTATGGTGTGATGAAACTTATATATACAATGTTAGCCTTATTAACATACAAAAAAATACAACTGCATCGATAAAAATTGATATTTTTCGGAAAGTGGGAGACCTGGGTTCGAATCCCAGTCATGTCGCTATTTTTCACACTTACCCTATTCTTATGTGCAAAGTTATTCATCTTTCTTTAATCCTTGTGATTTATATTTTACTAATGGAATAAACTGCTTATTTGTAAAATGGTTTCCAAGGATCTGTGATAAAAATGCTTATTAATACTTTAACAGCTTCCACTGCTTTTCCCGAGCGTATACAAGCATTTTCTTTTGGTAAAACTGGTAAAAAACTTTATCACTATTTCACATTAAACGCAAAGCACTCCCTCCAAACACCTAAAGCAGCTATAATCCTTCCGAAAGGAAGGATTATTGAATATGGATTCAGATTACAGCGAAAATCCTTCCTGTTTCGTCGAATTTCAGGAGAATCCTAAGAGAATTAGAGAAAGGCGCATTGCCACTATCTAAGACAGGAGCTATTCCATCCCTTCCCGAATCTCAAGAAATACTATATATCCCTGGTTTCTGCAATGTAAGCGCAGGTAATTTACTCGGGATTGACTCGAAACCCTCTGGGACATGCGCGTAACACGTAGACAATGAGGTCTAATGACGGCAACCGGACTCTCAAGCAAGTAATGAGATTTACAGTCATCCCTCCAAGGCTCACGGAGTAGCTGCTGCGGGGGGCTAACGAACACTTGCACCTCGGTAAAGATTTACTTCTAGGATCTGCGCAACATTAGTCTTGGATAATTGGTTACTCAGCACTTTTACCTACATCGGAAACCATGTAAGGAAGTCATGAGAAACAATTTTTCCATACAGACAGCAAGAGGTGTTAGCTTTCGAGATTCTTTTGTCAATTAAGGAAAAAAATTGAAATAGAGATTGCCACTATCGAATGAAAAATTCTTTTTCACCCACATATGTACCCTGCAAGCCGTGTTTCGGCGTGTGGCAGGGGGTGCATGCACCATGACCCTACTTCTCTAATCGATTGCTTATCGTTCGCGGAAAAAAATGAATATCTGAATCGATTCGTTCTAGTGTCTATCTCTCTGATTTTCCTCTCAGAATCAGGACGGCCTATGTAAAAGGAAGGACGCATAATATCGGCTACATATTTTAAAAACGTATTTTCTCTGAATTTATTTAGTAAATCTATCATTTGTTTAAATTTTCTATCTCTTAGAGATTCACATCCTGAGCCCTGAAGCATTTGAGTAACGCTCACTGAATTTTCGTAACAATTTTTTACGAAAGGTATGGATGGCCTTTTGCTCTGCTTAAATATTCTAATTATTAGACGTTGCATTACTTTTCGCACAGCGTTATTCCAGAGGTTTAAAATAACACGGAAAATTTTCAAATTCAATTCTCCATGATAAGGGTTTCCAACTCGCCTAAAATTAACTTAAAATAGAAACGTCTTCTTTGGGAGCGAGATTGGGACTACGAAGTTCCCTCTTAAGATACATATAACCCATTTAGTTTTAATACAAGGAAAAGATAGCGCAGTAAAAAATACATAAGAAGGAAGAAACTATGTATTTTCGCAGCAGATAAACACCCACAAGAAGGTGGTGTGAAAAACCTGCGAAACACGCTTATAGTAACAACTAAATTTTAAACTAAATTATTTCTATAACCAGTAAACATAGGAGAAAATAGGAAAGGATAATGAAAAACACTCAAGATACTTAGTATCTAATGACTATTTTCACGAGTCTAAAACAATGTTTTTTCTCTACCGGTGTTCCAAAAGAATACTTTTATAAGCAATCCTACGGCTTCAATTGGATTCCACAGCACAATTATTTGTGTTACCTTATATGGATATTCAACAAATTATTCTGAACATCAAAACGAAGTAATCTAACCAAAACATTTTCATTAAGGATTCATTACTTCAATTTCGTACCTTTGATGTTTTCTCGCTCTACAAACCTACGTATATACTAATTGATACATTTATATCTTCTGTTCTTTCCATTATCTATACTATAAACTAATTTTTTATACATATTTTTTTTCTTCATTACTACATCGGTTATTTAAAAAAATTATTTTCCTGGTTAAGCTCTAAAGAAAAGAGATCTTTTTACAACTAAAATAAGTTAGCCGAGGATTAATGCAAACGCGGAATTAGTCTCCTAGAATAATACTCATTTGTCTATCCTCACAGGTTTTACCACTTGCGTTCGATAACCAAATGCAAAATGCACGTATTTTATCGGATTCCTCCCGTTAAATGCTATGCAAAACTGTAGACTAGCCTACCTCGGAACTTCGTTTGAATTTAATTCAATAAAGCAAATGCAACACTACGCAGAAGTGCAATTCCGTTCTCTCATAGGAATAGAAACTGAAAAGGAAGTAAGGCAGGTAAGTACAAGTCCATGGCAAATGTCTAGAGATCAAATCACTCAAGGCAATAAAATATATTGCCATAAGGTCGATTAAAGCCGCAGCGGGATCCCAATCCTTAGATGATTCTATCGTCTTGAGCTAACTTGAGAAAACCTTGAAAGAAACGATAAAGGAGATATTTATTGGGAATCTATCATAAACAGATGACTATCATATCGGTCTCTAGATGAAACTTCAGAAGTCTATATAAAGTAACAATTGCCGAACATACGTCCCGTTTTGTTCCTAGAGGTCCCGTTTCTGAGCATTCCGTCCCGCCGTTATAGTTAAAAAATATTCCAGGGGCACTCACAGTTTATGTTATGGGGGTCCAGAAAAAATCATTGAATAGAAATTACAGTAATCTTCCAATTTCGCGGTAAGTTATTGTAAGTAGAAGAGTTTTTCGAGGAATATATGATGAATCGAATAAATGGAGATTGTCATCAGCGGTTTATAATTGTCATATTAAATAAGTTTTTTACTATTCGGTAGGTTCATGTGCCCTAATATTCCCTACTTAACGCCTTTTCTTTCGTTGCTAGGTAACACACCAGACCTATTATTTCATCTAACAACTTTTGTCTTTGTATTCCTTGCAATCTACCCTCCATAACATTTTATTATAAAAAAATTACTCACTGNCTATCATATCGGTCTCTACATGAAACATTTCAAATAAATTTTTATTATTAAGTAAATATAATAAATAAATAATTATTGACAGCTGAAGATGACTGTTTGATTTAACACCTTTCCGCCTTACTGCTACAACCATTATCTACGTTTTAAAAACGGTTCATAGGACTACCCAGTGTAAACACAACTCCTCTAATCCTGCTAATGAGAGCAAATTGAAACTGAACACAAGCGGAAGATGGAACAGAACAATAAAGACCTTCAACTTTAAAATCCACTCCAAAAAGCATCTCAGAACGTAACACTAGACACGCTCCAACAGGAAAAATTTCATCCCTCTGGCAATCGGAAAGGCCCTCGCCGGACTATTTGCACTCGGCAAACGCGTAGGGGAAGTGCCTCGCTCTTCTAGCCCTCACTATTTCACCAGATCAAGCCACATTCCCGCCGGCTCGAGAAAGCAGAAATTTCGGGTTTAAAATCATCGGGCTGGCGTCTTCCGCCCCGCGATCTCGGAAACCCATCTCGCAAGAATAAGGAAACACCCTCGCTCGTAACAATGATGGCCAGGGCCATTCCAAACTCACCACCAGCTTAAAATCCCTCCTTCTCCTTATCTAAATACGACTCCTCCCTCCATTTTCCTCCGCTCCATTGTCCTTTTAACCCCTTCGCCGACCTCTGACCTCACCACTATAACTCTTCCTTCACGTTTCTTTGGCTCCTTCCTGCTCTCATCCACACCTTAAGAACTTCCGTTTTCGAGAGAAAGAAAATGGGCCCCCCGCAGGGCTGGAAGACCTTCCCTGAAGAGGAAATGGGCCCGTTACATCCGAGGTAATTCAACTAATTGATTCCTTCATGTGTGAGGGATTACTAACGGTGTTTTCCAAGCGGGGTTCTCTTTTAACGGTCATTGCCGTTCCGGTTTCATCTCGCGGGAATATTTTCGTTAAATAAGGTGTAAGTTAAGAGATTTGGGAAATTGCGTGCAGAATGGGTGAAAGCTTCACGACTATGTATGTACCACGTTTCTGCTTAAAGTTTGCTTTTTCTGTGACGCATGGTCAGGCGTAAAGTCATAAAGATGACCAAGTCATGGATTTGCGCGAATTTACCGTGTTTTGATTTGGTTTACGTCAACACAGATAAAGCAGGAGATCGATATTGAATCTTAATTTATATAATTTTAAAGGCAAATATATGCTATTTCAAATTATGTACAACACGTCCCATTATAATGGCAGGTCTTCAATGGGTAACACGTCAAAGTCCATGTTTATACTATTTTCAATCCGACAGTAGACACCCTTTCCTTTGCATCTTGAAATCGAATGGGTTACACTAGATATCATCTATCTTATAATGTGGAGCCATTAGAGGCATGCGTTCACGCAAAAGCAACGGATATTTACGGGGACCGTCTGTTACGTGTTTTAAGCTTTCTCGAATGGTATCGTAACGGATACCGCCAAAGTATTTACCACGCCGTGCTTCGAGGCGCGGAGTTTCAAGATGCCACAAATCCTCCGTATCCCACTCAAGGCGAGATATAAATGACCAGGTAACTACGAGGTTCTTAAATTTTACTTATACTTGGGGCTAAATAGAAAACCAGATAAGGAGGGAGAGAACCGGAATGAGAATCACGGCATTATCGGTTGGGGAAGCCGTTAACGTCGGGAAAAACCCGGAAATAAACCCTCCGTTCATTTCGTTGTGGAAAAAACACAAGAGCGATTCTCTGAATTAACCGCGTGACGAACGCAACCCCAGAAGAGGCCTTCAGAGTATATTCAGACCGCGTTTCTCCCGAACGTGTCCGTGACGTTCAACACGACACAAAGGGTTTGCTCCGATGGAGGCGCAAAACTTTATTTTCTTAAAAACAGAATGTCGTTCGGAAAAAGTGCACATCGCATCGCACCTAGCAACGAAGGCTGTTTTTTTTTTAGAGGAAGTTAAAAATGGGCAACATGGAACCCTCCAGAATAGAAGAAAAATAGAGAAATTATACCACAGTTAAGCTGGGCTTGATTTATATTTCCGTTGATGATGAAGCACAGTTAAAGGTTCTAAAAATACTCGGGACTGGAACACTGTAATGGATTTTCGTTTCTTTACGATAGATAAATCGTAGTGTTGGAAAAATTTCATGCTACTGAAACATGCTGATTTCGTAGGTAATTAATGATTTTATGTAGATGACACCAGATTTTCCCAGAGTTGACTCAAGCACGTGTTTTCAATTCGATTGAGGTGATGAAGAATTGAGGCGAAATAAAATAAAAAATAAATATAATAATATAATAAAAAATTGTTACGAAAATGCATTGTTGCTACAAAAACTATAACAATGCAGACGCGTTGCAATAAACAGAAGGGTTTCTACGGCGATATGATAATGCAGAGCTGTAAAGTAAGTTTTGTCATTAATCCTAAATAACAATGATACTATTTTTGTTGTAACTATAAATAAATAATAAATATATTCCGCATAATACGAGAAGAGGTGATGGAAGTGTATGGAAAAACACGAACCTAAAAATACTAGTTTGCGGACGATACCATGGTAACAAATCGCATCAATTATCAAATCGATTACAATTCTTCGATTGAATCCAATGCACAAATATTCCTTTCTCGTCTTGGGTTATCCGCTTATTCTTTCCTCCAAACGTTTGCCAATCTTTAATTTTACGCTATAATCTTTCCTAGATGAGTCGTGTCTATCCGAAAAAAAACAAATAATGTTGTTGTGATAATAATTATTTGGTCGGCCAGGCTTCTGTTGCCGCCCTTTGGATGCCACCGCCCGGGTGCTCTGCACCCCTTGCACCCATAGGACGGCGCGGCTCTGAAAATACACACCTCTAAAGAAAGTCAAATATGCCGAAAAATTTTAATCAAAATTGAAAATTACTACTGATATAATTCCAACAGGAAAAATAACATCCAATGAGGACTCCTTCCTAGAATATATATGCATCTTAAATTTCCGCTTATTCAACAGACGCAGCAATAAATACTTTCTGTATAAATACAGCTTCGACTAGAGGTCTGGATGAAAAATAAGTCAGGTAGAGCACAGCGACCGATTTGGGAGGATACTCAAAGATTTGCAGATTAAAATCCGACGATATCAAAGAGGCCTTTCCGTATAGAAAACCATACAAGTTTAGGAAATCGCTCCCGGAAATAGTTGAAGAAAACAAATATTCCCCAGCCTCCATGCTTGATAAGACGGAGCAAACGGAACCGAAGATGGACGCCGTACACACATATATATGAAATTTACTCGGTGCCCATTCTTTACCGACCTGACCGGCGGAGCCAATGGCATTAATTCCGAGAATCGCGCAGCGCCACGAATAAATACGAGAGAGCGGGCAAACATGAAATGAATATGCAAATAAGGCTCTAATTAAGATAAGGAAGGATAAAAATTTCGATTCCAGGAAATGTAAAATGAGGAACCAAAACTTCGTACACAAAGGCAAGTTGATTAGATTATTTCAAACGAATGAGGGATAGCCGAACGGTCATGTGAATCCTGGGAGTTTACTGTAAATCTGCCAACGTTAAATTATAATTTTGTAATTCGAAAGGAAAATCTAATAATTCTTGAAACCTTAGAACGAACTAAAATACGCAATCTTTGAAAATAGTGAATAAAATAGCCTTTTCTCCAGTTTTCGTGTATTTATTTCATTAATATCTGCAATCACAATTTTGCTCTCTTAATAACCCAAAATTTTGTTGCGGCAACCAAGATTTCACACGTGGTAACACAAAGGTTTTATTATCAATGCGTTTTTTATTCAAAACTTGATTCTCAACGGGTAATACATAAAATGCTCGGATTCAACAATGGAATTAATCGTCAAGGGGACGGTTTGTTTACAGCCTCAAAATTTTAGAAAAGCTTCCTTTATTTTATCAACATTCTCGCAACTTTGAACACAAAACAGTATTCGACTACCANAAACTAAGCGAACTCATCATAAACTAAGCGTACTCATCGCATACTAAGCGAACTATTCATAAAGGTAAGCGAACTCATCATAAACTAAGCGAACTAATCATAAACTAAGCGAACTCATCATAAACTAAGCGAACTCATCATAAACCTAAGAGAACCAAACATATAGCTAAGCGAACTAATCATAAAGGTAAGCGAACTCAACATAAATCTAAGCGAACTTATCATAGCTTAGCGAACTAATCATAATCTAAGCGAACTCATCATAAAACAAGGAAATATCTTCAGCTTATGATGAGTTCGCTTAGTTTTATGATGAGTTTGCTAAGTTTATGATTAGTTCGCTTAGTATAGGCTTATTTCTCGTCGTGAATTAAATCGAATTCGCTTCGCACCAATCGATTAATATCTGATATATGAATCACGTCAAAATGATTCACCAATTCGTGATTTCGTCTCACCTTGGCGATTTTCCATCTCCACGCCTCCGTTGCCATTCTCTGGCCTCAGAAACACGGGTTCTCTGAAAATGAGAACAAATTAATTGAACAAGATCAAAAAAGAAAAGAATCACGAAAAAGTAATTTATAACTCAATATACCGAAGTGCTGGTTAATTCACAGCGGGGAAAGTAGAGTGAGAAATAAACACACTTATCCTACGATATTTTCGCGAAAGATAACCAAAATGTCTTCAAAAACGAATGAATTCCAGATCGGAACGAGTCGTCATGGGGACGGGTTGTTTACAACCTCGAAATTTTAGAATAGTTTCGTTTGTTTCATGAAAATGCTAGCAATTTTTAACAGAAAAGACGAAAAAATAAGAATCTTCATTCAATTCCCCTTCTTTTAGTGCTCTTCTCGATTTCGTGTAACTATTCTTTCTTGTTTTATAGAAAACAATATTCGACGACCAAAATAAGAATCTTCATTCAATTCCCCTTCTCTTGGTGCTCTTCTCGATTTCGTGTAACTATTCTTTCTTGTTTAATTTCGCAAAAGAAGCAAATCCTGCAAGTGTGAACTAAAATGCATGAGCACGGATGCAACAATGGAATTAGTAGTCATGGGAACCGGTTGTTTACACCCACAAAATATAAATTAAATTTCGTCCATTTTATGAAAATTCTCGCAATTTCGAATCGAAAGTAATGTTCCACGGCCAAAATAAGAATTTCTATTTAATTACCCTTCTTTTGGAGATTGTCTCATTTTCGTACGGCTATTCTTTTTAATTTAATTTTGCAAATGAAATAAACCGTGTAAGCGATAAAAGTGAGCTTTTCGTGCATTTCTTATGGAAACATTTTTTAACGTCTGGAGTCGAACCGGGGACAATCAGGTGAATAAAAAATAGCCTATGTAGCCTATATAGCTAATAGCCGGTTGGGACCTCATCCCCTCTGCCATCAGCTACGAATAGCTAGTAGAGGTATATGAGGCTTACTAGACAAGATGAGGAGTGAGGTAGTCTGCCCTTGCTTTCCTCACTGAGACAGAATGCTATAATCAGAATAGGCCCACGGAAAACTTATGCTAGAGTGAAACAAATTTAACGAATTCAGTGTAGTTCCGAGCTTTTTTTCTTAAATAATTTAGAGCGATTACACTTATTCTCCCTCTCAATCAAACATTTTCCGTTCGAGTCTCTTAAACAACGCCATAGCAACGGAGAGATAGAAAGCGTTCCACCTCCAAACACTTACTTTTTAGATTCATTAAGCGCCGAGCTGAGTTTATAAAATAATACACGGGAAAACACCGCGCGAGAGCTAATATGAACAGAGATAAATAAACCGTGCGACTGAAGCGCCAACAACGGCGAAACCGTGAAAACAAATCGATACGAAAACGTAAATAAACTCATAAAACAGACGAGCCGATAAAACACGCCCGTGAAACGTAAGAAAGGGCCTCGGAAGGCGTCCCCCATTGTGATCACGCTCCGGTATTCTCGAACCGTTACCGGAACATAAAAAAAAAGAAAAAGCTCGATGCAAAAATTTACGAAGAAAATAACGGCAAATTCGGAAAATGGCGCGGAAGTGATTTTCGCCGCACAATACGAGATCGACCGTAAATTCACCCTTTTCCGAAACTCTTTCAAAAAATCTGTCCGAATGGAAGAATTAACTGCCTCTTTAGCGACCTATCACCGCGAGGAGAAAGGGGTTGGCCCGCCCCCTTTTCTGCGCGACCTTCCAGCGCGACCCGGGCTCCAGAAGATATCAAATATGGATGTTATGATCACCGGGGAGAAATGTGGAGCTAAATTTAACAATGTCCTTTCAAAAGAGTCGAGGTGGAAAAAAATGAAACGGGACCGCTCCGTAGATGCCCTGGAGCCTGGAGAGATCCGCGTCCCTCTGCCGAAATGAACGGGAAGTATACCTATGTCCGTATAAAAGAGTGGGGATATCGAAAAATTTTCCGCCCCCGATACCCGCGCTTTTACGCCTTGATGGAACGGTATGGAATGGAATCCGGGGTCCTTGCCTTGTGCACACAATCCCGCGAAGTTTTCGCCGAGTGAAGAAGCAAAGTTAACCGCCTTTGCACCTCATTTCTACTCGGTACGGGCCAAACTTCGACGGTCAACTCTTTGGAAAAAATGTGGCCTTAGAGACAATTAAACCTCGTGAGTTTGACATTTAACGGAAGTGCTCTGAACGGATTGCATCCTGTATCGAAAGAAAGCATTCTTTTGGTGAATCTTATCGATTTGAGAAGAGAATTGACGAATGAAGCCGTTACTCAGTGAAACTCCATGACAATAATGGCTGAATTAAGCTCGAACATTGTTATTTCAACCATTATTGATTAAAGATGAGATGAAATTGATTCTACGATGATAAGATCCTTTCCTACGGAGTTTGAATGAATTCTTAAATATTTTAGTGGAGGGGTTAGGTAGCAGTGACACAAAAAAGCTCCAGAAATTGTTAGAATAACTTTTATGTCATGACTAGACGTCTCTTAAGTCACGGAATAAGTCGTTGAGTTTCATAAGAGGAGTTACCGGATAGCAAAGTGGGTAGCACGTTCTCCTTTGGTGAATGGCCAAATGTGCGAAATTACCTCAGCTGTCGAAGCTATTACGCCAACCAAATCAGGCTTATGCAATAGTCGGACTAATGTTATTTTAATATAAATGGAGATGCTTTTTTTAAATCCGTGAGAAAGGTACAACAGCATCTACACAAATACCACACAAGCCTCCTTTCGGATGGGGGTGTAAATAGGAAGCGTTCGAGTTACCCCTTTAGCTTATTGTTGTCGCGTATCGTTCGCGGAAAGAATGAGTCCCTAAAAGGACTTGTCCTCGCATCTATTTCTCTTATTTCATGCTCATAACGGGGTAAGAGACAAATTCATCACAGCGAAGCCAGAAACTTTAAGTAAATTCTTCGGTTGACGGCTCACTTTAGACAAAAACCATAACAATGCATCAACAATACAGAAGCGTTTCATTGTTCATGTCGCATCCGCCCAGGAAATAATCGATCTCAATGAACAACGAAATTAAAATTACAATAATAAATAACGAATCACACCACAAAGTAACAAAATGCTTTACGCGGCAGTTGAAACCAAATAATTCGTTAACAATCGAGAAAACAATGGGATGTTGGGATCGCTAATTAAACAACAAACGTCTTCAACGACTTAACTGGAAACTTGGGATCCTTAACAATGAAGAACATAGCAACCACAGAGAATTCATGATTGTTGAAATTCTATCAAGACAATTACCGTCTACAATTAAAACAGATCACAAGTGCGTCTACACGCCTATAGTGTGAGAACTCGAAATTTACTTACCAACAGAAAAACATCGGGAGAAACGTAGCCATCACAAAGGCTGATTGGTGCGAGAAGGACGAATCAGAACTCTGCCATATTTAAAGCAAATAATTCACCTTCATCGCGACACAAAGCATTGAAAAAAGTTCACCATCCACCATGCAAGGCTCTTAGCAGGTAAAAACCCTTTTTTCAAAGCGGTGACTGATCAAGTGACGTCACAAGCATCCAGGATTCCAGCGGATGGAATCCGATTTCCTCTCCGTCATCATTTCTACCATAATCTTTTTCTCTTTTTAATACCGGGACTTTACTCTGGCAGTGAATTTTTCGAATTCTCCTCTCTGTACACGTACAGAAGCAGCCACGGAATGCGCTCTTCTTTTATTTCCGGTTTACTTCTCTGTATCCAGCGATATTCAGAGTTTACCATTTGATCGGTTTCTTGCCAAGGTTACCACTTCAAGCACACGGTATTAATCGAGGATCGCTTCTGCTGTTTCTGATATGAACTCGGAACACTTCACTGTTTTACATCCAAACACAAGAACTTCGTTCATAATCAAAAGACACATCATTTTCTGCTCTTTGCCTGCATTCTTTTGTGCACCAGCATTCACCCCGTTCCCATGGAATCAAACAGGGTGAATCCTTCGTCATGGCAACCAAGAAAAACGCCATGAAAAGGAACTACGCAACAAAAATAACAAATGCCGTACGCAACAATCGAAACCAAAGAAATCGTTAACAATCGAAAATAGTGCATTTGTTCCAGTGGAGTTTTAATAATTTCAATACGATATTTCAATTAGTTCTTCTATAAGCTTTCAACAATTTTCATAGACGGCCATTCTTCCTTACGAACATTTAGCTGTGTCAAACTAATTAGAACCATGCAATAAATAAAATTCTACGCGTACGTATGTGCGATTAAAATGCTAGACATGATTCACATGTGCCGCAATACATAACAAGTAAGTTTACATAAACGTTCTCCACTAACTGACAGATGGTGCGGGCGTATGTATTTTCCATAGTTCAAGTTCATTATCATTTGACCATTTCGTCTATACTTAAGCCATTTTTATCAACTATTCAACTAGAATCTAATGAAACCACTATTAAATAAATATGCGATGATGCCAAATTAATATTCGCAAATGTGTTTCATAGAATCAAATTTAAGCATTACAAAGAATTTTTGTTCTAAATATGAGTTAAGCTTGCAGGTTTAATGTAAAACGCGCACAAATAAATTTTACTTAAGTGTCCCACCTTTCGCTAGGTCCATGCGCCCTAATATTCCCCATTCAAAGCCCTTTCCTCCGTTACCTGGTAACTTCCCCACCCTTTATGTCATCTAACAACAAACAATCATTATCATAAACAAAAGTAAGCCTTAATACTATTTCAAACGGTCTGTAAAGGGTATTTCATTTCTTTTGAGTATTCATATCGTGAATGGTTCGCACACGCAATAGCTTGGTAAAATGTCATTTTTTCACAAATTAGGATCATACAGCAAATATGACATCCTAAATGCTTTTTTTTTTTTCAGTTTCAAAGTTCCATTACACAAACATAATGGACCAAGAATTATCACAGTTTATACCTACTTGAAATATCATTCTGAAGAATGATTCATCAGCAGGAGACGCTTTTCAATTTCAACTAGCCGAATATAACGCAAAAAGTTCTATTCCCTGCAAATTACGTTGCTACTTGAATCACCTCAACAAATCTACGCCAAGTGCGTTCCTAAAAAAGAAAACGACACGTAAATTAACTCTTGAATTCTAATATGGTCATCTCCATGGCGATACAGCTTTAAAATCATTGTTGTAAGCAAAACAGGGCCGTAACGGCATGAAATCACAATTCTGAAGAGGCTCGCGAAGGAATTTCAGAGTTTTGACGCGGCGCGGGAATGAAATCCTACATAAAAGGCAGCCCCCTGTAGGGTAATTTTGCCCACACGTAAACTGGGGATGAACAACTCCGGAATCCGGTTTAAAGCAAAAATTTCCTCGGGGAGCCACAGAAAAATAATTTAAAAGATGAACATATCCTCTCCAGGGAAATAAGTCCTCCCATCCCTCTGCCGAGATATACAATTCGGCCTTCCAGGTCTGCACCTTGCTATCTTGTATTCAGCTAAATACGGATAACTTTATATGAGTACATAAAATCGTGAATTTCGTTCCATATACAAGGAAAGGAAAAAGTGAATGGTAGAAACCATCAAGGGCTTGGCTGACTTGTCAGCTGTTATGAAATTTGAATTCGTTGAACAATTTAAGAGCATTAATTATGATTAATTAAAAAGCAGGGGAACTGTATGAAGTGACAAGGGAGGAAAACGGATATTCCGCGCAATGCTCATTAAAAAGATAATCATTTTGTGACATTTTAATGGAATGAAAGTGCTGAGGATCCTCATGAAGATAAAGATCGTGTTCATTGCCGGATTCAAATGTTCGTTCGAATGCGTTCAGTCGACTTGACTTACGTCTGTTTGCGAGGAGTAACTGTGCGAATAGCAAAAGGTTGATAAACTTATTCATCGGCAGTCTGCGGGAGGGGAGACACACTAAGGGAGTACCTACCTGCGGGCCGGCTGCACTACTCAACAGTTCTTAAACACCGGGGCACATCGACTTACGAACCGCGAACAAACATATACAAACGTTTCGAGATACGATCTTTTTTCTTACTCCATTTTGGCTTTTACATACGAATTTAATTTCGAGATACGAACCTAAGAGATGCAATGGAAACTTGGGCTTCGAGATACACGCTTTTCGAGCTAAAAACTTCGAAGAGGAAAAAATTAAGTTCCTGAGTCTAAGTACCACTAGGGTGCAGAATGCAACTGCGTCTTCACAGGTTTACGGATACCGACTATTCTCTAGACGAAGTCGAGTTTATTGATGTCCGTTAAACTTTTAGGATGTCAAAGAAGATAGTGTGTACCGAGAAGTTATAAAACGCAAAATCTGTCTGTCGGTCACCCGTCTGTCTGTGATTAGTCTGTCGGTGACCCGTCTGTCTGTGATTGGTCTGTCTGTAACCGGTCAGTCGGTCAATTAATGTATCTCCAAAATTCGCCACTAAACGTCCTTTCATATATTTTTAAGGGTTCCCCGATATCCAAGAGGGCAACGCGTTCGACTTCGGTGAAAGCGGTCCCGGGTTCGATTCCCGGTGGGGGCCCACGTCCGAAATTACCTAAGCTGTCGAAGCACTTAACAAAACTACTACTACATATATTTTTATGAATTTCCATACATCACACAACGACTTTTGCCTAGCCCTTGCATCTTTCTCAATAATTCTCTCAGCAACCTCACCATTTAAACATCTGACCACTACTACTACATATATTTTTATGAATTTCCATACATCACACAACGACTTTTGCCTAGCCCTTGCATCTTTCTCAATAATTCTCTCAGCAACCTCACCATTTAAACATCTGACCACTACTACTACATATATTTTTATGAATTTCCATACATCACACAACGACTTTTGCCTAGCCCTTGCATCTTTCTCAATAATTCTCTCAGCAACCTCACCATTTAAACATCTGACCCACCTACTCACAACATCACTACAGGAATGAGAGACAATTGTGACACACGCCGATGAATTTCAGTGCTTAAGGATCACTCCCAGCGCTCCCAAACAAGCTGGATATAATGCAGACGACGAAGATGGCCTAAAAATTAACCACCCAGTCCACTGAATCACGGCCGCATCTTCCAACTCCCAGGCCCCACATATCATATGCCCTTTACTCAACTTCTCGATAGTTGGGGAAAAGCTATTAGCCTCTAAGTACAGGCGATGGGCGGGGACGCGTCTCCTCTATGCACGAAGGAATATAGCGTACAAGCTGTTTGGAATCCTTCCAGGGGAGTCGGCCGAGATAAAGCCGCCCTCAAGGAGATAGGGAAGATTCTCAAATCGAAGCTTCTCTTTAGGAGAGAGTCAACTCCATCTGGTCCTCGAGATAGCAACTTGAGAGAACCACACTTCCTCGGAGGAGGGCGATTAAAGAAGATTCCCGAACGGTTTTCTTTTTTTCCAAGGTCTTTTGGCCTTATTTAATCAAGGCTGCGGGGCCTATGGAATGAATATTTAACAACAGGTGCACGCGGATGGAACACCAATATGCATGTACCTGGGTTGCCCGCCATGCTGAAGTGGTTCCCGTAAAATACGCTCTTTCGCGAGCTTAAATTATTTTTAAAATACGCCCCGCCTTGGGTTTGGGAAGCGTTTTCTCTTCTCTGAATTGTGGGAGAACGACCTCTGGTCTTATGAAAGCCTATGTGGAAATATAACTCTTTTTGTTTGCTTCACAACCTCCACAAACAGGGTAATCTAAATACGCTTTACTTCCGCGTACATCCACTTCGTTTTTACTTACAATACTTCAGGCTTTACTTAAGGAACTACTTACAAATAGGCTAGGGACCAGTGAGAGGCTAACATTTTGGCTTATCGACATATAACCCGTTGTGGATAATATTATCAATGAGAAAAGGATAGTGCTTAAACCTAACATCAAATAAAAGAAAGAATGTTATTGGGGGTAGAATGCAAGGAAAAAGAAATAGGGTAAGACAAAGGAAAAAGATTTTAGATGACATAAAGGGTAGGGTAAGTTACCGAGAAGGGAAAGAAATGGCAATAAATAGGAAATACTACGGCACATGAACCTACCTACTGAAAGGTTGCGTATGTAGGTCACTTACGTATGTAGGGTAAAAGACTTGCATGTAATTCTTACATTTTTAATAATCTTATCAACCGAGAAATGTCACAATTATCCTAGATATCGTTCACCAAAGAATCATAGGTTCCCATTCGTTTTAATAGTCTCCCTACGGTTAAAATGTTTTTCGATATCCTGAAACATCTTTCATGATATCAATCGTTGGGATAAATTGGGTTAAATGTTCTAAATATTAATAGAAATGACAGGCACTACTTTTAGAGATAATTGGCAATGATTTTTTTTGCTAATATATACATATATGTATGGTAATATACCAATGAACGAGAAGTTAAACCTGCTATCATTTTCAATGCAACTTTCGGGGAAAATTTAGAATTTCTGGAAACAGACCACGAAGAGACGACACTGTGACAAAATGTTGTAAATACCATATGTACCCAAGTCAAACATTTTCTAGGAGTGGTGGCTGAATTTAAGCGTCTATCTTAATTTTAGTTTATAAGCTGAAACCAACATTCCACCTCAACGGTTGAATTGGGCTTCCTGATAGCCTAGTGGGCAACGCGTTCGAATTCGGTGAAATCGGTCCTGGGTTCGATTTCCGGTGGGGTCTACGTGCGACAGGACTCAGTTGTCGAAGCACTGTAAACAATGCTACTACTAGGGAGGAACTTTTGAATAAAAGGAACAGCATATTTCCGTGTTTCGTGACTGATTTAAAAATCAATGATTGATAAAACGTCGTTGCTAAGCACATAATTTTCAATTAAATCCATAACCTATAGTATGCGAATTAGAGAGCAAGGTAACACATAACCTTAGCCATGAAAATTTGATAAATTTATACTTCACCGAATAAATTTGAAATTAAACGAGAAGGAAACGGGGCAGCTACGTTCCACTGCATAGAATCAGTTCGATCTTCAATGAAATCCTACAGCCACAATTTTCCACCTGCGTTCTTCAATTCAGACTGTTCATAGAAAAGCGGTTGAATTCGGTCGGGTGACCTCTGAAACGATTAAGTGTTAGTCACGGGCGTAGATCACGAAGGTAATACCGCTTTTCAGCAATGAAGAGAAGCATTGCCCGTGAGGGAAACTCCCACAAATTCACGTGGAATAATGAACAGGAAAGGTCCCGGCGACTTTTCGCCATCATCAGGTGGCCAATAGTACGTCAAGTAGGTATTGAAGGGTAAAGGGCGGGCAGGGGGCGATCCTTCTTGCCAGGGTGCCAATGGTAATTGATGAGAGAGAGAATTCGGAAATCCTGTGAGGGTTCGTGGGCAATTCTGACGCGGCAGCTTTTGGGGAGAAACTTTTTGGCATCGTTAGGGCTTAATGACAGACATTTCTGGCCGTCCGCAGATTTATGAGGAAGTCGTGCTCGTGGGCAGCCGTGTCGGTTTAAATGGGCGAAATTAAATATTCAAGGGGGTCGTTATTGTGCTACATCTATTCGAGATTGAGAGGATGACCGATGCTTAAAGGGTGAAATTCTGTCCGGATCGATGCCGCGGCACATGACATTGTAAGCAGGGTGGCATGTATGTTTAGGGAGGTCCTAGACATAACGCGAGGCCCCGAGTTAAATTCAAGTCAACGTTAAGTGAAAAATAACTGCTTCGAATGCCTACTTTGGTTGATGAAATTTGTAAGTATCGAATGAAAACACTTTGAATGGGGAATGTTAGGGCACATGGACCAACCGAAAGGTAGAACACATAAGTAAGTACTGATGAATACATACTAAAAATACAATTAAGATTATATACAACGCAGTGGTGCCAACTTTTAAGTTGATGAGCCAGATGAGACATTACTTATGATCGGCGGACCACAGCCACCGATGCCAATTTATTTTTAAAACGTCACTAACAGCGCTCTGACTAAAAAGTCGTTAAAATAAGAAAAATCTCGCTAAAAATGGCGTAAGAATAATGTAGTTTAAACTATGAAGGGAGTATCTTTTCAGAAGGAATCCTTTTCAGATGAAGAACATCTTTGGAAGTTTTGGGGGGTTTCCCTCCCGTCTAGGGTGAATACCAGGCAGGGTATTGTATCTCCCTGAAAAGATGACTACCACCTGGCCTGTAGCCTATCTGTAGTCCAATCGTACATACAAATAAACAAATAAAAAATAATAATTAAACAAATAACACAAATTAAATTTTTGGTATGAATATGAGTTCCTTTATCAACTAAAAGAAGTGTTATTCTGATTTAAGTAAGTCTAACACGTAATGGTTATAATTTATCTCCAGAGGGCTCTATAGAGTAAGAGATGTCGCTAAAACAGAGAACAGGCGCTAAAAGAAGGGAAAATGTGGAAAGATTTAGCGACACAATCGATAAATTGGAACTATGACCAGAACTACAAATGAGTTTTCTAGTACATCATCCTGAAAGAAAAAATTGCTGATGTCGAAACGTAGAAACATTTGGCTTGTTGTGTTATTGGGATTACGTCTATAATGTTATAACTCAAAGATATCTGAGCACAAACTTGAAATGGAACAAAATATCAAGCGAAACCTATTCAATCGAGAAAAAATAGACGGAATAAGAAAATTCTACTGCCAAGCAAAAATACACAGACTTGCATGCAATAAAATGGAGACGATTACATAAAATTATTTTATGAAGAGCGTGGGTTCAATAATTAATTTAACAACCTGCATTACAGTCAATTATTGGAAAGATATTATGCTCTCACATTATAAATTACATCGCTTGACCTCCTAAAATCAACGAAACGAATAAAAAAGATACTTCATAAGATTAAAATTAAGATTTTATCTAGAAAAACAATCTCATCCTCATTTTGATACAGAATATTCAAACTGCCATTCCCTATTATATTTTGATTCTCAAAAATACGCCATTACGACATTTTCATTCCATTCAAATGTACTACGCAACAATTGCAAAGCCGAAATCAAGATGGACGCCATTTTTATACGTCGAATCAAAGATAATATAATAATCGATAGATGGTCTAATGGATACACCCCTGAAAAAGAGGGCTGATGATAAACCTCGGGAGGCACGTCACTGTCATAGTTAACTCCTCGTGAAACGTCGCACTGTGTCGTTGACATGGGAACCGGATAATAAATAAATAACGGCCACCAAAGTTCGGAGAGCCAAAGTTTCGCGTAAACAAAACACAATCGCACGCAGAGGATAAAACGAAACGGAAATTAACGATATCCCTCATAACCTCAGTGCGCAAATGTGTTCGAGGCACGCGGTATTACGGTAAATTAGCAATCGGACGGGGAGAATTCTTTGCCGGCCATCTCGCAGGGAAAATTAACACGCTGCTCATGAGTCCCATAGGTTTTTCTCCTCGTGATTGGGAGAGATTCGATACGCAATTGTAAGGTCCTGAGGCGAGGATGGCGAGCCTACGCACGGAAAACGACCACGCGCGATGATTTATTGAAATCTGCATTTCGAACTCCAATGCGCGAGTCTCTCTAGCTGTCAAATAACCCGCGCAGAACGAGTGGTTAAGTGATGAGGGGTGGGTGCGGGGCTGCGGAAGTGTTCGCACGCTGGTTTCGTGAAATACGGGCAACGAATTCGGACTGTCAGTGGGGTGACGTGCATGCAATTACCAATGAGGTTTAGTTAATACACGGAAGCGGAGGTTGCCGCGGTATACGACCCGTGGGAACACTTCCGCGCTCTCGCGACGTAACTTCATAGAGAAAATCCCTTTAAAATCAGTTACTGCGGTTATAAAGATTTCAGGGAGGTTTAGGAACCGTTCCGGAAGGAACTTGGGGCCCTTTTAATTCCAACGCGTGTTCGAAATTAAATTTTCCAAGGTGAGCCATGAAATAATCAGCGTGAGGTTTAGCCGAAATATATTTAATCTTTGAGATTAAAGATCAGAAATATACTATGCTACATAAGCTCCTAAACATGGCAAATTGATGGCTTCAGAGTGAAACGAAAAAGATATCGTTATTAAACTAGAGAGTAATTAAACCCGCCTACGAAACATTTTGAAGTAAACAACAATAACAACAATATACCAATAACGATGGTAATAATACTAATAATAATAGCAACAATAATAATAGCAACAATAATAATATTAATGCGATTATATTCGGGTGAGACATAAAGGGTGGGGTGAGTTACCAGGTAACGAAGGAAAAGGCTATGAATAGGGAATATTAGGGCACATGGACCTACCGAAAAGTGGAACACTTATGTATGTATGTATTCGGGTGAGATTGAGACTATGTATGGAGTATTTAACTTTCTTGATAAACGTTTATATACAATTCATTAGTAAATGGTTGAACTGATTAATATATAATACTATTTATCTATTGGAAGAATCATAAGGGAAATATACCATAACATACGAACAGAAAAAAGACATTAGATAAAACAACTATGACACACCAAAGCGTGGAAGACAGTTTATGAATAG
Source organism: Ladona fulva (assembly GCA_000376725.2). Lineage (NCBI taxonomy): Eukaryota > Metazoa > Arthropoda > Insecta > Odonata > Libellulidae > Ladona > Ladona fulva. Next base: position 163,283 of record KZ309134.1, on the reverse strand, counting down.
TCTCTCTTTCAATACTGACGTAAGCTGAACTGAAATTTTATTAAAATAATTTATTTTCTCATCCCCTTGATTCTAAATAGCAAAGCTATACATACATGCATACAGAAACAGGATATAATTCGACTAATTTCCTAACACGAAATTCTTATCTGATCCTTAAAAAAATTGAATTAAAAAATTAAAAGATGAAATCAGAGATCAAAAAATACGTCATGAAGTCACCAGAAGGGTAAAAAAAACTGAGCCCGCCATATTTTTTTTTAACTCCTGAGAATTGATGCTGAGGGGAAAATTCATCTTTTCAGGAAGAACAAATACCTTGGATGAAAGACCTCGGGAATGAAATGCAAGGTAACCTTGAAGGATATGCGAGTGCTAACGACCTCTACAACTCAACCTACATTAAGCCGCTTTCACAGACGTACTTGGCATTGAAAACGTGAAAAGATGAAATCGAGGCTAATTCACGGCCCAAATGAAAACGAACACTAGGATTACTCAATTGAAGCATAAAAATAAACTTTAATTGCAATCGGTTTGAGACAGATTTGAAGCAAGACGTCGCTGCTTCAAGGGATGATAAGAGTAAAGGTTAGCCGCATTATAATTACGCTGGTAGGATGCCTCCAATTAGTAGTAAAAATAAACATGGCTCCCGGCTGCAAACAAAGCAAGTTGTGGTTGCCAATAAAGAAGCAGGCCTGCTAAGTAATGAGGTAAACGTGGTTTTAAGTGTAACAAGGTACAACTGATTAGTTAGAAGTTAGGCTAAAATACGATAACATAAGAAATATATTCATTCATACATAATCTTTCGGTAGATTCATGTCCCCTAATATTCCCTACTCAACGTATTTTCTTTCGTTGCTAGGTAACACATCCCACTCTTTAAGTAATTTAAATACTTTTTTCTTTACAAAATACACCCATTAACTCTTAAACAAGAGCCTAAACCACTGGACTCGCGATGTCTTCCTAATAAGGGTAAATTCATGTGCCCTGACAATCCCCACTTAACTTCCTTTCCTTTATTTCTTGACAACTTATACCCCCATTTATACAATCCAACATCTCCTGCCTTTGTTTCCCCCTTCTCCCTAGCATCCCACCTTCACTTACCTCCAGCATAAACCACAGGATTACCAGAAGGAAAAGTGCCCCACCATAAACGCAAACGACCCGGAGGCACTCGAGAAAACAGCAGTCCACGTTAGCAGGCAGGTCGCAATTAAAAAAGATAATCCCCTTAATAAGTAACTGAACTGATTATGAAGCCGCAACTCATCCCCTCTAATAAAAATGCCCTGGGACGCTTATTTGATTCCTGACATTAAAAACGGGCCTTTTTCGATTCAATTTCACCAGTAGGGACACGGAAAAAAATACAAACGAGATACTTGAGGGGGTGAAGGATGTAATTCCCGAAATCTTTCCTCGTTTCGTTTTTAATTAAGGAAATGAGTCGTGTCTGGGCGCTTCCCAGTTGCTCTCCCCAATCTAAACTCGGAAGGGCCCTTCCAAAAGCGCCCTCTGATATCGGCTCGCCTCCGAGACTCCCGCATATTTCGGCTTCGCTCCGCATTCCACGGAAATATTCCGCAAATTCCTAGGTAAGGGAAAACTTTAACATCCGGACCATTTCAAAAAACATCTACGTCAGAAAGAGAGGAAAGACCAATATTATTCCGCTCCTACGCTTATAAACGCCGGGTCTTAGGCGGTTCTCGAACCGGAGCAAGATTCTCGACCGAAACGCCCACTCAAATTCCGGAAAGCAGGAATACATGCAAAAATATTCGCAACAGCTGATTCCGTCGCGGACTAAAGATAAATATTTAGGCAATGGCAGACGTTAAACCCTTCTTGAGCAGAGGGACTTGCAAAACATTATATACGCACACTTTATTCTCTCGTGACGTTTTATACATCAACGGATCGTAAAGGCGGGAGATAGCCACAAATTTGCATAAATGAATGAACTGAACTGAGTTGACGAAAAACTTTAACGATCTATAAAACTGAAATATTTCACATTCTTTTAAAGTTTAGTTATATCTATTTCCTATATATCCTATCCAATTCTATAACTACACATTTGCATATTTGATCAGCAATATAATATAGCAAACCAAATAATACAGCAGAAATTCAGTGATGGAAGGACTGGATAATTATTTCTATAGTAGTGGTAGTAATCAATAGTGCCATGACAGCAGAGGCACACATTGGTTCATAAACACAAAAAAAAGAACAAGTTACCCACTTGCTTATCACGGTCCGTATGATATTTCTAAAAGACGCCTTTATTGATAATTGGTTTTAAATATTGTTTCTGAAATTTTCTTTAAAATTTTACCCTGGAAAAAAAAGTTTTTTTTAATTCGACAAGATCTGCCGACAAGTGTAACATCCAGAACATTTAACCGATATCCCTCATAACCTCAGTGCGCAAATGTGTTCGAGGCACGCGGTATTACGGTAAATTAGCAATCGGACGGGGAGAATTCTTTGCCCGCCATCTCGCAGGGAAAATTAACACGCTGCTCATGAGTCCCATAGGTTTTTCTCCTCGTGATTGGGAGAGATTCGATACGCAATTGTAAGGTCCTGAGGCGAGGATGGCGAGCCTACGCACGGAAAACGNCGACAAGTGTAACATCCAGAACATTTAACATTATTTAAACGTATCATCAAGTAGAACATGAAGTTAAAATTTAAATTCATCCCCTCTCCGGAAAACACTTCAAGAATACGTAAATATCGATAGGTTAAAATAATTGTTTCGCAAATAAGTTCGTCGTACTCCAGTGAAGCATACAAGCGAAGTACGATTAACAATATCTAAAACAGCTCTTTTAAAATTACGTGCTCATGTGGTTTTTATTAGAACAATAAACATCAAAACATTATAGCCATTTAGACACATTGAATTTCTAATAAGGAAATATTGCTTCCACTGAAACATAAATTAATTGAACATACCAAACATATAAAACACCAAAAACATCGCTTTGGAAATTCCTATGTTCCACCGCCATTTATTATATCAAAATCGAATATAAAGTCCGAGAATCATTCGATAATTTTTGCGATTCCCACAAATACAATTCCGTCTCCGGAGCCGCCTCAATCTTTTCCCCGCAATTACTCCCTCAACCCTTTGCAAACCCCCATTCTCAGTCCGCCACCCAGTTAGTTGTCAGTTGCCATTCCATTCCTTCCGGTCCTAATCTAATTCCCACACGCGGAACAAAAGAAAACCCTCCGCTCTCAGGTAAACGCTTCGAGGAGGGCAAATATATATCGGAACTGAAGGGCGCGGGGGGGCTTACAGAATCCGAGGGTGTTTCGGGAAACAGCGGGGAGGCTTCCGAAGGAGGTTAGTTCGGTATGGGGCATCGGTGGTTTGAGGGCGAAACGGGGGGCAGCTCATGACGTCAAGTAGCGGTACAATGGATTTTCCGATGAAACCAAAAACGGCGGCTCAATGGGGAAACCAAAGGTCGGTGTTAAGGAGGGGCGGAAGGTACGACAGCTAAGGCCAGTGCAAGAGGAAGGAGAAGCACTATTCTAACTACTGTCTCCCTCTACCCAATGGTCCAACTTCCCGCCCCGCCATTCTTCCGCAATTATCGAAGAGGTCGAAACCCGAGTGCTCCTCAATCGATTATTGGGAGCTTCCCAGCAATTAAACAGCGTGGGCTGAATACGCTTGTTTCCACCCGTTCCTTATTTCTTCCTTAAAACGATCTTCTTATTTTTCCGGAGATCGGTTTATCGAGCGGGCCCTTTTTTTCTCCTGCCGGAATCGGTTTTGCCATTCCGATCTTCGAGATCCTCGCGGTCTTTTATGTCCTTTTAGCCCTAGCGAAGGCATCGCTTCAACATTGCGGCTAAAGTTATTGAGAGGGGATCATCGGATTTTATTATCATCCCCGTGTTTGCGGCTTGCTCCATTCTTACGCGGATATTCAAAGGGATGCGAGATTTGGTCTCCTGCGCGACGGGTGACACCGACGACGACGTTATCGAATATTAAATACACCCGGGGTAGAAACAGGATTATTTCCCTTCGGAGTGCGGGAAACAAATGAAGGTACACTTGGAGCATCTTTCGCACTCATTGAGTAAAACCATAGAAACGATATTAAAAATGTAACCTCGTTTTCATTGAAACACTAGTTACAAAAAGTTACTAGTTACTAAACTCTAGTTACAATCCCCTTTGAATTGCTCGGTGACGGTCGGTATTAGCTATCAGTTAGTTACCATTATGCTTCTAATTAGCAGCGAGTCACGAGGGGGAATAAAACGTTACACTGTCAGCCATCGTCTCCCATACTAATAATAAACTAGGTCAAGTCTGAATAAATCCTCACAATTCACAAGTCAATAATTTAATTACACCCCATGTTAGGAGAAAATTCCAATTTGTATTGTCCGTGTTGATATCTCTAAGTTTGAACGCATATCCTATAAAACCCTTCATAAATCTTCTATAGGCGACTTTTCCACCGTGAAAAACGTAAGTGAAAGAAGTATTTGAAAAATCACAGAAAATAACATTCTTTGAAACATAAAAGTAGTTACACCACGACCATTCCTAAATCTTACCACATTTCACTGTATAATCCCAAGAAATCTTTATAAATGCCTATAACTCGAAAAATGACATTAAGTAAAAATAATTTAATAAAATAATTCCAAGGATTAAGTTATTTACAGAAACGAAAGGAAATAAAAAAAAATTATTTGCATAAAAATCAAGGACCGAATACAGATCACTGTTGTACACCAATTTAATCCGGCAGTCAAAATTTAAACTTGGTAATTATCTGTATAAAATTCCATAGAAACAATTACAACATACGTCGCCTGAAGTTATAAATTTTAAAAAGAAATGATTAAAAATAAAAGAAAATTTAGGAAAGATAATGAATAAAAGGAATAACAAGTGTGAAAAATATTCCTTGGTATTCAGCCGCACGACTTCATCGCGCTAAAGTTAACGCCTTTACCTTAATCCTTAAGATAAGAAATGCTAGGCTCTATTTTTAGCTACGTGTGAAACGAAATACTAACGAATACGGTTGAAATAGTTTTAAAGCAACACTAGAAAGTAAGCGTGCGATAACAAATATAATAGGTCGACGAGCTTCGGAGTACATTAAAGTATCACGAAAACACCAAGCACTTAATCTGAATAATTCCATAACAATTTCGTTTGTTTTTGCGAATATGTGTATTAGGAACAGGAGTGGCACACAGAAAAGTTGAGGAATTCTGTTCTTCCTTTGTCAATCCCATAGTCGTCTAACCGCCCGAGCCTTTGATATTTCCGGACTGAGCTTCAAAAGACCTTGCGGGCATGTTGAGGCCCCGCGTAGCCCCCTGAATACCATGCCATTTTGCATGAAAACAAGCGAGTTTCCATTCCGAAAGCGATGTCTAAGAACATGTTTTCTGTCTTCATTAGGTGCCTCCTTTTACAGTCACAATGGTCCTGAATTTAGCAACTTTGTGGCTTTGTTTCCGAAAACCAACACTTGATTCTGATAGAGAATAAAATTAGAAGCGCTACATTAATTTGAATACAGATGTGTGACCATCATAGAAGTATTTAGGGTAATTAGAGCGAGACGATGTTACGTTGAAATAGATCTTTTGCTGCTTTGCCTATCTATTTGAAGCTAAGTTCCCATATGGCTAAATATGCCGCGGAATAATAAAAGTATTCAGTTACTTATGAATAAATATAGCATATTAGAGCCCCATTGATGAATTTTATGCGAAATATATGAAAATCGCAATCGGTAATTGAAAGCTTGACTTATCCGCATAAATTAAGGAGCTTCCATGCAATACGAACACTGCAATAAACCCTACCTCCATGCAAACATTAGAGCGCAAAAATTTTGTTTGGAACTCGTTAAATTTACAGAGTAATATCTCTCGGAGAAATTTTAGTAATACCTTTGTTATATACGTAACATATATATTATGAATGTAATATTGTTCACACATACTTTATTAGTCGCAGAAATGAGTAAGTATTCAAAATATATCGACCATTTCCCGACTAGCCTACCCAAACCAGGAGGAATGCAATTTCATTCATAAACCTTCGCATGGAGAAAAAGATTGAATGAGTTATTCATTAAGGATAAGAAAAGAAATTATCCATAGATTTTAAGAACGTACTTTTCCGCATATATCACAGCATATGTTCCTAATTTTATTATTATTCCAAAGTAAGTACCATAACCCGAAATACAAATTTGGACATTTTCCACTCATAAGAAGCGATACATAGTTCTGAGCTACCCTAGAAGTAGAGGTAATTAGACTTACGAACATGATTTGTTTCAGTTTAAATTACGTAATTTCGTTAAAATCGTTTCTCGAAACCTAGTTTTCGTAATATCTCATGGATTTTTTCAGTTTGTACCTAGAGGTCAAAATGGAACAAAAAAGGTAGTATGTAATAATAATAATAAAACATATTTATTTAAGGGCGAGATTGAGACATTTCTTTTCTTACATCTAACCCAAGGTAGAGAGGTTCATAAGCCAACGTACCACATTGGCTACAACGGACGACATTGTGTTACAAGAAATAAAATTTACCATGTATCACAGAAAAATATACATTATATACTACACTTTAAATCGCTGTGAATTGGTTTTTAAGAAGAAGTAATTTTGAAAAGACAGTATATTTCGGCGCTGGAGCTTTTTGAAATTATTAAAGTATGCAACGTTTCGAATTGCTATAGGCAGATATGCCCGTCAGATCGTTAAAGAGCTAGCGCCTGCCTCCGAGCACGAGTTAGAAAATTTCTAAGCCTCTCCAGCCAACCGTGCAAACATTTTCCACGGCAGAGAGGGTGTTTCACGGGCGAACATTTTGTTAAGACTGAGCGAGGAGAGTTCTAAGTTTGGAAGGGATTACAAGAAGTTCATTTTGTTGATAAGTAGGAGAAAAGCAGTAGATTTGCAAAGAACGATCCAGCCTTCGGTGTGAGAGGCATTTTCTCCGTAGTGAAAGGACATATTTTACGGTTAGTTTCGTTCCTTTGCATGCAAGGCTTCCTGAAATAATAGCCTTCCAGAAAATTTAAAATTCAAAAAGCGTCAAAAACACCTAGATAGTTACTCCGTGTAAAATACAGAGGGAGGGAAAGAAACTATATTTAACTTTAGCCTACCTCGCATCCGCATTAAAAACGTAGACACATTTGTTTATTTTCGTTCAGAGGAGAAAGAAAGGAGAGGAGAAGGAAAGGTTGTAGCAGATAAGGGTTAAGGATCACATCGGCGGCGGTCGACTCAGCGAAAGTACAGCTCGGTTAATATCTATATCGATCGATTAATATCGAAGTTTAATCGTTAAATATCGCAGTAGTACGATTAACACGGAATTCGATCGTAGTTGAATATACGTATGTTGGCCACCCCTGCTTTAACCGAATAAAAGTAACTGACATGAATACTGTTTCCTGCGACATTTAGAAATATCTTTGTAATATACATATTCCATTAACATCGAAAATTATCCGTCACTATCGAATTCCATCGATATATGGCGAATTTATATCGAACAAGTATCGATATCGTAGTAGTGCTATTGTAAATAGTGCTTCGAGAGCTTAGGCCATTTCGCACGTAGGACCCCACCGGGAATCGAACCCAGAACCGCTTTCATTGAAGTCGAAAGCTCCTTCTCACTTGGCTACCTGGGAGCCCAATATCGACATCGAGAGATTATCTATTCGAAAGAAAGGATCGAATCTTCTTTTTTTTCGAATAAGTATCGAAGGTGATCGATAACTTAAGGTATCGCACCATAAAATACAGGATTCGATTCTTCTGGAACGTAAGTTGGCCATCCCTGCTTTCGCCGAATTAAAGTAACTGACATGTTTCCCGCCATTTAAAGCTATCTCTGTAAGATGTATCCTCGATTAAAATCGATAACCATCGGTTACTATCGAATTCGATCGATAAATATCGATGATCGATTATTGCCAATGTCGGTGGATAATGTGTTTACCACATATTGTACAACCGAGGAAAAATAACTTATCTACACATCCTTTCCGCTTATTTAGAACTTCTTTCGCAGTTTTTTCATTCACTCTAGTGTGGGGCAACATCACTAACTTATCGGAGAAAAACTAATGGAGCCTTTCGGGCATTCTGTGGAAAGTTGGGGGCGAGAGGTAATCTTTCCCTGAGACACATTTGACGAGATCCATCTTGTCGGGTGTGTCTAATCCTCGTTCCGATCGCCCACACGCAAAAAAATGTACCATCGGGTAATAACAAAACATCACCCGTGACATAAAACGTACGAAATCCTTTCCGGGCGCGATTTATGTTGAGAAAGTTCGGGCTGACAGGATCGAATAACTCCCGGTGCTTGCAGCAAAGCATTCTGCTTTATCCCGGTGCAAATACACTTTATCAGCCTCGATCTCGGAAACGCTCCCGAATGGAGATCAATCCATCAAACACATATATAAATTCGCGAGAATACGCCCAAAAGTATTTTTAACGTGTTACGTGGACCGTCCTATCAAAACAACATTCGATAGAGATTCGTTCCTGTCTCCCGCTGTGTATTTGTGCCACGATTCCCTATTCTAGAAAACAAGTAAGAACAACACTTGGGTAATGAATGAATTCGGACCCGAAGATTTAAGATTCCAGACCAGATGTTTCCAATGTGTGAAAAGGACGAATGGTAATCAGATGACGATAGTGGAGAATGACTGTAGCACACGAGAATTCGAAGAGAAGGAAGGCTCGAGTCATAAAATTCAAGAGCTGTGAAGAAATAGAATAAAGCGTAAAAAATGCCATAAATGCTTATCATAATAAATACCACAATAACAAGTTGTCGAGGAATTCGAGTGCATGTGCCTGGTACACAAATGGCTACCGTCAGAAGCCAGCAACGATACATGTTTATACGTTGCTAAAACACTTCGTTGCCAACCGCGCGAAAACATACATATTGATAAATAATCTGCCGTTCATGAATGAAAAGAGATATATTTAAGTAAGAAAGTTGAGTAGAGTGAATAATAAACTCTCATAATGGATGAATTCTCAAGGAACAACGAATTTAAATGAAAATGGCGGCTACATTTTCTAGAATCACAGGATGTATACGAAATTAAAGAAACAAACCAAAAGAACCATGATTGACGAAAATCTGCTATAGATGCCAATTTCAAGATTGCACTAGACTTACATTCTCTAATAAAGCAGGAATTAATGAATGTAATACATGACTCATCATGATCAACTGTATTATAATAAAATTGGAAAAACACCCACATTTTCCTGATTTATACCATTCAAGTCTAACTTTAAACATAAAGACGACAGAACTTACAAAAAAAACATAATTCATTCTTCTTCACATTTTTATTAGCTTTACGGTTTTTCTGTTTCATCGAACAGTTAAGGCCTATGAAATAAATAATTTTTCATGTAATGACGTACCAAAAAAACAAAGAAGAAAATACATAAGTGAGGATAAATAACTTGGAATATGGTAGGGTTAAAATTCTTGAAACTCAAACATACAAGGTTAGTTAAACTGACATATGAATTGTGTTGTTTTTGAATTTGTCGTTACTGCTTTGTTTCAATTTGCTACAGCCATTCTTTTATAAATCTGCTACAAATAGGCGAAAATAGAGTTAAAATAAGTAGGTAAATATCGCACTAAATTAAAAAGAAGTAAGAGATTTTTGAAGAAAACCACGTACTTTATCAAACGTGCACTTGATTTATAACGCCTTTTTTCAAAGTTAACCGAGCTATCATGAAGGTATATTTTAGTTTTTAACTGTAGCGTGAAATATTTAACCTTCATAATTTAGGTCTCCAATTTTTAAGATGTTCTCTTTCATCTAAACAATTCTGGCATTTCAGAAGTCCCGAATCAAAACATTTTCGGTTCCCCAAGATAAACCCAAGTCTCGAAAATGTTCGGTTTCAATTTTTCATCTCGAGACGCTGCTTGAACTTTCCAGCGGTACCTGCTCATTTGAAGAAGTGGATCGGTTTACAGCCTATCATAAACAAGACTTTTCCTCTCCAGCATCTCACAACCTCGCCTATTTTCCCACGCTCTTCCCATTTTGTCTTTCGAGATGATTACTCCAAGATGTCTTCAGCACGCCCCGAGTACACGGCGCCTGCTCAAAAATCTCCCAGGAGTTCCGCGCAAAGTTTCGAGCAGAGATTAATACCGCGAGGATAATGAGAGGAGGAGTACGTCATCAAATCGTTAAAGAGTCCCTCTTAAGCCCGGAGGAAGTTATATAACCCCTCGAAAAGGCGGTGGATAAGGAAGCGTAAAAGATTCAAAGCTTCAAATATTAAATATTTGGGGAGATGAAACGGGATCGTTCGCCCCACCCCATCCCGATTCTATCCCGTTAATCTCTTTCCTCGTGAGCGACCCGAATGCGTGTCGCCACTTTCCTCGATTCGATGAGGATTCCATCGGGAAATCCATTCCGTTTGTTAATTCGCGGGGGAGCTCGAGCAAAAGGGTCCAGGGAGTTTCTATCTCTAAAAAGGGATGATCCGGGTGGCCTCTCACCCTCAATCTCTCTCTTAATGCCCCCCGCTGAGGCTTTTGAGAAAGTGTGCTGGAGGTCGCCCGAGCGTGTTCCGAGTGTGGGGCACCTTGAGATGTTTCGTTTGCTGCCGGAGGAATTTGTCGTTCCCCGTAACGCTATCTTCCGGGAATCATCAACTCCCGGAAACTAATTCTGGGGCGTAATTCCCCCCGGTGGGGTTGTTTTTCCGATGGATTGCGTGTCAAAGTTTTATCGGTGTGATGCTTAGGTTGTACGCGCGGAACTTTTGCTCGAAAGCGCGTGCTGGGAATAGGCTGACGATAGCGGTTAATAATCTCTTGATTATACTAAATCATACTCATCATTCATACTTACTGCTCCTACTAATAGTTCGGACTAGTCCTGTTTAGAACCAGCAATATCTTTATTTCATAATAGTTTTTTTCTTCATCTACATACATGTGTTTTTCTTACATTTACATAAATACCCCGCAAACCGCCGTATGGCGTATGGCAGGGGGTGTCACTACACCAAAGTCCCTAATTATGCATCCTATTTACGCGTCTAATACTATCTGGAAAAAGAGACCAATAATAAATACCTATCCGTTCGTGCAATAATCTCACGAAATTTTTTCGACTTCTGGTCTCGAAAACATACTTCTTCATAAGTAGCATGTGGCAGGGGGTGCATGCACCATGACTCTACTTCCCTAATCGATTAATTTCGCGTATCGCATAAAAAATTGTAACGACGTGTTCTAGCATTTATTTCTCTTAATCAGGACGGCATACGTAACAGGGAGGACGCATAATATCAGCTGCATCTTCTAAAATATCAATTTTCTATGAAACTATTAAGTAATTACGTCTTCATTCAAATCTTCTATCTTCTAGAGATTCCCAGATCTTCTCCTGAAGCGTCTGAGAAACGCTCTCTGATTTTTCGTAACAATTTTTTACGAAACGTATCGCCTTTCGCTGTACTTTTTCTAATTCACGAATACAAAAATTTTCGGCGGGATCCCATACATTATACTTATGAATACTCGTGGCTGACCAACGCAACGTAACATTGCTCACAGAGTTTTTGTTTATTTCTTGTAGTCATGGCCACGAAATAATTACCATTTTGCCATAAGTACCACTTTGTTTGCTTTTCATATGTGATTCAACCTGCCTTTCCCTTAAAATTTAGTTAACTTTCAATGGGTTTAGCACTTTATTCGCACCCCCTTTTTGCGGGTGTTTTCGTCCTGCGGTGTATTTTTTCCTAAGTGCAAACCTGGGTTTTTAAACCCACAAAGTAATTTCTTCTGTGCACTTTCTTCAAGCTATCTCTTTGGAATTTCACTACCGAAGGGATGGATGATAGAAGAGACATGACAGTCTCAATCTCGCGCGAATAAAGTCGCATTGTTATTACTACCGTTATTTGATATTGGGTAATAGTAGTATTGTTAAAAGAGCTTCTACTGCTTAAGTAATTTCGCACATGGGCCCCCATCAAGAATCAAACCCGGTACCGCCTTCACCTTAGTCGAACGCGTTGCCCACTTGGATATTCGGGAGCACTATTTGATATTGTCAGTGTGACCATTATTAAATGTGCTACAACTGTACAAAAATTACACAACTTGCAACACACAAATTTGTCATTTTTTATTAATATGGAATGAATGACATATTCAATGAAAGTCACACTTTTCCCAACTATAGGTTTGATAAGGTTGCTACATATTGCCAAAAAATGACATCAAAATCTGCTCTGTAAACTTAAAGAATAAATTTGTATTAAACTTCTTAGTTTTGAAGTATTTTTTTAAAGTACGCTGTAGTAGCATGCGTATTCCTAATTATGGTTACCGGTATAGAGCCGTTATTGTATTTTATCCATTTTATTACTTTATTAGTATCTATTATTATCTGGAATAAACTTAGTGAATAGCACGAGATTCAATAAATAAATTATACATATAAATATGTAATAGAGAGTAGAATGCAAGGGAAAAGACAAAGACAAAAGTTGTTAGATGACGTAAAGGGTCGTATACGTTACCAAGAAACGAAAGAATTAGCACTGATTAGGGAATATTAAGGCACAAGAACCTACCGAAAGATCGAACACTTATGTACGTATACATACAAAAATACATACACATTTAAACACACGTGCACAGAAAAATTCGGCGGTCAGCATAGAAAATTTATGAGTATGCGTTAAAAATATTTTATCAACGCCAGCAGAGAGTGCAGGCCATAGGCACGCAGACACGGCTCGCTATCGATTACGGAATATCTCGTCCGATGGCTACCCAGAAATGTTACATCGAGAGCAGCTTAAATATATATCCATACACGAGACAGCATGCGCGTTAATATATAAAGTTATCGCTGTGGAACCTCAAAAATGGTACACAGAGTTGATGCATCAAATTTTCAGCAACACCACTAGAAACCGTTTTGCGGGTTTTTCTCTGATCTTAACGCCAACAGAGAGCTAATTCAAAAAGACATACAACTACTAGACTAGTGCTGAATGGATGATGATATAAAGGAGTGATAGGTGGTTGGAACAACCTCAATCATATTCTGGCCAAGGGAACGAACGGTATATCTAACAGAATTATAATATCCATACGATGAAACCCAGAAAACATGTATGCATATTTGTTAACTGGACTAAGCTTCAGAATCCTAAGCAAAGTATCACATCTTTGAAAGAAAAACATGTAACAAGTGAAGCCGTCTTTTCCTGTGCTTTGAGATGCATGTATTTTTAAGAAAACAGTGTCAGAAAAATCAAGGGAAAAGAGTTTAAAAGAACATATCGAAGTCAAAACACAAGAAACATGATCAAAGTTAAGGCAATGGTACTAACTATGGTACCTACTAATGGCACAAACTATTTCTATGACATGAAGGCATCAAATAAGTACATTTCCTTCAACATTAATTAATAAAAGAAAACACTATATATGGCAGCTTGTTCGATGACGTGCACACTCAAAATTTTGGAAAATTCGGCCGATAAACTCCAATCGGAAGTTGAATTTCAGATTTACTCGCATAATGGGGTAAATTGCAATTGAAAAATTTTTCCATTTATGAATTTGAATACCTGAGATGGGTCTTTGAAGCCATAATGTTAACGAAGTAATGAAATTTAAAACTCATTTAAAAACCATTCCTCAACTTTAAAGACTTCAATCAACAAAACTGCATATGAGAGGTTATTAGAAACTTTACATTCAAGTAGGGAAAAGAACGAAACAAACGCGAGCATTTCAAAACGGTCACCCTTTGTCGAACGATGAGTTGAGCTGACACCCCATCACCCCGACGGACATTTTCCCTGCAGATTAAATTTCGAGCGTGGAATTCTCCTCATTTATACAACGAATAGCAAAACTGATGATAATCCGCAGCATTTTGCACTGCCTCGGTAATCCGCAGAATGAAATTTCCCTGGAAAATCAACTTCCCTCCGGTCAATGATGCGCCAATTTTAGCAAACTTGAAATTCCAAGAAATTTCCGATAAGTTCCTTCCCGTAATTTTACCTTGTTTTTACCATCAATACTCAATTTTGGCTATTGTCGATTATGAATGTATGAAAAAAACGACTGCCTCGATAAAACGAAATGGAGAAATCACGAGTGAATGAATACACAGAATCAGCGGAACAAACAACCAATTGTGTGCACGGTCTTTGACAATGGGTGGCTTAAAAGTTTCATATGCAACATATTGGGGCGGTAACGATTACTTTATTATTGCGGAAGTTTTTCCGAAAATTCATCGGTTCAGAATTTTTAGCCTCAAGTACAAGAAGTTTTAATTCCAGCAAAAACCAGCGCGAAATACGAGCGGCATCGAAAGTAAGTATTCACTACAACAACGAGTTACTTCTGGTCGTCCTTTCTGCACAGCATCAAAGAAGGGTCTCCCGGATAGCCAAGTGGGCAGGGCAACGCGTTCGACTTCGATGTAAGGATCCCGGGTTCGATTCCCGGTGGGGGCTCACGTGCGAAATTACCTTAGATGTCGAAGTACTTTTAGCAATATTACTATTAGCATCAAGAAAGCTATTAGGGTAGGTTAGGTACGATATTCATACACCCCCAGCCATACGCCACTGGCGGTTCGCGGGGTATAAATCTAAAATCTATTAAAATAATTTGAATGTAGCCTATACTGATCCCTGGAAAGCAAGACCTGAACTTCACAATATTCACACGTATGACCTTCAAATCTTTTACCTTAAAAGACTACTAAGTAGTTACCTTATTATGACATTAAAAAATATTTGCAATGCTTACCACAGAGACAGTGAATGGTTCACTATTACATGATGATACACGGCTAAAGAATACATAGAAACTTTTCCAAAGAAAGAACGCTGAGTATATTCCACTGCGGGAATAGAAAGGTTCCACCCCACTAGGTGGAAATAAACCTTTAGTGGAACAGACAGTGTTCTTTCTTTATTTATTTATTTAATAATCATTGCAAGCTGGTCGATGGACGTCTTTGGAAATGTGTGCGAAATTACGCTAAGTCACGCTTGATCACATAAATTTTACATAGACACAGTTGAAAGGCTTGTGAGTGAGACCCAAATAATTTCTAGACGCACAAAAATATATGCAATATTCATGTTATTCCCTCGAAGAGTTTGAGAGATGTCAGCCTGGACTTCTACTGACATTCTAATTTTAATGTTTAACTATATACTCAAGTGAAACATAAGAACTATAAAAACAACTGTGCAAGCAGTAACGCTATAGTCTGTATAATGATCACTATCCAGTAATATTATACGGAAAACAATGCTTGCAAAATACACACATGCATAACTGTTCTAGATATGGGTAGGTTTACGTGCCACATTATCAATACAGTACCCTTTCTTTCGTTTATTAATTTACTCCACCCTTTATGTCATCTAACAACTTTTGTCTTTGTCTTCCCATATGCTTTTTCCCTTGAATTCTACCCTCAATTACATTCTTTAGCAATCCCTCTCCTCTCAATATCTGACCCACCCATTTCCTCTGTGGACTTTTAATTACTTAAGGAAGAATATACCCACAAAAACAACATGCTTAAGGTCACATCTGCTTAAAAGGCAACATGAAAACAATGCCTTTGGCAGGAGTGGAACTGTTGAAAAGCGAAAAAGATTGAGAATCAGAACATATAAGAAATACAGAAATGAATGTCAAAGAAAACGTGCCCGAAGAAATTCATCAGATAATAATTATACGGGTGGTTTCAGAGTGACCGCTATATTATACAAATGTTCCACCATTCGATTGGTTCACACTTTTTAATACTCCCTATTCAACGCAATTTCTTTCGTTTCCTGGTAACCAGAGCGATTGTATCTTCCATCACTACGATACAATGCCTCTTATTCCAATTGTGGCGTTAAACATAGTAGTTCACCGAATGAAACCCCATCCCACCGATTTTGACCATCGAACCCAGGGAGACATCGAAGAAGGATCCATCCAATCGGCGTCCCATCGCTTTCAAAAAAGCCCCGACACCACCCCCTTATAAATCGGAAAAAGGAGACAAATTTTAACTACATGACGCGCCCACGATGGATGGATTGGCACGCGGGATATCCTCCGAACTGAAATCTTCCCCAATAAAAGGAAACGTATTCTCAATATATAAAGCGACACGCTGACCGCTCCGAGGCACGTACAAACACATTTCACGTGAACAACGAAATTTTTATCCACGGGGAAGAAATGATTTAGAGATGTTTCGCAGTCCCTGCCACTCACCCTGTACCAAAAAAAAGCAAAAACTACCTCTGGAGGGAGTCATGCCGTCGTGGCGTATATCGGGACAGCGAACCGTTATTGCTTTGTGTTCCGGTTTTCTCTCCTTCCGGTTCTCTCAGGTAACTGACTTCTAACGGGTTCAAACAGTTTTTTTCGCTTCGACCAATAAAAATTTACACCCTATGATTGTTCTACCTTTCGGTAGGTCCATGCCCCCTAATATTCCCTACTCAACGCTATTTTTTTCGCTTCCTGGTAACTTACCCCACCCTTTGTGCCATCTAACAACTTTTGTCATCGTTTTCCCCTCTGCTTTTTCTCTTGTATTTTACTCTCAGTTACATTCTTTATCAATCCCTCTCCCCTCAGTAATTGGCCCACCCATTTCCTCTGTCGACGTTTAATTAATTCAATTAAAACCTTCTCCTCTACGACCATCTCTAGTACCTCTGTTTTTGTTTTTCTAGCAACCCAACTTACCCTTTCCATTCTACGCGATACCCACATCTCGAAGGCCGCTAATCTTTTGATGTCCTCCTTTCGTAATGTCCACGTTTCACACCCTTACATCAAAACACTCCACACCAAGGATTTTACCAATCTTTTCCTGATTTCCTTATCGAGATCTTCATCCGTCCGTTCCCTTCTTTTCACGAAAGCTTTCTTTGCCAATGCTACTCTTTTTCGAACTTTTCAATTAAACGAGATTAAATGAAATTTAACAATATTACAAGCGATGATCAAGAAACATTCATCTAAACTTTAGATGAGATAAATTTAAATGTAAGGCACACATTTTATTAAGTTATACGTCGCATTTACACGTATCTAGTATAGGTTCATTCAGTCAAATAAAATTGTGTTGCTAAGGAACCGAAATTCGGAGATGAATAAACAACGGTTTGCGGTTTCGGTTCGGGATTAACGGATTTTAGTTTTTCGGTTCCGGTAAGATGTTCCGACGCACACGGACATGGTGCTGGAAGGTTGTCACACTTCCTAACATTCCAGAGGGAGCTGAGACGGAACCTTCCCAACGCTGCATATCGGCTGAGTTTTCGCTCTGCTGCAGTCGGATGGAGAGTTTTGGGAGAATTCGAATGAATTTCACGGACGCAGACTTATCGCATTACTTATCCGCTCTTCTGGACCGAGAGGAATCAATTATAACCCAAAACAGGCAAAACTCAGAGCCTAAAACATGGGAGGATTGTAAGCAGAATAAATGAAGTCAAAACGAAGTTTTAGCTTCTCTCAGCGACCCCTAACAGGAGCATATGAATCGAAAGGGTTCGAAATCTGCGATAAATCCGTCTTTAGGGGAAAATTTTGGGGCACGAGAAAGGATCGGGTAACTCAAACGGGAAAGTTAACTTGCGCATTATAACTTGCGAACATGTTTTGGCAGCTTATCTTTCGAATTTTGATCCTGCACTGGAATTCGATACATTTGGGTATAATATTCTTATTGATTGTAACCTGAATTCGATGTAAACCTTGCCGCATAACCTACGACACAACCTCGTACATTTTTGCTCAAATGAAACAGATTAAAAATAAAAGCTTAAATTGGTATAATATTAAGTTTCCATCACCTAGGGAATTCACAAACTTAGTGTTGTAGCAACGAATAAACAGCTCTTGTTGCCAAGAACTATCGGTCGCTATTAGAGGTGAATACAAATGTAACTCCATGAAAAATGGCTAAACTATTGGTTTTGATTTATTTAAACGAAGGCTGTGAATAAATTTAAAACATTTCAATGTATTAACGAGAGCCAGGAGAACTCTAGAATGAACATTACGCATCTTTTTACTATCGTGATCAACGACGGAATTGTTTATAGGGCTGATATGGATAAGTATAATTCAGTTCAATAAAATTCCTGATCATAGATATCGAAATTACATAAAATTTTATAATATTAACATTTTATTCAACGTCAACGGGTAATTCTAAGCTATTTATTACTCAGAAACATTAATTTTCTTACGTAAGTATGACAGTAACTAGATAATACCTTCTTAACTGAAAACTGGTGGGTAACAACTCATTTAATGCAGTTTTTAATGGCTCGCGTTCAAGCCTTTTCCCTTGGGAATTCTATGCAGTTCTACATATTCTGAAGAGCCATAGAGGAAAAGCTTAGTTCATCGTAGAAAAATGATTCCGCGTACCTTTAAGATGAGTAGATTAACACAGACGAATTCGCAACTCGAATAATAGCGAGTTAAAGACGGAGTCACGACCATTCAACATATAACTCTACCTGAAGCCAGGCCGAAACAGGTCCGTAATACCAGAGAAAACCATAAGAACAGCATGGCGAAGGGGACTCACCTGTAAGAAAGGAAAAATTCAATAATCAATAATCGGCAACGTTAAAACCAATTCCAACTGCTATCTATCAATTCTACTAAATAGTAAAACTCGACGACCAATTCTGGAATAGATCGCTTAATTTATAAAAAGTACAATCATTCAGGGACCCTGGAAACGTTACATTCGAGATAAATTACGAAAGTTGGCGTAATCTTCACGGATTCGAAATAAACCATCAAAAGCACTCCATAAGGAAAATCGCCGCAATGATCGAAGCAATTCCTAGAGAGAGTCGGAAGACATCAAGCACATTTTAGGAACCGTTCAGTTCAATCTGTCTTCCAGAGAGAGTTTTCCAACTTTTCAACTATCTCTACTTTCTCTCAGCCTCATTCGTCCGCTCAAGCGTCCAATTTTCGAGTGAGTGAAAATCGGGAGACTTCAGACATTATTGCGAGGGAACCATTTTCCTGCGTTTATACACATGCCATTTTCCGAGAAGTTTATAACCTGAGAAATCCCTCTGTTTATCTCAATAATACGTACATCTTTAGATAGAGAATTTATAGGAATCCATGTAGAAAATCGAGGCACATTATTGACGCCATATCTAATAATTATAAAAGTAACAATAATATTAACAACAACATAAACAATGACGATGATAATAATAATAATAACAATAATAATGACATTAGCAATAAAAATGATTATTTCGTTTCTATTTATTGGGCTTGTTTTTATCAAGGATGACCAGTGTAACAATATATCCCTTATAAACAAACTCACACACAAAAACTATTCCCTGATCACGAATCGAACCCGGAACCTTAATGTGGTATTGTTAGCATGCTAACCACTCCGCCACCGAGCCCGGCATGAGATCTAATCAGAAATTAGATCGTGTGTTCTTTTTTGACCGTAGTTACATTAGTTTAACAAATATGGTAATAATACAATTGATTGTAGATTGATGTAAGATGATAAATAATAAAGATTGATAATTATCTCAAATAATTCGCATAAAGGTTTCCGGATAGCCAAGAGGATAAATTCGCTCTGGTAAAAGCGGTCCCGGGTTTGATTACCGGTGGGGGTCCATAAATGCGAAACGACCTCAGCTGTCAAAGCACTTTCGGCAATACTACAATTCGCATTAAATCACTCAGAATTTTCAATCCAAAGAACAGAATAAGAATGCAGTGACAAAAATAATGAAAACTACAATAGAATCGCCCATAAAAATAAAAAAAATCGTATTTAAAATGCGGATTTCCGCCAATTTACTTAAGGCCTGCTGGGGCCTCATCCCCTCTAACATCAGCTACGAGGAGGAAATGAGGTTTACTAGGCAAGATGAGGAGTGAGGTAGTTTGCCCTTGCTTTCCTCACTGAACCAGAACACTATGAGCAGAAAAAGCCCACGTTGGTGAAGCACAATGACTCTAAGAGTTACACTTTTAGTAACATTGCTTAACGAGAAACCTAAATTTATGCTATTATTCAGCATGACTCATACCCCAGTAGCTTTCATATCAGCACAGCCATGAAAAAAACATACAAAAGTATATAAAAGATACATTAGGAATACACATTAATATAAAATCATGGAACTTGACTATGGTATTTACAAAAAAAAAAAACAATTTTTTACATAGTTGTCTAAATCACCAATTTTACAACTTGGGAAAGCACGAAACATTAGCGAATGGAAAAAAGAACTCCCGTTTATACAACAAACAGACAGGACAGACAGACAGGAACCTTCTATTCGCCTTCGGTCTAATTTTGAGGCTCGCCCAACCTATTAATAGAATTGCATTGGAATAAAACAGATACACACAACCTAACGCATGAGCATTTCGGTAACATTTCCCTCCACGCGCAGTGATCCTCTTTATCTTAGGAAATTCTTAGAAACAGTCCCTTTCACCGCATGACCTTTTCGGCCGACTCCTTTATTCGAGACGGATCCTTTCATCTATACGGCCGAGGTCCGCGACCTTTACCAGGAAGGTTCACCTAAAAGCGTTCCGAAGCATTTAACTCTAATGTCGTTTTTATTGCACCCATTCCGCTAAAGTGTATGATAAATTGGGCGAAATATACACTCATAACGGATGCATAAACTATGAACATTAAAAGCAAACAATGAAAAATTTAAAATCTTAAAATACTCTGTGATAATATTAGTTTTAAAAATTCTTAACGTAGTGTTTAACACTTTGAACTTCCCTTGACCTAAATAACGCCAAATTGAATGTCGACAGAAGGAGAAAGAAACAATCCGAGGACGATCAAAATTAAATGCAAGAAAGATTTTCCTTCAAGCGCAATGGTGAGTCATACAATTAAACAATGTAGTCAATGGATACCATTTATGAAGCTTGTTATTTTCCTTGCTTCCCTGTGTCATTGTCAGTTGCTAATAACAACCTCGCCTTAACTTGCACAATTGACGTTGGCGATCATTCACTGAACCATGTCGCATTCATTATACATATTCATTTAACAGTGTTTCACTATATTGTAAAAATATAATAATAATATAAAAACGTCTTTATCGACGGATTGAGACTTCTTAGTCCCTTCTTACATCTAAAACATAAAATAACTTTTATAAACAAAAGAACGCTTGGTCCTGTTGTTTTTGCCCAAGTATAAATGCCATCATCACTTCCTCCACCCCAAGGATTCTGTTCTAAGTCCTTGATCAAAATGACGCGAAAGGTACCGGATATGACCTGCTTAATCCATTGAATAATACTCAACGTTATCATACTCATATTCTAATACACCAGAAAGAATATTTTTTTCACATCTGTGGTCAAGGTAAGTGTTAGCAATGATCAATGCCAGAAATACAACGTTCTCTGAAAAATGACAATGTGAACGCATTTATAGATCTTAAAAAAGATATTCATCATAGTTTTAACTACCGCCACGTTCATGAAACTTAAAATTTCCTACACCACAAAATTTAAAGGTTTAAAAACACTCCGCAAGTCGTACGTCGGCAGGCGGAACCCGCGTTCATGGATAGACGGGAAGTTCCGGTTTACCGATTTCAGGGATCTACCCTATGCGCATTTCGGAAACAATGCCTCCATTACCAAGAGCTGCTAGAAAGGGAAAATGCCTATCAATGTAATATTCTAGATAGAAAAACATTTTCTTATCTAGGAACCCTTGATAATGGAGACAATGCAGTATTGCAGAAACTTAAAATTTCAATACAAAATCACAATATTTGAACAGGAAACACGAAACAAAACATACATTTTTCTTTTGTTATTATAATAGTAATACTAATAGTTTTAAAAGTCCTAAAACTGCTAAGGTCACTTCGCACGTGGGTCCCAACCGGGAATAGAACCCGCGATCGCTATCACCGATATCGAACTAGTTACCCACATGGCTATCCAGAGGCTCTTAGGGGATTTTACATCGAGGGAAAAAGTTGCCAAGATTATGTATTAGAAATAATTCTGGTGATTTTACATTAAAGATTTGAGTTGCTTTCGTATTCTCATATGTTAAGAAATAATTAATATTAAATAATATTCATAAAAAGACTCTTCCCGAGGTGACAATAGGCGTAATGTCCGTTAATTGTCGGTTTTCCTGCTTCGAAACGCTTCTCAACAATTGCTACTAAGAGGGTCGCTTTGCAACAATAGAATAATAATAAAAAATTAGTTCCTCCATTATTAAAATCAACAGCACTCACTGTGAGGAAGTAAGAGCTACAATACTGATAGATGAGTGGTCATTTAATGAATTTTCGACACTTCGCGCATTGTAAAAAACATCACAGATAAAATTAAGGAGATAACATCTGCGTTACAGCAAAGAAAGCTTTAAAAACAATTAAAAATGCTGCAATTGCTTTAAAAACGACAAAAAAATTGAAGGTCGTTAAAGGAGAAAACGTAGCCAGTTCGCACATACATCTGCAAAAGGCGAGATTCGTTTTTTCGTTGCTAGAAACCATAGAATCAAGAAAATGAAAGTAGATAGCGTTACTCCAAGTTCATCCGCACTCGAATCCCTTCTGTGACTACAGCCAGCCCTTTCAGTGGGCGTAGGAAAACGAAACCGTACCGAAGCCGAGTCACAGATCCGAATACAGCTGTAAGGGATCATTCCTACGTTCTCAGATTAATTATCAGAGGAAGCACACGCCCCCTGCGGCGGAACACTCTCCAGTAGCCATGGCGATCATAGCCTTCCACGTCTCACTGGATTTCGGGCGATGTGTTCTTCCTCAAAGGCGACAGTTATGAGATTACTGTATCGGGTACGCCGAATGCTATAGGAGACCGAGTCCCTCATGATGGGTGAACGGATGACTATTAATCACTTGTTTCCGAAGAATCTCGAAATTTATTCCGCCTATTTCAGAGCTGACGTTGATTCGATAAAAAAACACACCTCTCGCTGTGTTCCCGAATTTTCCCATCGATCTTTCACGAGGAAGCGAGGGGAAACTACCTCACTCCTCATCATGCCTAGTAAGCTTCATTTCCCTCTTCTAGCTCTTCGTAGCTGTTGGTAGAAGGAATGAGGTCCCAACCGACCTTCGGGCTGAATACTTTACAAATACTTCCACGAGGGTATCCTTCTTCCAAGTACGACACACTGAGATATGATTCTTCGAAAAATCTACAGCGTAACATTGTCGTCAATAATCAATAACTACCAAGCGATGGTCAGTATTCAGTCCGGAGGCTGATTGGATCCACATACTCTCTACAGTTAACTACGAAAAGCCCTCGAGAGGGAATGAGGCTTACTGCACAAGATGAGGAGTGAGTTTTCTAATTTTCTCTAATTTTCGTCACTGAGCCAGAATTCTGAGTCAGATAAAGGCTCCAAATAGCCGTTATGTTCTCTCCCGAAGATGGCAACTTAGTTGTTGAAATACGTGTCTAGAACAATACTTGCTTACAAGCGCGACCACGGAGAACCCAACCCCCGCTGGTGGGAATTCTTCAACGGTTAGTTTGCACGCAAACAACGGTTATTTGGAGCTTTTTTCTGACTCTGATGTCTTACAACAGCCGTGTTCCTTTTCCTCATAGATTGAGCCAGAATTGTAATAGTGAATCAAGTTCAAAACGATATGGATAGGATCTTAACTTTGTGAACGAAAGTCCGCTGGTTCACATCTTTGAAACTAGTACTTCTTTAATAACATCACCGACAAATTCCCATTCTATTAATATAGTCCAGTCTTTCCCTTGCATGCTACATTTTCATTCATCATGTTTCAGCAATTCATCTACTTTTAATACATAATCCTGAATCACTCTAAACATCATTATTCTCTCCGTCACCTCTTCCAGCAAAAAAAACTTTCCAACAATACTCAACACACAAAGTAGCATATCAACAATGAATCCTGCATTATTATTGTTGATATTATTAATAATTAAGAATGTAAATTAAAGAAAGTTTAGTACATACTTTTCATAAATGTTTTTACAATCTAGTAGGTAATGAGTGAAATGAGCAGTTACATCCTGTAGATCAGTTCTGATCACAACTAATAACTTATGAAGTTTTGATGATTGTTAGAATTTTTAAGACCCTTTTTTCGATGAATTCAAGATCGTTAAGGGAGTAATGTGACTTACTTTACGACGAAAAAACGAATACTAATTAATTACAGTAAAACTGGAAGACTATCTTAAATCAAGTAGCTACAACCACTCGTTGAAAATTCTTAAAAGGAATTAAATTTTGTATACGTATTATTTAGACGATTGAAATTTTTTGTGACATCACCTCACACAATATAACAGATAAATTTAAACGTAGAATATACATTTTAGTTAGTTGAAACCCGCAGCTAGACAGTTTTTTATAGCTTAATTTATAATTCAACAGAAATGGTGTTGCTAAGGAACCGAGATTACCGAGAATTGACCTAGTATTTATAATTTCATTTCCAGAACGGCTAAGTATTGCTATTTCCTTAAATAAATAAATAATCTCATGCTTCTTCTGCTTGGAGATTGACTCATTTGCAGAATATTTTGCACTATTTATTCCGATAAAGTGGAATCTGAGAAAGTATTGAACGGAAAGGTAACATTTTACCCGACTTCACGTTAGTGAAATTTATGTAACATTTTACGTTACCACGGTAACAATTTTAATGAAACCTGATCTCATTCTTTTGTTTTTTCATGAAACCTGAACTCATTCTTCTTCGATGTCATTCTTTTGTCGCGAAATGAAAGTACTCTCCGGAAAATCACTTTCGTTTTCACACCGCCCGTTGATGGCAGAAAAGACAATGCACTGACTGAACCACCCAGCAACGAAATCTGGAAAATTAATAAAATTAAAAAAGTATCTATGACATTTAAATCGACGCCTCGCGTGATTAAAAAAATCAATTCTCCTGCG
Organism: Ladona fulva; assembly: GCA_000376725.2. NCBI lineage: Eukaryota > Metazoa > Arthropoda > Insecta > Odonata > Libellulidae > Ladona > Ladona fulva. The sequence continues at coordinate 138,138 of KZ309134.1, read as the reverse complement.
ATATAATTCTTTTCATTCATGTTCCAGTCACTTGGTTACATCCGAATTAATTCAGGGATTGGAAATATCTTCACTTCCCCGCTAATCAGGAATTGACGGAATTTCTGGACTAATGCGGCTAGAAACTTTTCGCACGGTACAGCCAACACGCGCAAAAAATACTATAAAACCGAGGAGTTTTTCCGCGAAAATCGATCGGGGTGACGGAGAAATGATAAAAGGAGGCATGGGGAGGATTCATTGCCGAGATTAAAGTCGGCGGAAAGTTTGCGAAATAGTTGGATTTCCGGATGACAAATCACTGTCGAGTAACTCGGAAAGAAGGATTTCCGCTTCTGGTTAATTTAAAAAAATGTGTATGAACGGACGCCGAGATGAGGATTGGCAGATATAGATTGAAGGCACGGGGTTTTATTAAAGGCTTCTCCGGACGCTTCAATGGTACGGACTTAATCCTCCTTTCCTGATAGCCATTAATATAAGTTTCTTGATCGCTTAAATATATTTCATAGTTACGGAAGACTGACGGACAACTTCCATTTATTTCTCATTAAATACCTATGGTGATGGGCTTCAGCGATGCAGTCTTCCCGAGGTAACAATAGGCGTAATGTAACTTAATTGTCGATTTTCTGCTCCGACTCGATTCCCAACAATGGTTACTAAGAGGATTGCTTAGTAACAATTGAGTAATAATAAAAAATTAGTTCTTCTATAATTATAATCAACAGCATTCACAGTGAGGAAGTAAAACCTACAAGACACTTCATGTAAAGAATATTACAGATATAAATACGCAGATTACATGTGCGTTACAACAAAGGAAGCTTTAAAAAAAACTAAATCAGCCGACATTGTTAGAAAAACGACAAACAAAAATTTGAAGGCCATTAAAGGAGGAAACGTAGCCAGTTCGCATATATATCTGAAGAAGGTGAGTTTCGTTGTTTCGCTCCTAGAAACCATTCTAAAAACGTTTTGGATAGTTCATCGATGCTCAAGTTTGTAATGAACGTAGCTTCTGACTGAATTTAATTAATTAGTTGTGAGTTACACTACTGAAGAATAGAGCACATCGCGAATAAAGACAATGGTTACGTTTGTCACATGGGAAACCTGCAGCGAAAGAATGTTCTAAAAATAGAAAACCTGTCGTTAAACGTCGGATGATTCGAAATAAATTGCCAAAGTCAGTTTAAAATGAAAGGAGCAAACTTCGCCGGGACAGCCAAAAAATTCACAAGGGTAATTTCCGTTTTAACTAAGGCGATGACTTTCGGAATTTCAGTCTTCAAAATTGCCGAATTCCCTGAATTTTTCACAAAAAAATTGAATATAAAAAATGGCTGAAGTGCAAATGTATGACATTCGTTAAGTGGAATATAACAGTGAATTTCTACTTTAAAAATTTACAGCCCATTCAGTACTGCATAATAATTAACTGATTCAGATTAAAATAGAATAGATGAAAATTGTTGGCAGATATTTCAATAGATTCGGAATAGTATTTTATACGCACAAGATTAATTGTACCAGAGGAAAAGTGTCCCGCACGCCCGGTAAATAAAGAAATTAAAATTCAATCACTTTGCGGCGACCGATTCTTAAATTATTAAGTGATTTGGCAACGTTGTCGACCGCATGCATACGCGTAATCTTTGTGAAAATGCATAATCTGCTAGAACTGCAGTTTCATCAACCTTTCAGGTTTGGCTGATTTGGATGGATCCATTATGAATGTTTGACATTGAATCCATCCAAAATTCTGCACTTGCGAATATTAACGAGGCGAAACTACGTTTATAAACGCAACGCAGTGTATGTCCAATTCCACACTCGACTATTGCAGGTTCGCGCGTGATTGGAAGGTACTCGCTCACGGTTGCTACGCAACGAAAGACAGAAAATACGCAACGTACAAGAATCTAAATATATAACAGCTGATTCAATTGCGGGAAACTCGAAAAACACTCTGGAAATAAACCGGCGACTACAGAATCCGTTAAAATACCGCAAGTCTCGACACGAAAACGCTTTCCTTTAAAATATCAATGTGACGTAAAAAATTGAAGGCCAACCAGAGGGAAAGGCCTTTCGAAGCAATTCTAACATAAATTTCTCATTAAGAGGGAGGAAAGTAAGGGCAAACGACCTCACTCCTCATCTTGTCTAGGGAGCCTCATTCCCTCTCCAGGGCGTTTGGCCGCTGATTATGGATGGGCACAGGTTCAAATCGGCCTTTGAAAATACATCGCTAGCTTTGAAAATTAAAATTGTCATTAATTTCGCGGTAGATTAATTTAATAACCAATTACAGCTGTACTTAATGGATTTACTTTTAATGTTGCAAATAAATACCGTTTCTCTAGATAGTTATTGCTTCATATAGAAGATAGAGATTATACTACAACAGTCATAGAAAATGAGGCTCTAATGTTCTTTTCACTTTACAATTTGTGGCAGCTCGGACTTATAAATAATCGAGTAATGATTGTTATCGCTTAAAAGCCAATTGTTTGCTACGTCGCGAAGCTGAGTATTGTTGCCGTTTTACATTGCCAACATATACATTCAAAGTATTTTAATTTGATAGGTGATTAAATTAGAGACAAATTGTTGCATTTCAGAAAGGTTCATTCTTCCATCACACACACGATTTGGAATAACGAGTAACGTATTTTGCATTGATGCTATCTTCTCAATTATACTGTACTAATTGTCTTTCTTAAGAGAAATTTATACTAGAACTAGAAACATAAATGCATATAACATGTCCTACCGAAGGGAAAACCTTTAACAGTTATTTTGAAGTGTTTTATCATTTCTACATCGCAGTAACGGCTAATTTACCGTTAAACGACAAATTTCAATTCTATCTTCGATTTATAGCTATTACTGACTATTCGCAGCTGGATAATAGAAGCGAAAAGAAAGTTGTGGCTGATAATGAGATCATTATCGACGGGATTGAACGTGAATTGGTATTATCACGATTTCAGCGACTGCGTGACTCGGAAAATGAATCAAATCTCTGGGAGATGAGAGACAAAGAGGTGATGGATAACTCGATGTTACGAATGATAATCTGTGCGTGTAACGCAGGGAATTGGGAGAATTGGGTGAGATTTTTTTCCCTTCAATGAACCCGTCCAGTATTCTGTAACTGCCCTAAGAAATACACGCTAAAATTTTTCTTTAAGAGTTAAGTCTAATAGCTTTCTTCAATTGTGATGAAACTTTATATTCGCCCAAAATTCCTAGCAGTCCATCCCGTTTCAAACACTCCTTTATAGAGTCACATATTTACTGCATTAAAACTATTTCCTCCTCTAACATCTTCACGTTCATTATTTCCCGAGCAATGAAACATGCAGAAAGTCTTTGCAAGACCCCATTTAAGAATTTCTTTTACTGTGACCAATGGCTGAACTTTTTTAAGAAAGCGAGCAAGATTTTATGTGATACCCATCAAGGATTTTACAAAAATTCTTTAACTACACCTTAGAAACTTATGCAAAAGATAGCTTGCTTTATGAACAACATGGAAAGATTATAATACTGAATTTCCCATTTATTTTTATGAAAATAGACTGTGATACGTGACTAGCTGTACATTCCACGCTGACTCACAGCAACTAACAATGGCATGGGTGGGAATGAATTGTGATAGCATGAAAAAATAATATAAGGACGAAAAAATTGTAATGTAAGAACGAGTTTCGCTAAAAAAACCATGGTGATTAAGTCATATAATTAAATTATGTAGTCAATGGATACAATGTATGTAACTTATCATTCTTCCTTACTTCCATGTGGTATTGTTTATTGTCGCTAATAACAACCTCGATGTAACTTGCGGGATAAAGACGTAGTCGATCATTCACTGAACCCATTCGTGTTTTAATAGATTGTGATAATACTTATGATAAGTTTGTACTACACTTTCTTAAATTCACATTTATAATTGATTGTAATAGTAGTAGTATTGTTAAAAATGCTTCGAGAGCTTAGGTCATTTCGCACGTAGGACCCCACCGGGAATCGAACCCGGGACAGCTTTCACTGAAGTCGAACGCGTTGCCCACTTGGCTATCGGGAGCCCCTTGATGGTAACAATGGCAATCGGAATAACAATAAGAGCAGCAACAACAACAACAATGATAATAGCAATAATAATAATAGAATTCCTTTGTTGAAGGGCGAAATTTAGACTTTCTTAGTCCCTTGTACCATCCAACCCTTGAAATGTTGTCAATGAGCATAGGAACTCCTAATTCTGTAGATATTAGCCAACTATAAAAGTCATCAGCACTTCTACCACCCAATCAATTCTCAGCTTAAACAATATCACCACAAATTTTTCAGAGAAAACTTAACCTTTTAAGCTTGAATTTGTTAAATTTCGAACCCCCAAACGTCCCCTTGCAGCATCAGAGGACCCAACTAACGCGTATAATGCGCTCCCGGAATCGCTCGCGAAAGCTGCTGGACCGTTATCACTACAAAAAAAAATTAGCCGATAAGCGAAAAACGGCACTCTTGCAACGATCCCTTCAAAAAGGTACATGCGCAATACATCGTGTGCGTATTAAAACCGACAAAACGACACCGAGTCACCGATCTGCGGAGGCCGGCCGACCCTTATGCCCTTCACCAACTGCCGGAATGATATTGTTCACGAACGTGAAGGCACTGCGGATCTATCCACGCGATCTTTTAGGGCCACGGCGTACCCTCGATATGTGCACCGTTGAAAATTTAGAGCGCTCCATATTACTGCTCCGGTGCTCGACCGCCACACTATAGGATCCCATGGTAACATCACACATTAAGCCGGTAATTATTTAATGGACGGGGGGGCAGACGCCCTTCCGTGATGACGGAGATGAATTTTACATCGAATGCTTCAAATTTTTATCCCGGTCGAGGTTAAACTTTACTGACGCGCGCCATTCTTCCTCTTTTTCGAGCACTTCCGAATTTGTTACGGTTTTTTCATAATCCAGCGCTGGGGTATAACGAATGAGGTCATAAGGAATAGAATGATGAATGAAAATATAGAAAAACTGGCAAAGGAAATGAGTTGTGGGCGATTAATTCTAAGCAGACTGCCACCGCGTCACAGTAATTTAAGATGAAGCAGAAAATATGACCGAACAATGGGCAATGTGACGCCATTGTTGATATAGATTCTATTCAATACTTGTAAATCCCCCATTAGACAAGATGGAGATAAATTTAAACAATTACTCTATATTCATTTTTACCGTTAATTCTACATGAGCCTATATTTCCCAGGTATTCTTATGGGTTGATGCATGAGAATTACCTATTCATTCACTTTTTGTTGCCATGGAGATAGGTTGTTTACAACCATGCATTTTTACCTGATGTTCGTCTTTTTCGTCGAATTTCTGAACGAAAACGGGATTTCACGACAAAAACTACAATATTCATACAATTCCACTTTTGGCGCATCTATCCATTTGATACGACCGTTACTTCTAATTCAATTTTATAAATTAAAGCCTGCAATATATACAAACGAACTTTACAGTTATTTCCTAAGGCAGCCATCCCTAACAAAATAGAGTCGAACCTAACAATACAAAGCGAATAAAACATCCACAGCCTTATTTTTTGCACGGACGGGATATACATTTTCGTGGCATTAAAATTTGTAGAACTCATGAAAAATTATTTTCTTAACGGCTTCCACAAAAAAAAATCATTTAAGTGCCGGTGTGAACGGTACAGATGTCTCCCCGGTATATATGACTTCCTTCATCTAGGGGAATAATCTGTGCCCAGGTACGGTTAACTCCCCCACAGACTGGGAGTCATCCGTAACTAGGTACAGATAACCCCGAATGGAAGGGAGTCATCTCTACCTTAGGTACAGTTGACTCCCTCGGCGGCTGGGAGTCATCTCAACCTCCTACATCGGCTCCGTCGTTACAATATAGAAAGATACTACATTTTCGAAACCAACCATCATATCAGCATACTCTTCGGTGTCAAAATGATGACATTTTTAAAATAGTTCCAAAAATTATTATTAATTGCATAGAAATATAAAATGAATATATGAGGTAAAAGACAGCATACAGGGCTACCATTTTTTGTGAAGTTCCCTGTTGTGAACCAAGATTGTAATTTAGGGTAGAATGCTACGGAAAATGCAGAGGGAAAGACAGAGGCAAATGTTAGTAAATGACATATAGGGTTGGGTGTGTTACCTATTAACGAAATCAATGGTATTAAATGGGGAATATTAAGGCACATGAACCTCCAGAAATTTATATCACTTTTAATGTGATTTTATTTCGCACCATGTTTGTTAAGGAACCCTCATCAGTGGCGAAATAATAAAAGAAAACTACACAGCGCAAGCGTCTCTAAATAATCGTTCAGAAGCAATTTAAAACACAGAAATTCACGGCAATCACGGATAAACAACCGTATAATGAATGCGAGAACAACTGTAAAAACTCCAACGGCTATTGAAAGTCTCCATAAAAACGAGAAATTTCAAAATGATCAAAATCGAAAACAACGCAGCGAAAAAGCAATTCTTCCGGAAAGAGGGCGAAAATATTGCAACTTCATATGCGCGACAGGAATAAAAACGTTCCCCGCCGCGATAGATGTCAATCGCTCCGGCGGCTGATGAATTCGAGGGATTTTTAAACGGGAAATGCCGATTACGCATTTTTCCTATCTCAAATTCGCCCATCTATAACATCCCCGCCCTCAGATGAGAATCAACTGACGTCGCTTAACCTTTTGCTCTCATACGTCGAGCACCAATCCGCAAACCTTTCGCAGCGCGAGAGATTTATAGATTATTTCCCCGGTCCGCCCTCGGCTGAATTTCTGCGCAAGTATCCCCTTATAAGAAAACGACCCGTTTATTGATATTTACTGGCACGAAATCTTTTTTTACCCCACGGAAGCGCGGTCTCCAGTGCGGGATGCAATTCGCGGGATCGCTTCCGTGAGTGGTTAATCACGAATCGACGGACACGAAAAACTTCCGAAAGGGACCTGGCCTTGAGATATTGCTCCAGTTTTCCGGATTGCGTTTAAGGAAACGTCAAGGATGCTCGAGAATTTCGAGTTAAAGCTCCGGAGCCGACTGAGAGAAAAAATTTAAAAGTGGGTCCGGAGTCAAAAACGTGGAAAATAAATTTAAAGGAGACATTATACAAAAATTGTATGGTTTTGAATCGACGAGGCCGTAGAGTAAATAGGAAACAGCAATTAAGTACTAAACTGTGCAAACATTCTTTCATCGAAAAAGCCAAGTCACTTACTATTTACAAATTCCACCATAGCAACCATCACTACGTGCCTGGATACACGATTCATCTTTATTGAAATCTAACCAAAACCCTTGAGTTAAGATTCCAAAGATATATCCACTAACAGCAAATCCTAACGGACCTATTGACTACAATATTACATTTGGAGTGAAAAGATAAAATTCCGTGGAAACAGAAATAACAGGTGGAGGGATTTTTCGCGATGAATAGCATATTCTCTCAAATTAGAATATTTATTTATTTATTTAAAATTAACAGTGCGAATTGGCTTTCTAGCCAGGTAGCAGCGATAGAGGGTAGCGTTGTATATTAATTACAGGACTGCCCGGCATTCGCCCATGGACGGGAGGGAAAACCCTCCCGTAGGCAGTAAATTAAATACAGGCAGTTAATTAAAGCTAATATTTGAGTGAAGTGTGAAAAGATGGCAAGAATACAATATACACCAGATTTAACGGGCAGCTAAAGTACAAAAAGAGAAGATGCAATTAAGAA
>KZ309134.1:0-127101 GCA_000376725.2 Ladona fulva | reverse complement strand
TAAATATTTCATAAGTATAAAAAAATTATAAAAGTATTCAATAAACGATTAAGTATGCAATTAATAATTTTTTAAACTTTTGGCAACAAATGTTGCCACTGGGCAGATATGGGTTAATATAAAAGAATTCTAGAGTAAAACCCTGTTTATTTATTTTTAATCAGGAAAATGTCAATGGAACGTTAAGTCGATATCAGAAAGTTCTTCGAGGTCATGACTAATTCATGTATTTTACGTGTTCATCGGTGTTTTTACACCCCCTGCCACGCGCTTTCAGGGTTTAAAGTAATATATTTTAATTTATTTAATACTTATTAACATTTTATCTGCGAAATACACACCGACGAATTTCCACTCAACGTAGATTTGCAGTAAGTCAATTCAAATCTTATATACTATAGATTCCTAAAGTTACAATGGCAACTCGATTTACAAACCACTCTAAATAATCTACAACTTTTGTAACACCATTTTGACCTCCAAACACGAACTTAATCTGGATATACGAAAAGAAAAAAACAGAAAGTATATCATGGATCACTGGGTTTCGAAATGCAAACTTTTCGACTAACTAATTTCGAACTGGAGCGAATTTCGAGTTCGTAAGTCAAGGTTCCAAAGTACACCTTTAATATAAAATACGCAGCATTTTTTCCTCACCAGTTTCAGGCAGTTCTAAATAACGCTGCCCTTTAGCAAAATCATTCCCTCCGCAGATAATTTATTTACCTCCCTGAATATCATTCCGACGCACAACTCCGTGATTTGAGATTATTAGCATGTATTGCAATTTGATGGGGAGCCCAGGGCCCTGAATTGTCCGACACAGCTCTTGCCCACGATGGACAGCGATGCGTCGTTAGTGGATTGTCGAAGCCACGGTCGTGAAGGTACATTTCACAGCCAAAGCGCGTGGTTCTGGGCAATTGACTTCCATCCTTTCATTAAAGACCGACTTCATTTAGTGGAATCTACGGTCGGATTTGCTCTGCACGAGTCACTCTGCCGAAAAGTCGGACGATGAAGTTAAAGTGCCGAAAGAGATCTAAATTTCGATGAAGAAGAGGGTACTTATTGGCCCTCCATGATCTGATGAAGGCGATATAGTATTCAGCCATTCAAACGTGTCAGTTTTTATTCCGAAGAATAATAATTAAAAAAAAAAATCTTAATCTATTTCACACCAGACCTTTCAAATCACCGTAAGTGTTTGATACGTTCATATTCATTATGTCTCTATTTAGAGACTAGCATTTCCATTTATTTCGTTTCCTGGTGATTCACCTCACTTTTATCCCATCTAACATCTTTTGCCTTTACCTTTCATATCATTTTTCATGTATTTGCCTTTTTAAGTTTAAAAATTCACCCGGATATGTATTTAACTACAGATAAGGGTAATTCACGAAGATACTAGGTATAAAAGTGGATAAATTATTATTATACCTCCATTCTATCATAATACCGCCAGAATTCAGTATTTAAAAATAATTTGACCGCTGCCATGACTACGGAACATGTGTTCAATAGTTCCCGAGGACCTAGGTATACATTATATAATGGATTAACTTTCACTAAGGTACTATGTGTAGAACTGGAAAAATTCATAATATACTCCCATTCTATCACAATTCCTCCAGAGTTCCGTTTTAAAAAACAATTTGACTGCTACCTTGGATACGGAAATTTGTTCAAAAGTTCCTGACGACCTGAGGAACACATTTCAAAATTAATTAACATTAACGAATAATATAAAATCAACATTGATGTACAGCATCATAATTATTTCCATAAGTATAAAATAGTTTTTGGGCTTTGCAGGAACCGACATAAATATATGAATTTCTTATTATAAATAGGAGAACTGGTAGCTTCTCTTGAGCTAAATACAAAGGAGTACTTTTATCGGGTTCTTCACAAATCCTATCATATTTCTTAACTGAAATGGAACATTTCCCTAACGATTAAAAAGCAAAATTATAATGATACAATTAATAAGCGCAACACGTCTTTGTTCAGAGAGAGTCGAGGAATGAGGTCACCTGTTCCATCGAGACCACAAACCCTTAAGAACAGAAATAGGAGCATTGGAGACGCTTGGAGGCGATAAAACCACAACCAAATCGTTCTCGGGGAAGCACTAATTGTTCTGAAGCCTAAGAAATATGATCCTAAGGAGATGGTCAAGGGACTAAAGAACTTTGAAATTCAATCTGCAATCACGCTCAACTACACTTTCAATTATTTCATGCGTTAACAGTAGACATTTTATCTTCCGACAATGCGGCTTCGACAAAAAGTACATTTATGCGATAAAAAATAGAGGGCATATAGGAACTCCTGCCATCTGCTTAAACCAAAACAGTTATTTTTACCAAACATTTTTTTTCTCTCACATACCTAAAAAAATGAACACCGACGGAGACCGCCCCGAAATCCCGCCCGCCCTGGTCGGACGAACTAAAAAAATTCCAAAAGACGCAAAAAAAAAGATCGCGAAATAACATCCGTTCCATCCCCGCAGACACATCCCTCTGATTAATCCGGATTTTCATACCCAAGAGGTTCGACGTTCAACTTTTTCCACCCCCTGCTAAGGGATGAAATGGTATAGCGATCTCCAAGTAAGGGGGTGGAGTACGTATTGAGGGGTGGGGGTGTTGCGAAGACTTGGTGAGAGAGAGATATAGAGAGAGAGTCGGCGTTGCGGCCGACGATATGAAGCATCGAGCCTTGGGGAAATGGTCCGACATATTGATCACATGGTACACCCTCCCATAAATTATTCCGACTGATACGTGGAACGACCCCCCACGGCGACCCCGAAAATTCCCCTTCCAGGACACATTCGATAGTTAGAAACATAGGCGCCCTCTGGCGAAGCGTCCCATCCTAAAACCCTTTCATATATATTTATTAGCGAACACTCTTCACTTCCGTTGCGATCGCTTTTTATCGCCGCGAGATTCGATCGATTCAATACGTCACTTACTCCCGCGCGGTTCCCTTTCGCGTGTTTCCGAGTTCCAGGCGACTATGGTAATAAGCGATGAGCGATTCGTTTTTGTTTTTTTTTTATTTGGCGGGAAGTTTCGAGTCGACTTAAAACTCGCATAGCGCCGCGTACTAGGGAAGGCTTCCGGCGGTGGAAGATGCAGGCGGAAAGTTTTAAGTCCGTCGTCGCTTATTTTCCTCGGCAGGATATGGAGAACTTTTTGAAAATCGGGCCGCGACTGAGTTACGGGACAATTTTAATACTTTAAATTTTTTAATACCCGGTTTTAGAGATTTCGATAGCAGCGCCGCCGGCGAAAGATTCGACATTTGTCTCGGGATTGATATTTTATACAGCTGGAATAGCACGAATATTCATCTTGTCCTACGTTATATGATATGAATGCCAATCGCTAACGTAGGACAAGGTGAATTTCTAAAACGAACCAAGTAGAGGTAAACATCATAAACTTGCCTCATTTTTCTAATGAATAATTATACATAAATGTTCTACCTTTGGGTGAGTTTATAGGCCCAATAAAAACTTACTTGAATATCAAATTCATTCCTATATTTCTAGATAACTTATCATTTCTTATATAATACGTACCTACCTAATATACATTTAAGCGTATGCCTTAGGTTTTGTTTATGAACTCGAGTGTTTATTAATTTGTACCTTCTGTTGGAACCACTTTCTTTTAGTACGTTTGCATGTATGTATGTATTCTAGTTTGCCAAATGGTTTGGATGTAGTGATTTCTTTTTCTAGATTCAAGTCAATTGTTTTTGGTTATTAGTTTAATGCTATTATCATGTAATGATCATATAACAAAATATAATAAATAAATGGTCATAAAAATGTATGTAATAAATGCATAAATAATCATAAAATATCTCCAAAGGTTAGGTGTAAGGGAGGCCATTTTGGCGTAAACTCACCGTAATAGTAAAGTTATAATTATAATAATATACGTAAACACAAATTCAGAGATAAATAAATAGATACATATATTTATATATGTATACACTCATTTATATGAATTTTCGTCTCCTAACAATGAATATTCTAATTAAAAACAAAATCGATAATTTCAGGCGTATTCAACAATGACACTATTAATGCAGTCCATATATTAATCAAGTATTCAACAATGACCATTAATGTAGGAAATAATAAGGTCAACAATGCACTTATTGTAACTGTAGCAGAACAATAATTCCATTATCATTACCATGACTACAATCATTCAATTATAGAAAAGCAAGAGTTCCTGATTCTTTTGTCACAACCATACGGCGAGTATTAGACAAACAATAAGGTATTTCAATATTTTATTTTTTAAATATTTTATTGTTTAGAGATGATTGTATCAATTCAGAGTGATGACGCAAGTGAATAACAAAATAAATTCGCGCATTTTTCAACGCGAATCTGTAATCTTCTTTATGTATGTGGCTCGGGTTCTAAAAACGGACGCATTTTCTATTGACGATATTTTCGATTGGCGATAAAGTACTAAAGAAATATTGCAGCAGTGCTCAAAGCTACAGCATTACTTCGTGCTGAAAACATACGCAATCACTGAAAACGGAATATACGATGGATTTCCGATAGTTAACGACAGCGACGCCACAAATCGCGGTGTTTTATAGACAACATTTAGACGTTTCCATGGCGTCGTTTCTGAACAATTCTTGACATTACATATTTATGACGAGATTCATTTCGCTAAAATAGCTTCGAAAAAGTCGAACGAATGCATTAATCCGTTCTACGGCGTCGAATTGTCAGCAACGGAGAAATACTGTGATGTTTTTTGCGCCAATACCATCGCCCGAAAATTTCAGAATGTTACAGATTTCGGCGATAGTTGGAAAAACTTTATCTCGCACTACGATTCAGCTTGGGATAAATTTGCTAAGGCTAGAATGCGGATATTGGGATGGATATCGCAGGGATTGATCCCTGGAAATTGAGTAATACAATTTTATGCCGAACAAATATGTTGAAATTCGCGGATTGGGTTGTGAATGATGAATTTCTGACGCAGGACCAATCAGAGATTACGTTGATGCAGATGATTATATGATTCGTTGATGGTAATGGATGGGCGTCCTATGGATACAGGACTAAGTGTACGATTGATCTTTCAACACATCACAGAAAGAAATTTGTACCAAGGCGTTGCTATAGAAACTTCTAATGGAAATACTATGGTTTGTATACATGCAACCTACAAAATAATTTACATGGAAGAACAAAAATACCATTAACGTATTTTGAACATCGACTTTTTAATGAATTGCAGAGATACACGCCGCAGAGAGATCTCGATTACAATTATTCTTAGCGACCAATTGTTACAATTATTCTTGTTGTAGCGACGAATAAATAGCTACGATGCGGATATCCATAGATACCCATAACATTGTAAAGGACGTGTACTTTTCTATGATGAAGGCGAAAGTATAGCAGTATTGTTGAGAGTGCTTCGACAACTGAGCTCATACCGCACGAGCCCCCACCGGGAATCGAACCCGGGACCGCATTCACCGAAGTCAAAGCAGTTCTCCAAATGGGAATCTGGTAGACCCGTGAAAATATATTCATCCATTTAGACACTAAAACCAAATAATAATGAAGTTTTCGGGTATGGTTTCAGATGAATTAAACTAATTGATTATTTCATCGGGTCAGCTCCTCGGAAAATTACCTAGGCAACGGATAACACAGGAGAAATTTCAGACGAACCAATTAATTAAAGAGCGGGATAAATCATAATAACTTGTATTTGAAGAGGGAACTTAAAAGCCGTTAAATACCGCTGACATGCAGCCATATGAGTCCCCTATATTTTAACTCCCTCAACAGATATTAACATTACGCTCATCTGGAAATGAGACGACCTTTTTTCAGACTCGCAAAAATTTGCACCCGGATAAAATTTGCCCTCGCCAACTCTTTATGGGAACATTAAAAACACTCAATCAAAAATTCTAATTGTGACCTGATAATGATCGAATCCCGGGACCAACTGGGCTATATATTTAGCATAATGAGTCCCGGAGGTATATATTGAGAAACGCTGCCCTATAAATTCAACATCGCCTCCAATTCCACTCCAACTTTTTTATGCGCGCAAATGAATTTTGTTTTATCATTTCCCGGCTTGTTTCGATAGGTGGAGCTCCACTCGCTCTCTACCCGGGATTCCCAGAGGAACAACGGGCAAAAGGTTTGCAAATTTAGGGGGAAAAGAGATTTGCCGCTCATAAACCTACTCAATGCGCGAATGATAAAAATACTCCATTCGAAATGGTGCAATGCTTCGATGTATGATCAGCTTTCTCGTCTGTCACTACTTCTTTCGATCTTTTTCAACGCGATTTTTTATTACGAATGCAAAATCTCTATGTTACTGTCTCATAAACAACAAATTATATTATTACACATCACCAAAGCATTGCAGATTGAAAATTACGACTCAGCATTATTGTTACAAGTGTTTCGACAGCTAAAGCCTTTCACCGAAGTCAAACTCGTTGCCCACTAAGCTATCTGAGAGTTCCAAATTACGATTTCATAGAAACATCGATTTGCTTCTCACGTTTGAAAAACTTCTCTTCTATATGCAATCGTTCCAGTTAACTCAAAAATTCGCCTCATAGGCGAATAATAACAAAATAATAAGTAATAAAAAATGAGAAAAAACCAAATGAATACGCAATGCAAATGAGCACTACAAGTTCTAACTAAAGATGGCAGTGGTATGGAACAAATGTGCCGCGCTGCGGTAGGATTCCAGGAATTCCTTCGATGGAAACATTTGGCATAGGGGAGTGTTACCGGTGGCCAAAATTTGAAGTTATTCGCGGAATAATTCGCAAAAATGTACGATATTCACAAATATACCACTATGGAAAGGATTAATCGTAAAAATCAAAGGAATATTGATGAAAATACACTAACAAACGCGATAGATGTATGTATTATCCCAAAAACAAACACAGAGTTACTAGAGATGGTCTTGGAGGAGAGGTTTTCAATCGAAATAATTAAACATCGACAGAGGAAATCGGTGGGTCAAATATTGAGAGAGAGAAAGGGATTGCTAAAGAATGTAACTCAGGGTACAATACTAGGGAAAGAGCTGAGGGGAAGACAAAAGATGTTGGATTACATAAAGGGTGGGGTGTGTTACCTAGCAACGAAAGAAATTGCATTGAATAAGGAATACTTAGGCACATGAACCTCCCGAATGGTAGAACACTTATGCATTATCCCAATAAGCTTTACATAATGAATTCACTCGAAAGATATCACGCCAGTCAGGAGGCAGGAGCGTCCAACTGATACATAAACGCAAACAAGCTAGGCTAGGAAAGCTATGGCCGGTATGATCCGCACGAAAAACGTCACGGGGATGTCGTAATGAACCCACGCGACACTCCACCGTCGCTGGGCTATCTACAACTGCATTAATCTATTAATAAATTATTCGCCTAGCATACGACATTTACACCCGGAAAAATGATTTCAGCAATCCCTCTCCACGTAGCTCCATATAATTTCGCAATATTTTCCACTTGTATCACCGGTTCGCAGGGATCCTCCGCCCGTTTTAGTACGTGCGACGGGCGATCTGACAATGGAGGCGCGGAGATAGCGCTAAACTCTTCGGTTCACAGCGGAAACGATTCGGGCGACGAGGGAAATCCGCCGCGTTAATTTGACTCCTGCGCTCAAGAGATTCGGCGACATCATCTCCTATTTCGCAAAAGAAATTCGCGAGTCAGCGAAGATCTTGTTTCGATTCGAATAACACTCCCCTGGCAACGGCGCTTGGAGATTCGACTTAAAAGACGGCGCATTTAGAGCGTCAATTGTAGACACGGTGTTTCGAGATCAACCGTATAAAAAGAGGAATATTGAAGGAAGAAAAACGGAGAAAATCGGGACATTACTGGGTAATCGCTGAAAAAACTCACGAATTCTCGTATTTAAGGGTAAAAAATTACTTGTAATGAACACCTTACTTCCAGTTTTTCATCACTGCGAGCATAATATGGGATTTTTACTTTTATACGTTTCGCTTACTGTACTAAAACTGCCAATTTTACCATTTCCAACTAAATAAATAACGTATAATATTTATAATTATAAATATATACATAAGTATTCTACCTATCGGTAGGGTCTATGTGCCCTAATATTCCCTACCTAACGCCATTTCTTTCGTTGCTAGGTAACACACCCCACCCTTTACGTCATCTAACAACTTTCGTCTTTGTCTCTTCCTCTACTTTTCCCCTTGCATTCTTCCCTCATATACATTCTTCAGCAATCCCTCTCCTCTCAATATTTGACCCACACATTTCCTCTGCCGACGTTTATTACTTATAAATAATTCCACAAAAATTTTATTCGAGTAGCAAAATAGAACTAGAACAGAGCAAGACTTATCCGAAAGTTAACAAAGTAGTGCCTGAGAAATTAACATGATCAGACACGAAACTAATTCGAAAAAATTCAGCTCTACAAAAAAAAGTGTCTGAAATGTACACCTGCTCTTATGACATCAATGAAAAATGTCGGATACTTCACACTGGTCATATAAACTTCTGACAGCTATACTAATATAAAAATTGAGATAAAGGGATAAAATAAAGAGTATATGATTGCGATGGCGCTATGCGTACTGCTGTTAAACCCTTGAATAAATAAATGAATACAACGTATAAGCCATTAAAATAGGAGATACAAGCTGTCGCATGTTTCATTTTAAATGAAGCTGCAATACGTCAAAGAAATAAATTTTAAATTTGACCAGCTTAAAGGTGTCAAGGCGGATTGAAAGCCCTATCTCGTTTGAAAAATTTCCGAATGTATAAGAACAGAAAAAAATATTTCGTTTTCGTTCACCGAGAGGAATTTTATCCTGTTCTGAAGCACGTAAAAGTAGCTTAATAACTGAAATAATGAAATTCACGTACATTTGGAGCATAATATTCTTAATTCCTGCATTCTAAGTTAATACAAATATTCCTTTATGATTTATTACCTAAAGAATATAGATATGGAAAAGGGTTAGCAAAAAGTTAATATTTTCAAGGAGATCCGACGCACCTACAGTTTTTTTTCGGAATTATGAATCTTCGCATAAAAATTCAGGAGAAATCTCATCGAATGTAGGCTTTCACAGTGAATTAGTCGGGGCCTAATTCCCTCTACCATCAGCTCTGAAGAGCTAGGAGAGGGGAATGAGGCTTACTAGGGAAGATGAGGAGTGAGGTGTTTTGCCCTTGCTTTCCTCACTTAACGTAAGTTGATCAATTATAGAATAAATGAAATCAAATGTTTTATAGAATACGGAAGATAATCAATAAATCAAGAGTCTCAATAAAAAAAGAAATTACCAGCATCAAACAAGAAAAAACCTGCAAGAAATTACCTGAACTATAGCAAAATATTGGGTTAGTAAGATTTCTTGAGAAACTATGGTTTTTCACGATCAATAAAAAAAGAAGACCAATAAAAATTAGAACGCATTTGATGAAACTGCAAATTTTCGCGAGGAGAACAATTAGTAGGTCCGACAAAGAACGTAAGTATTGATTAGACGAAATGACTTAACAGGAAACCAATGGAAACCATCTATTTAGACGTACATACTCGTCATAGTCAGAGATGAGGCTAATTATTACGTGAAAATGAATTTCCTGCAAACTATGAAATAATTAAATCAAAATTATTCTGTGATATCAACCTCACGTTAATCCGTGTCGTACAACGAAATACAGGGGCATTCTTTGATAAGGAACTCGATGGAAATGCACTATCCATTTAATCCTCTGGGTGATGTGGTGGGAATAAGAATAAAGCCTGGAACTCCACCATCAATCTATAACGTTGAATTACCATTTGTAACACTTGAAGGAGGTCTCCTAAGACCTCTACCAAACTCTCTAGTCGGCAAGCGGAAAGCGGTTCGCTCCTTAGACAGAGAATTGTGTGACTTATAACTCCCCGGGGCATTGCGTCAGGTCATTCAGATTAACGTGCTGACATGGGAAAACACGAGAGGGAAAGTAAGGGCCTTGGCGATACGGCGACTTTAAGGACAGACCCGAAGCGAAAATTTCCCTTCGCTACACTTTATCAATCTCACGTGACGTTTAAATTGTTGAGCAATGCCGGGTTGCACAAATATATGCATTTAAAACATTTCGGCGAGGTTTATTATTAATAATAGCAGGTTGAAACTAACTTTTCTACCATTTTTATCGGTGATCTTCAAAATGGCTGCAGATAGACGCTGGCAACAATAGCTGTTTATCCGTTGCCACAACAATATGTTGGAAACGAGGTTACCAAATTAAATAAGCATGTAATGGAGAACGCAATCCTTAATGTTTTTATTTATTAACATAAACACGCTGATAGTAAATCATGTGTCCTATTATTCAATGCCAAAATCAAACTTTTCTAACATTTTAATCGGAATCTTTCAAAATGGCTGCAAATGTCGGCGATAATGGCTATTCATCCGTTGCCTCTACAATAAGTCGGAAACGCATTTATCATTAACATAACCGTGTTGATAGTAAATTACGTAATTCTAACGTCCAATGCTGACTTATGATACAACTTATTCCATTGTATTGTCAACTGTTTTTCGCTATATTTCATGAAATGCAGTATCTGTTCTGATATCAGTAACCTCAGCGAGAGAACATGCTGCCTTTTTTATTTTTTGTCACAGGTTCGCCTTCGATCATTAAAAAAATGTAGAGGTATTTTAAACATTCTAAAATTACTATTATACTCTCTGCTGTACAGCAGTGGACTGGCTACAGCCAGGAGACTTAGCTATTTCATACACAGTCACATATTTTATATACAGTCTCTAATTTCTAAAGCAGTTTCTTTAACTCTCAAACAGGACGGGTTAGATTCAAAGAGAGGAAACTAAGTTGCAGTATCATCCAAAGAAAAGAAACATTATAATCATACAATATAAATATGTATAAAATAAAATCTTCCATATAATAATCAAAATATGTGTACATAACCTTTGCACTTACGAATGCATTCCGCGCTATAGACAGCTCTATTTACGGAAGCGGCGCAAGTTTTTTCATAAACATGAAGCTATCTTTTCGCGTCAAAAAAAACCGTTCCAAAAATCATGTGATATTTTAGTTTACTCGACCAAAATCCATTAGCGAAGGGTGATATAGTGTCGCAATGCAAAGCAAAAATGAATCAGGTTGGATCAAAAGAAAATCTGGGTAGGGATGGATTCCGATCCACGCTAAAAACGTCAAAGCGTAGAGATGCTTTAAATGTCCCCATAAACATACATGCGAAAGCATCTTGCATGAAGCTTGCCCTCGCGGTCGGTGGTCACAATGGTGGGCAAAATCACGTCATCTATTTGCATCGCCGTTAAATTTGAAAGCCCTCCTGGGATTTTACGAGCAGGGAGATTGCGTTAACAAGTAATGCCACTCACCACCTTCTTTACTTTAGCCTAAAAAATGAACCGGCTAATATTAGCAGAGCAACAAACTGGATGTTTAACTCGAAATATGCACTTTAAAAATGTATGCGGAGCAAATATTTTCAGCATGGCTAGAGTAATGTTACAATCTCTCTGCTGGCTCAGGATTTTCAATTTAAAAATAATGAGTTTTCAGAAGGTGTTTGTACGAAGTAGAAGCAAGGTCATCCGCATAACATCGTCAAAATAGGGTACCCATACATGTAACTACCGTAGTACAAATTGTAACCCTTACCAAAAGTACAAACATACCTAAATGTTCAACCTTTCGGTAGGCTCATGTGCCCTAACATTCACTATTCAACGCCATTTCTTTCGTTTTCCCAAAGGTTGTAATTGTAATAGGAAGTATAATACAAACAGTTATATAAAGGTCACGACAAACTTCAATAAGATTCTGGTATATTACTTTACATTTATTTAGCTACCATTATTTTACCAGTCTTAACCTATGGAAGCTAAACTTGGGTACTAAACGCAGCAATAACCCAGGGACTGCAGACCACGCAAAGAAGTATGGAACAATGTATGCTTGGAATCACAAGAAGAGACAGGAAACGCAACACCTGGGTTAGGAAGTTAACAGGAGTGACAGACATCATAGATAAGGTGATATCAATGAAATGGATGTGGGCAGGCCATGTTGCAAGGAGAAACGACAACCGATGGACATCATCAGTTCTCAACTGGACACCAAGAGTTGCGAAGAGACCATGAAGAAGACCAAAGGACCGATAGAACAGAGACGTCATCGAGTATTTAAGGATAACAAAGCAACGAGAAGCTCAAGATAGAGAGACATGGAAAACGTTTGGGGAGGCCTACATCCGTTGTAGAATTTAAAATGGCTGATTTTGATGACGATTGCAAGATATGAAGATTTAAGGTGATATCATATGTTGATGGTCCAAAATAATAAAGAGGGACTGCAGCACTAATTCCATGAATTTGACGAAGGAGTAATGAGCCTTTCGGAAACATTTTTCTACCAATTTTCACCATATAATTTCTGGAACGAAACATAGTATTGACTTTCGATCCACATTGACACAGGAGAAATTTTAACACGCTTAAGATATACTGCATCATCAAAATAGAACACGATCAAAGATTAGAGGAAATTAAATTTTATTTCGAAATCTCCAATCTCAAAATAATTCCGTCCATTACTCGAAGCGATGGCCTTTCGGAAACAATCACAAGATGAAAAAGTAAAAGAGAACAAGGATATGAATTTTAGATATCCACGAGAAGTGAATTACGGCGGAGAAAAATGAAACAGAAAGGTGTGGGTAGGAAAGTGGACGTAGAAAAACAAGAACCAACTCACGTTTTGGAGGGAAGAACCCACCAAGGAGCTAGATATGTCAAGAAGAAAGGGCGAGTCTCAGGAGGACGGAGGGCAGGCGCAGACGAACCAAAGACAAACTCAAGAAACACACAATCCCGCAGAAGCAAGGCATTCTCTAGTATTACATGACAGTAAATTACCTAAACAGAGTACGGCAGGCAAAAAGGACGAGAAACCACAAGGAAATTCAAAAGAAGGAACAGAAGCTATGGAAAATAGGAGAAAACTTGAGCAATATCTTCTTTAGAATACGTAATAAATTTTACTACTCCACCAGCGTTACTTTCAAGCTTAAAGAATCCATGCTAAATAATAAATTACGTCATTTTATGTTTAAAAAAACATAGATTAACATATCCATAAGAATATATATGAACGTGAGAGGTTATAAAAGCACTAACATTTCTATAGCAGCAATATAGTCCTGGTAACGGATAAACAATCATTGTTGTCGGTATCTGACGGTGGCCATTTTCCACATAAAGCCATTCACACACATTTATTCTTCGATTATGTACGTATCTTACGCAAATGAGTAATTCAAATAAATTCATTATCGCCAAAATGAAGATGATAGCTTGTGCTCTTAACAAAACATTTATATAAGAAAGATTTCTCAACTTAAACATCATTTTGTGACCAGAAAAATACATCAATATTGTGAAATTACAAATGGAAATGTGATCCATTGGATATTATTGCTATAAACTTTAAAACCCGTTAGATATAAGAGTTCCCCGTAATATTTCCGAACGAATCCGTTTCTTGTGTGAATTTTCTCGGGCGAATTTGCTTTAATTTCCGAATTATCAACCGAGCTGTAATTTCACGACGGTCACTGATTCTCAATACCTCGTATGCGGGTGGACAGTCGCTGTGAGAAGATAAAGGCTGAGAATGGCGCGCATTGAGCGATCTGAATGGAAAAAGACGTCATTAAGGGAGGTCAACAACCAAATGAACCTGGCTATAAATACGTTAAAGACCTCTACGAATAGATCGACCGGAACGTTTTAATCTCAAGCAAATTGCGGGGTATTTGGAAAAGAAACAAAAATTAAGTGGTTTCTCCAGTTAATGATTTCCAGAGAGCTTTTTAATTCGTAGCGTATTTCGGAGAGGTTTTGATGGACCAAAAGATACCAATAAAACGCAAGCAATGAGTTCAACGATTATGACAATAGCAGCGTTAAATAATGTAATAACAAACCACAAGGCGAAAAAAATTAAAAAAAAAAACGTTAAGTCATTTCATCAATCTAGAAAGCCACTAGGGTTTTTCAATTTACGTTCAATAAACTCTCGAAAGCTAAAATTAGAGTGGTATAACTCTTAAGATGAAATAGTATAAGCAATTCTCTCTGCTCAAGGCTGAGAGAAGTTCATTAAAGATGTTTAAAAACGAGCCAATCCGGACGCACTGAAGATAGAGGGAAAAGCAGCATCTATAACGAATGGGCAGGGTTTATAGTAAAAGTTTAATGGTATGGAGTAATTAACTTGAGAGTGAGTAGTTTCTGGAGAATAAGGAAACGTGCCCAGCACTTGTTACGCCCGTTTCGTTCGTGAGTAAACTTCGAGCCACGACGAACATATTTTATCAGCCGATTGGGTTAACTCTCGACATTTTTCGCTTTCAAGTACGTTTAAAGTTAATAAGGTATCGCTTTAATTTTTTCCTGTATCCTTGGCCTTTTTCTAGCAGACCAATAGCACCCAAGCGGCTTGACGATTTCTGAGCCTCTACATTAGTCGATATTGAAATAGATTTACTGGTATATAAATTACAGTATATTTAGTTGTACACGTAGTTATATTCGCATCAAACGAAGACCATGATTCACAACATGGAAGGTTATAAAAACGATATATATTTTCTATTAAGAATGTAATTAACGGCAGAATACAAGGAAAAAAGCAGAGGGGAAGACAAAGACGAAAAATGCTAGATGAAATAAAGGGTGGGGTGTGTTTCCTAGCAACGAAAGAAATGGCGTTGAGTAGGGAATATCAGGGCGCATGAACCAACCGAAAGATAGAACACTTATGATGATATATTTAGATGATACTGAGATGATATGTTTAGGAAAACAATTGGAGAGGCCTACATCCGATGTCGGATTGAAAATGGCTGGAGATGATGGTGATTATACTAAATTTTTTTTAAGATTAATGGGAATTTTTGGTACTATTCAGCAAGTTTCATCATAACTGACACCGAAGAATGCTGATACGATTTTCTCAGGTGAATTATGCAGCAAAATACCACTAGAGGACCCACAGATAACCCCTCATCTAAGGGCTTGAATTAGTTCAGGAAAGAACGTAACCACCCAAGGGTTGGAACCGAACCCTGAAACTCTAAACTAGGAACGAGATAAGCCAATCACTTGCTAAGCGGCACCGTCAGGACGGGGTCAAGATGAAACATAGAGAAGAACGGATAAGGAGGAAATTGGGAGAAATGGAGGGAATATGAAATGCGGGCGAAAGAGGATTTCGGGAGCCGTGAGAGATGGAAGCAAATGCGGGTTTGGCATAGTGGAAACCCACAGCCTTCCTTATTTCCTCGCTGTAATTACAGCTTCCTCGAGAGGCTGGACAGTGCACGGAAGCAGGAGGGAGATGAAGGAAATTCCCGCCAAACAACGCGCGTGAAGAGGGGGCGTGACAAAGTATGCAAATGTACATCGAAAAGTGGTGTATTAGAAATAGTGGGATTCAGAATGTCCATTATGAAAAATAATGCAAAGGGATGAGGAGGAAATTACTTTTTGCTGGATTATTATTATATTATATTTTGCTTGTTAACTGGATGCATGTCGGAGACATATAGAAAAATTTCGTTATAATTAGACTTCAAACACACAGTTTGAAATAGATCTTCTTCTTGAGCCATTTTCATTGAATTTTACTACTGTACAATATTCTAAAAGTATCACGTAAGAATTGGGGATCGTTAGCGATACCTTTAATCAGCACTACTACTATTATAAAATTAGGGCGAAAATAGAATTATATTGTTATTTCTTCTATTGTTAGAATGTAACAATTCTTTGACTTTGACTTAATTAATAATATTAACAATGGAAATATCCACGACATTATTTTAACAATCTAAAATTTCAAAATCATTAGATAATTAATTATATTAACAATGCAATTATCCACAGCATTATTTTAACAATCTAAAGGTTCATCATCTTCAATTAATTAAATGTATTAGCAATAGAATTATTCACAACATTATTTTAACAATCTAAAGTTTCACCATCATTAGTTAATTAATTATATTAGCAATAGAATTATTCACAACATTATTTTAACAATCTAAAGTTTCAATATTATTGACACATCCATTAGCAACACGATTTTTCAACAGTAAAATAAAGCATAGAATATAGTCGTTTTATAATAATATTCCAAATCAATAACGTGAGCTACAATGATAGAGATAAAACTTGGTAAATGTTTTCCATTAATTTGCGTTAAATTTTACTAAGTAGCTTGCTCCTTTGCCATACTGTAATATAACTGTACCAGCTGATGTTTTCCATACATGCAAAAAAGTTTTTTCCTACACATACATACATTCTGAACTGGCAGGGGGCAATAAAATCTGCTTCTAAACTAACCGATGTTCACAACACAACACACAGGAAAGTCCAACAAAATTAAAAAATTTAGGCCAAAACTTTTCGCCACACAATTGTTCTATAGTATGTACAACTGTATAGCGAAAAGTTAGTAGTAGACAATAGTAGTTTGTTAATACAATTATACCTCATTTAAATAACCGATGAACGGAATCTCGACTATAATTCCACGAGGAAATGTGCGCAATATAGTATTTGACGTGATTGCGCTGGAACAAGACCTGCCGAATAACATTCATCTTTTCAGGATGAGCCACTAGAGCATCAACAGCGCCAATGCTAATTTCTTCGAAGCGGAAAAACGCGGAACTCTTCAACGTCCGAAGCGCCTTTCCAATAAAGCCGCCTCTACCCAAACTCACTGGACGAGTTTTAAATGTCAAGCGCACGCAAGACTACGTGCGTTACTAGTAAACAGTTTAGAGTGAAATGCATTCCAAAACTTCCATGAAACACGGGGCGAAGAACATTTCCGTTCAGAAAAAATCAAACAAATGCTTCACGCCCTTCATTTTCTTAGCGATGCAATCTACGTCAACCATTTTTAAGTTCTTTCACGAGATACGTCGTTCATTACGAAAATTGATGCTAAAAAGTATCTTCATCCATCAAATCGCCAATTTTAGAGATACTTTAAATAATTCTCGCAGAATAAATCACTGATAGCTTGCAAATATTCAAATTTTTACATTAATTGGGTACTTTCCCATGTAATATATCGAAAATAAGGCAAATGAGGAAATATCGGAAGCCTTCAATATGTGTCTTGATATCACCTACTCAATACCATTTCTTTCATTTCTCGGCAATTTATCCTGCCCATTAATAATTTTTGCCTTCCTAATGGGAATTCATAGACTTCAACTCACAATCAGTCTTTTCTGTAAAACCGGAGGGATAAAGTAATGACCGGGTTATGAATGAATGAGAGACTGAAAGAAAGGTTTCGTACCTACCTCGTAGGAGAGTCCAGTGAGTAAGTAGAAAGCAGATTAATGGAAATCCAGAAACTAATGCAAGGAAAGGCTTGAAGAGCCTCGGGAATGCCTATCCACGACATAACCTTTCCGGCGGTACACCGGTTTAGCTGACAAAAGTAAATTCGACCCAATCATTCCCTTTCCAGAAAACGAAGTACATAAGTGTTCTACCTTTCGGTAGGTCCATTTTCCCTAATATTCCCTATTCATAGCCTTTTCCTTCGTTATCTGGTAGCTTACCCCACCCTTTATGTCATCTAACATTTTTTGCCTTTGCCTTCCCCTCTGTCTTTTCCCTTGCATTCTACCCTCTATTGCATTTTTCAGTAATCCCTCTCCTCTCAATATCTGCCCCACCCATTTCTTTTGTCGGCGCTTAATTACTTCAATTGAAACCCTTTCCTCCCCAACCATTTCTAGCACCTCTATGTTTGTTTTTCTATTCACCCAGCTCACCTTCTCCATTCTACGCCACACCCACATCTCAAATGCCTCCAATCTTTTGATGTCCTCTTTTCGTACGGTCCACGTTTCACACCCACACAGCAAAACATATCAAGGATTTTACCAATCTTTTTCTAATTACTTTATCGAGATCCTTAGTCATCAATTCCCTTCGCTTTATGATGTGCCAATACATATAAGAAAACGAAGATTCCTCTCTAAACAAGCAGAAAATTCTGCCTAGGTACAACGCTAAATAAAATTCGTAAGCGCAGTGCATTACGCATTACGAACAGATTTCTCAAACCATTGCAAGCGAGCCGACTGAGAGCAAATTTGCGAAGGAAATACATAAGGCAGGAGAGTCACTCTAAACGGCGAGGTGGGCCGCGTTAGCCGAGATCGCTCGACACATAACTCCAGCCAATTCTGCTCCTACGCAATTTGGCTTCGGATCCAATAACAAGACTACTTTGCATCGAGGAGAGGCAAACGCCTGTAAGGTAGAGCAAGGAGGTAATGGTGAGTTTAATCATCTTTAATGCCAACAGAAAGGCTCATCTTGTAATCTCCCCAAAGGTACAAAGCAGCCTGATATTAGTTTCCCCCGAACGATGAAAGAAAATAGTGGTAGAAGACTATACTAATGGGGGATCGAATATCTCCTTAGCATTCCTGTTAATCATTGTAACGTAGGGGGTCGAAAGATAAAAGGAGATTCGGATCCAACCAATCGAAAGACATTCCCAAAGGTCGCCAGTTAATTAAAGAGCCCTTTCTCTCTAAAATCTTAACAACTCTGGTCCAACTTGACGGAAAATGAGGAGCCATATTTATTTGCACGAGGGACGAAAGCTGCTCCTAAATAGAGGAGGGACTCAAAGGGCAGAATTTCGTTTCTACGCAAACCAAACAGCTTTTTCTCGTTTGATCGAGTCACAGAGCGAGTGAAGGGATTAAATGGTCATTCCAAATACGAATTCGGCGCAAAGGATAAGATGTAACGCGACTTTGTGTTAAACGATTGATATAAAAGGATAGATTAGAAGACGAGAAAGAAAAGAAATTAGCTACAAAAGGGAATTTTAGGGCACGGGAAGCTTCAGAGATGAGGAAGACGTGTGTTTGTATGTAGTGAGTGAGAAAGCTGAGGATATTTTTCGACGCAGAAGAAATTTTGTTCTTTCGGACTTGGCTAGTGAAAACTGATTCGAATAGCGAATGTTTCTGAGGTTGCGCCTGTACTTTTATTGTACATAATGTCTGTCAAGTATTCAGCCCGAAGGCCGGTTGTGACCTCATCCCCTCCAACATCAGCCTGGAGAGCTAGGAGAGGGAAATGAGGCTTACTAGGCAAGATGAGGAGTGAGGTAGTTTTCCGTCACTGAGCCAGAATGCTATAAGCAGAACAAATCCACGTTGGTGAAGCACAATGATTGTGACTTTTTCACGACACTTTTTCAAGTGACACTTTTCGTAACATTGCATACGGAGAAACCTTCATTAATGCTATCATTTAGCATAACTTTCATATTACCACAGGAATGAACAAGACTGAGACAAAAGAATATAAAAGATACATTTTTCTCTATCCCACACCAAAAGACAAATGNAAATTGTCGACCAATCTATTATAATGGACTAATGCAATGCTTGATTCAACAGATCAAATAATTATCCTGGCAAAAATGTTACAGGGGAAGAATCCTATCTTCAATCATTGAAACAATTTCCCTTATTTAATTTAAGGGACTCGTACAACTCATTTGGAGAGAAAACCGGTAAAAAATCTAACCTTAGAAGCCAATTATAACGTTATAGTCGACGATTAAAACCACGAAAAAAAATTCACGTGCGAAAATCAATCAGCCGAACGCTCTCAGAGAAGAACCTACGTCACGTATATAAGTGGCTAATCCCAACCACAATAAGCATATGAACTCAACGCACATACGCGCGTTCCATTAATCAGCACTCCTCATTACCCGTGCCGCCTGCGATGGGCCCTTAGCATCCCTTAATCCTGCACGGAAAATCGCTGTCGGAATTCCTCCGCGTCGATGGCCCATTCTTCGCAAATGAATCCGTTGAAGATGAACCGCAGATATCACTGTCACAGCTTAGCGTACACATGCCGAAATATGTTAAACTGGAATGCATATTTATGACAAATACCCGTCTCCCACCTAATTAGACCCAAAAGCTTTTCCGACTCTCCGCGAGGGGGCGGGAACCGCCGCCCGACAGAATTTATCCCGAGTAATGACGTCGCCAGTTATTACCTCACGGTTACGACAATTAATGCGTCCCGCGGAAATTGTAATGGGAAGGAATTTCGTTGACAATGGAGAGCCTAATTAATACGGATCTCCAATTAACGTTAGGAGAGGCGCACACGCGAGGATATTTCCCTTGGAGAAGTCGGTTATTTTCGGGAGGGCGGTCTTAGATCTTCTGGGCGGGAAAGAGGTTAAGTCCTAGCTTGGGAAATGAAGAAAAGACAATAAATGATGGGTGCTAGAGGAGGAGATAAAAGCCGAAAGAGGGGGGTAAGAACAGAGAGAGAGAGAGAGCCCCAGATATCTCTCTCTCTTCTGGCCATATCGATCCGACTAAGGGGCCCCGGCAACCCATTCCCCTCTCCTAATATCCATATTACTACCGGGATGGGGAGGATCCAAGGAGGGATGCAGGAAGGGAAAATAGACGGACGGAACAGCGGAAAGGAGAAAGCTAGACATATTTATACAAGGAGACGGGAGAGGCAAATATAAAACAGGATAATGGCTTTGAAAATGAATCCCTACCATGTGATGATACCGGAAAACCCGTGCCTTTGCAAGTATGAAATGAAAGAAAGGAAGATTATACGCTGGGGCGTGATATACTATACTTGGGTGGAGGCGATGTAAGGAAAAAATGGATAATCTTGGGTACTTTTCCGTTAGGGTCACCGCGCTTTCTGATAAGGATAAGCCAGAGTGTCCACTATCCAGCCATTAAGAAATTCCCCGAGTCTCCCAGGGTGTTCCAAATAAATATAACTTTGTCCGAATATTAGACGTGTGGTGATTAATAGGCACATTAGGTACAAAAATGTCGACGAAATAGGTTCGTTAAGTATACCTAGGATCATTATGATATTGTTTAGGTATCAGAGCCGGCCCTAGAAACGGACAAGCAGGAAGGTTGCCTTTGGGCGAAAAGTTTTTAGATCAAATAATGTTAGGTTTCACTAAACATTAATAATGTTCATCTTAATTTATATGCATATACACTTACTATTCTCATTGATCACTAGAAAGCTTTAAAATACCTCACAAGCACGGGCCATTTCTTGAAATTAGAGGGCAGAGAAAAAACAAAATAGTTCCTCTAAACTTTACAACAGAAATTAGATACTCCCGGTAACTGTGACTCCGTTCAATCCCACGTTGCATATTGGCTATCTTGCCAAAACGTTATATGCGAAAAGAAAGTGCACATCTATGTCTTATAACCTTTAAAATTGGCAACATTGGAACACTGTCATTGTAACGTTTCTTCCTCTGAGGGAATCTTTACTGAATTAACACTAAGCCCAAAATCAAAATGCCATGGAATGATCGTTGGTAAAGGGTGTAAAACATAGATTTTTCCATGTTACCCGCCAAATTCCCTGAGTTCTCCAGGATTTCCAGGTTGGCGAACACCCTGCAAGTCTGACCAATGTAGTTATAAGGACAAAAAGATGATGGTTGCTTACCTTCTTAAGGTTTCCCCGAGTTTTCCAAAAGAACAGAATTCCCTGAGTTTTCCAGGTTAGCGGACACCCAAGCAAGAACTGATGTTAAGGTGCGTGAGTAACTCAATTAAATTCTCACTTTCCTTGATACTAACATTTTAAAATACGAATGGCTGACCAATGACACATCCACAAAAAATGCGCGAAAAAAGATTGTAAGAGTCGCATTGAATCCAGCGAAAAATTTTCTAGAATGAATTTCTTACACAAATTACATGTGCGCACTCAAAAACGCATGCTCAGTCAAATAACCCAACACGAATTCTAGAGATCGCATACGTCATTGTTTATGGCACATGATTACACCTTATGGCATATAACATTGTAATAGGCATGTTCTATTCCTATAATAGAACATGCCTCATACTTCGCATACTTCAAATCTTATCGTTTTGCTGGATCAATTATGGAATTTGTTTTCCTGTAAAAATTAAGGAATCCTCGAGAATATGATCATTTAAGCATAAATTATGAAATTATCTGCTAAGGAAAGGAAAAAGTTTCTAATTTTTCACACAACGGAGTGCGCCTTGAAATCTCAAAATGGCTAACAACTATATTTGTACTTTATCTAATCAATTCTTGTTACTTTTCATCCACTGTTTTTTTAAGGGTTGTATTCTTCTTTTTTATGGCCCAGTGACGACTCCTTTTGTTTTACCGAGTTTGCATCATTCTGTAAATTTTAACATTCATTTTAGCATTTAATTTCTTTATTTTTTTAAGTTATCCGATGGGATTTTATCTTCTTTATGATGGTCGAGTAACAATTCATTTTTTTACCGAGGTGGCATTATTCAGTACATTTTAACATTCATTTTAGCATTTAATTTCTTTATTTTTTTAAGTTATCCGATGGGATTTTATCTTCTTTATGATGGTCGAGTAACAATTCCTTTTTTTTACCGAGGTGACATTATTCAGTACATTTTAACATTAATTTTAGCATTCAATCATTACGCCTGGTACAGAAGAATAATTTTGCGTCACTTTTTTCACTCTTAAGGTTCTTAACCTGGAAAATTGATAGAATGTTTTTTTCTATAATGAATTCTTAAACCAGGTTGGGTTAAGTAACTCTGCTTGATTGCTTTGTGTAACTGCGCGACGATAACTACGGCGGAAAAGTCACCTCGCGGTTTCTATGACATTAAAGCGCCATTGTTGACGGGAACGAATTTAGTTAGCAGAAAATACTGTCCTTTTCCAGTGACTAACAACGGCGGCACGTTTTGCAAAGACTTTTGTGAAAGGATTATCGATTCGGCGTCACTGTGACCCTACTGACCGAAAAATCACGAAGTTGCAACTGAGACCGTTTCACAAAAGAGAGCCCGTGACATGAAACGTATCGATTTGGGGATCGTTAGAGACGTGACATTTTCAAGTAGCATTCTTTAACGTCAGCATCGCATCGATGGCCTCCACCCAGCTCAGGGTTTTGCAAAGGTGCGCGCGAGTGGTGAGAGCAGAAAAACAAACAGTGTATTTCGGTGCAGATGAGCATGTTTGCTGGAGGACTCCAATGAACAACGGTCGTTTAAATCACTGGGGACGATAGCTGTCGCCCGTTTCAAAGTTGCGTTGGAGGCGTCCTCCAAAATGCGTCCATAGGCTCAATTATGTATTTAACATAGGAGAGCGAGTCTCCATTTGGGAGTTTACCTTAATAGTACATACAATTGGCTCGAAAAAATATCGCATGAAACCAGAGGTTTAATTTTGGAGGTTATACTTTATTGCTGGAACTAGAGAGTTCCATCTTTTAATTAATCCTTGTGTATATATATTGGTCCTGTTGCCATGCCAAAATACTACCTTATTTTTCTCTGTGTCTACAAGAAATGCTCGCATTCTTATTGTGATAGTCACTGCTGTGTTTTTGCACATTTCTAAACAGATAAGGTCGTCTTGATTAAACATAAATGGGACTAGAGAGCTCCATCTTCCAATTAATCCTTGTTTACGTATATTGTTCAAGCTACTTTATCTTGACGAACGAAATATGTATCATTTGTCTTTTGGCACGGGATGGAGAAAAATGTATCTTTTATACCCTTTTATCTCAGTCTTGCTCACCGCTGTAATGATGTAAAAGCTACTGAGGCGTGAGCTATGCTGAATAATGGCATTAACTAAGGTTTCTCCTTTTGCAAAGTTACGAAAAGTGTTACTCGTAGAGTCATCGCGCTTCACCAATTGTCATAGACATATTCATAAATATGCATTCGACACTTATCAAAAAATGAAAGAATAAGATCTCTTACATGTTTCATTCAACAGTTATGGTCCTTAGAAATGATCCATGGTGGTCGAGTTTTGCAAAAATTTGAAACTTTTAAAAATTAATAACTTAGCGAGTAAAATGTTTGCCTATCTCAAAGGTAGCCACGTGGGGCTTCTTGAGAAAGTCAATAGAATAAAACTTTTGTATACTGCAAAAAATATGTCAATTTCTGTCCGATTTCCAGTGGGATGGCCCGTAGATCTTTTTTCATTGACTACCCCTCTGCCTATCCCCTCGTATTTAACTTTCAATTACTTTCTTACCGAATCTCTCTCCTCTCTATATTTAACTGGACTTCCAGATAGCCAAGTGGGTAGCGCGTTCGCCTGTAGTATGTAGAAGTGGACCCGGGTTCGACTCCGGGTGGGTGAGAGGGTATGTGAAAAATCACCTTGGTTGTGGAAGGAATTTTAACAATACCACTACTACTCTACCTTTAACTGTTCCATACATTGCGATGGAATATCACTGCATCGACTCCACCACTCATTTATTCCGCTATTAGATGGGCAACTGACCAATGGACGACACCTAACTTTTTCACTCACGACACCGCTTACACGACACAAGACACCGGTTACTCGCAAAAGTTACAGTAACTCTCGTGGGCAATCCATCAAAAGTTTACCTTCCCAACGAGCAACTTAACCTCCGGACCCCCTTCAGGAGTCCGGGACCTCGCAGCCTTTGGGGAAAAGAACCGAATCCGGCGGAATAATAACAAAAAAACCAGAAGGGCCCCTTTCGTGCTCTGCCCACTTCCTTCCGCAAACTACCTTCATTCGACTTTTCCGCGAACAAATTCGGCAGCGCGCTCATACGGCAAACATGTAATCAAACCGAGGTTCTCCAAAACACACAAAGAGATTGCGGCGGAAATTGCAGAGAAGGGGCGTTTTTGAGGAGGAGAGGGAGGCGAGGAAGACGGAATGATGAGTAAAAAGAGGTTGGGTAAACATCGATCCTTCCGTCGCACCACGGAAGTTTTTAGCGCTTTCAAGAACAGCGCGCCGAAATTGGATTGAAAAAATCGGCGTGAGGCCTGATTGAGAGAAAGGGGGGAAAAGGCTAATTAAAATTAGTGCGGGAGATTCACCAAGAGCGGCCGGTCGTTAAATTTTTTTGAACCCCATATTTATTTCTATTGAAATAGTGTTAGAGGGGGATTTGAAAATGATTAAGCTATCCTCTCCGTGGGTGGATATGAAAGGTTAAAGGCAGGCTGTGTTTGGCCGGTGGTAAAATTTATAAAAAAATTAGTGGTTAATCCAGATGAAAATTCGGAATTTCGTTGATTTTTTGATGCTGTGAATTTGGTAGCCTTAAATTAGATTTTGCTTGCATTAAAGACCAATTTTAACATTTCTGTTGAGATCATACAATATTAATATTGGATTAATATCCGACACAATTGTCCTTATTTCTTCATCTAGTAAAAATAATAGCAATAACAACAATAATAATAACGATAATTATAATAAAAATAATCAAGTAATCCGAGTTAGCAACAGAAATAAGAACAATGGAAATTTAAAAATGTAACCATAGTTCCCATGACAGCAGTCCGTTCCCATAACAGCGTCACTTTGCATTTTTTAAGTTAAATGTTATTCTGTATTTGCATCCATCCCTCAATGCGTGATTACTTATGCAATTTTTATTAGAGAAGTTCATATTTGGGAAAAATATATTTGAAGAGTCTTTGATGAGAGCAAGATCTCTTTGAAGAACCTCCTTGAAGTTTCTTCAGAGGGACTTTGTTGATTTAACGCCCGAAATTTGCTGATAAGTTGCAGCTTCACACACAGAGACGAGGGAAAATTGTTCTGACCTCGATATAAAACTCGGACGCCACTAACACTTCGTCGCAAGACCATTACCATGTGCACCCGGGGAAAAATGGCGTAATGTCAGGGTACCCGGTTTGTATCCAATTACGAAAATGGGTACGTGCCCTTGTTTAAACGCGTCCTTTGTCTCCGTGTCTGTTTACTTCAATTAGAACTTAAAACATGGAGTGCAAACTGAATTGCTTTATGGGAGAGCATCGTTTTTCTCCAAGGCAGGCTTCTAAGTGAGGCGATGCAAGATGAACCTCTCAGGGTAAATTTTCAGCGAAGCCGGGGTAATGGTGTTTGGCGTATAACCACGATCGTTTTCTCAACAGCGTGAACGTGAACGGAGATTCGGTGAGGTTACTTAGCGCCCCCCTTCCCTCCCTCGTATGCATAAGGTCGCTTATCTTCGGGCCGAAAGGGGTAAATGGGCGATTTGGAATCAGTTACAACGAATCCGGGAGAAATTTTGCACTCCGGTTGATACAAAGAGAGTGGTTCGGATAGCGATGGTTTAATTTATTTTTCTTTGCGAAAAATTTTTTTCCAAGGTTAAAAACGTGACAATACAATAAACATTTAATCATCGGTTGCTATGGCGGAGTGGTTTGTAAGCTAGCGCTCCAACCCAAAAGCCCCGGTCAATCGGATTTCTCCGATTAGGGAATGGTCATTTGTGTATGTAAATAACAGTTAATAAAATGGATGTACAGGGGCCTTCCCGTTTCTATGGAGAAATAAATAAATAAACAACGTAGATAACAACGCGACAAAATCAATAAAATCGCGGAATTGTACATAGCAACATCACTTACAATAACAAAGAGTCCATAATTATTTTGTTTTTATGCCCTCACACGTTTTTTATCATTATTTTTCAATATCTTAAGTTAGACTAGCTGATTAAATTAATGACATGGGATATACAATAAATAGTTACAAATATTCGATAGTCATTTGTCCTTTTTTCACTGATCTATAATATTCGTGCTGTGATTTCTGAGCATAACTCAGAAATGACTGCCATAAATAATGTTTAGGATAAATCAGAGAATAAAAATAACAGCGCTTTCCCTTAACTTTTGGATGCAAATGCTTAAATGTTTCGTGTGTGTGACATACGTTGCTGTGCAAAAGGAAATTATATTAATTATGCATACTGTGGACACTTTCTCCTAATTATGGCCCAGTTGAGTGAAAACGAGCTGAAAGAATTACTCTCGATTCAAATATTCATCGTAACCATCTGACATTTTTGTTGATTTGGCATTAAAAATAGCATTACGATTTTAGTAAGTAAAAATTTCTGACAAATATATAGTTAATGACAACGACGATCCCGGAAAATGATAAATATGACCCATTAAGGATGTATAAGACACGGAATGAGGTCATTACGTAGAGGTATATCCACAGGGCATGCAAGAAATTCCTAACACTGGGAAGGTAATTAGAAAAAGTAAGCAGAAAATTAATGCACTGATATTCAGCTTATCCCAAGTAATCGCAGAATAATAGCTGTCTTTAACTGATTTGTAAAAAAATCTTCATCTAATCACCGTTGAAAATTAGACAAAGAATACCAAAACATAATATACCCAAACTAACAATTAAACCATAAAAATAAGAATAGCAACGAGAGTAAATATTGCATAGCAACACGACAACTAGCGACAACATAGGAACTGAAGGAATTCTTCAATCAACTGATGGATGCCGTTTAAGTGCGCCTAGCAGTTACGTCTATGCAATTGATATGTCCACAACCGGACGGATATAGACAGAGAAGACGTCACTACAAGCGGACGAGCGAATGATCGTGACGTAACCGTCCATACAAAATTCAAACCCTAACTTTGTTCGAAAGTGCCTATCAGAGACAGAATTGTGTTGCGTTGATCCCGAGAGGGTATCAGAGCACCTATACGAGGATTACGTAATGATGAAAAGAAACAGACCCGACAATGCTGAAGCGTAACAAATCCACGTAAGTTAAACGATAATTTGGACTGGAGCAAAAAAATTATAGCGAAGATTCTGAAAATGTTCATGGTTTAGTAATACCGAATACATAAGTTATCCTTTGAAATATTTTCCCGGGAAAATTACATGAATTACACATACGAAAAAGAGCGACAAGGAAAATAACGGTGTGAAAGAGTAAAATCTATCTATTCAACGTAAATAGCAACGGGCCAGTGTAAATAGCAACGGGGCAATGTAAATAGCAACGAGGGAATGTCAATAGCAACGAGGCAGTGTAAATAGCAACGGGGCAATGTAAATAGCAACGAGGGAATGTCAATAGCAACGAGGCAGTTTAAATAGCAAAGAAGACATTTAAATACCAACAAAGTGTAAATAGCAACGGGGCAATATATAGAGCAACGAGGCACTGTAAACAGCAACTAGAAGAAGTAAAGAGTACAAGGAGAAAGCAAATTTTCCTCATTTTCAGGAAGGCGAGGACAGTTGTCGAGTAATTCGCAGGCTAAAATTCAGTACAAAGAAGTGACAATCACAATTTTACCACCAGCATCTATCACTGCCTCCTCTAACATACAGTACTACTGCTGAGCATATGCGGGCATAGCAAACGCATTGCTAACCAGCGTTAGTTAGCCCTAGTTTACAAACATAAGCGTTGGCACCGC
This sequence comes from Ladona fulva, assembly GCA_000376725.2. NCBI lineage: Eukaryota > Metazoa > Arthropoda > Insecta > Odonata > Libellulidae > Ladona > Ladona fulva. The sequence goes on along the minus strand of KZ309134.1, from coordinate 98,549 downwards.
TGTTTATCTCGATAGACTCTGCGGTACGATCCCAACAAATGCAGCGCTTGCATGGAATTGAGATATCTAAAAACTATTTATAGATACAGATAAGAATTACAGTCATTGTTAATGGCCACATGACAACATAAGACAGTTTTTTAAATATTGCCATAGAAACGAACGTTGATGACAAGCTTTGAAAACGCTGGGCCAAAGAGCGGCCATTTTTACAATTAATTGAGACGCAGGAGCTGAATTTCCATTCCCGAATAAGGCAATTATAAATCGTGTAATTTCCTACGGGTCGGACGGGAAAATAAAGGTACGCTGATTATTTCTAAAATTTCCTTTAGGGAGGCGGATATTCGGAGGGTTTTCCTCATCAATCTAGTATAAAATTCTCATCCAATTATTATACCTCAGATTGGACGCAAAACTACAGAGTTTGAAGAACATTTTCCGCGAAGCTTCCTTCCGGTTTCAAGGCACGAAGAATGAAACAAATGAAAGACGGGGTAAAAATGGCCTGGTAAAGTATTACAAAGCAGAAGCCCTATCCCAAATGCTCGTTTTCTCTTCGCCGAGCATTAAGTACTGCGACTGCGAAGATACGCATCGAATTTCCGCCGAACTCTGCTCTTTGGAAGAGGGAAATAAATTTGCGAATGTAAATGCGCAGAATTAAATTGGAGAAAATTTCGATGCAATAAGACCGGAGCTTGCGCTCGGAATAACCCCCGAATTGACTCCATCAAATTTTCTATCGTGGCGGGCGACGTTCTAGTTTTTTTCCCCCGAAAATTGAGTCGACGTATTGGGAAAACATCTCGGACGGTTTCGAGCAAACTCGATCAAATCATAGCCAATCAACGGAATAGGCGATGCGGCTAGCGCCGTCACTTGTTTACTCTGCTGCCATCTATCAAAATTTTCAAAAGTGCTGAAATAAGTTGACTGGATGTAATTGTGACCTTTGAGTGCGATGAAAATTTTGTATAGGCGTCTTACGATTGTATTAAAAAATGGGTATCGAATCATTGTTCTTTCGTGAAGGAATAGTTACAAATAATAGCGTGGGGGTGAAAGATCATGCAGCGACGACAGGGGCGTAATAACGCGGATTTTATATCAATATTCATACGTAAAATGATCAACAAAATGGAAGGAAAATAATATACAGCGGTATCTTTACATACTAACTACTTTCCTTACTCCAGTTTGATATCTAAATGCGAATTTAACTTCGTAATACAAAGAAAAAATCCGCAAACTACATAAAAACCCTACAAGCCGCCTTTCGGCGTGTGGCAGGGGGTAAATATATACGGAAACCGGGATTCGAGATACAGACATTTCGGGTTAAGAACTTCGAACCGGAACTAATTAAAATCGTAAGTCGAGGTACCACTTTGGTGGTTAATTTACATGAATATAAAAACAAAAGTTCTCCTTTCCATGGATTCGACAGATAACTAGCGATCATGATTTCCCTGAAAATAATTCTAATACATAGATCTACATCATTCGCGAATCGATTAAAAATTTAATATTTTTTAGTGGAGATAAAGGGTTGCTAGGATGATAAATTGTTTTGATCAAGGTAGCAAAATTCAGAGCCTGCGCTTCTTCTCTCATTGTCAGTTAAAACTTGGAGATAAGAAAAGATATTAATTCAGCCAACATAATGTTAGTATTGGTCACATATAGAATGAAATAAGATGGTAGAACTAATACTTTAATTTATATAATACCATAATAAATGTATGCATAAACTTATTGTGGTATTGTATAAATTAAAGTGTTAGTTCTACCCTCTTATTTCATTCTTTTATGTCACATTACCAAGTAAAGGGCGAAACCATCAACTTATGTAGTTATGTTCATAGTGTGCGCGAAGCTACCTCAGTTATCGTTACAACAATGCGCCGATCTGTTCAACAATGTACAAAATTGGCTGAACGATAAATAATCGTCCGTACAAACTTAGAACAAACAATCACTTTTTACAACAATCGACCATTACTACAACAATCCCGAGGTCCAACAATGAAAAAATAGCTGTGGGCTTGAAAACGTAAGCAAATTTAATTCTGAACTCTTCACATTACCATAAGTTATTCTTCAGGATTTTTGCCCCTCCGTCGAAGCGATTTCAACCCCTATTACATGACCTTTTTTACCACAATTGACGTAAAAATTGTCACCATATAAACAAACGGGTCTCAATTGAGGACGAAATACGAACACTCCCACTCAAGAATTAAACCGATGTATTTCCCGACGTCGAGGAGAAGCTTAACTCAACATATCCGGAGAATATCGCGCGACTAAAAATAAATAAAACCCCGCTCCGATCCTTCACATTTTCCTCCGCCGTATGTTTTCGAAGCGGAAGATATGGGCGGAAAAAAACATTAAAATGGGAAAGACGTGAGGAAACAGATGAAAGACTCCGAGTAACAATAAAGAAATGCATTAAGTCGTCGGATAAACTATCGCGCACATTAATGCAGGCTCTATGGGATCTGCCGGGGAAAGCAAGGAAAAGTTACGGCTTTCCCTCGCGGCGAATTTAAATATGAGAAGGGAGGCAGGAGGACTGAGGAAAAGTTGATTTCCGAAGAAGTGGGCGGGAGAAGGGGAGGTTTAGAATGGCGGACGAGATGGGATTTTTTGGGTAAATAAAGCTTTTCCGAAAGAGTTCTTCACATCCGAGGAGGAAGGAAAAAATGGAGAAAAATACCGAAAGAAATAAACGGGTCCTTTAAATTATGGAATAGGGCCCGCAAGGATTCCCGTTCCCGAAATAATTTTCCCTTTTTAAATGCATATTTTCTTGTTTGATTCCGCGCTCTGGGGATTCAAAAGCGTTCGCCTTGCTGATTGCTGGTATGGATAATGAATGCAATGAGGCAGGTGGTTCGGGATTTTAATCTTACGCCCACGCAGGGAAGAAAGTGTCCGGGAGACGGGAAAATATTCTAATTTGAGAAACTGTGGAGATTGTGAGAGAGGGATTTCTTCAAATTGATCAGCGTTATTTCTCCGCCAGGGAGGGGGCGCGTTGTTCCTCCATTTCCGGAGCGAAAATTGAGAGTATACATTGGAAATTCGACAGTCAAAATAAGACACTCGAGATGCTAAATGATACTTGTAGAAATGTCTTTGATCGGAGAGACATCTACAGGGTTTATGTTTGAGAAAAGGTTCGATTTTTATCATGGAGCCCATCAGCGCGTTGTATCCTACATATATACATACTTTTTGCCACCATGGCCGCAGGAATTTTCAAACCAACAGGATTATGTCTCGGGCTCGATTCCAGCTCAGAGCAGGGTTGTATAGAAATAAAATCTTCAATATAGGAAAAAAGAGATCTCAAATTAGAACAGTTTTGGTACGTGCTTTGAAACCATCGCAACCACAGATAACGCACACAAACATTACCAGCAAGGGAAAACCTCATAATCGGGCCTCGAACCCAGGGCTTTCGAAAGAATGCATAGTAAAGCTCCGCCAAAGAGATCGTCACATTCTGTGTTCGTAATCAAAGCGTAAATGTTAGGAGGGATCTCGCGGGACTTTCTTCCGAATGAAGACATTTATTATAATTAAACTGAAAGTAATTTAAGCGTATAAATAAATGGACGACCTATTGGATTTTGTGTCCATTATAATATTAATACAAATTAGTTTTTAATATTCGTGATTCCTATGAAATGTTAGGGAGAAATATGCTATACATAACTAATAAAAAAGTATTATCTCGAACTGAGAAAATGAAAATAGACATTTACCCGTACCACATAACGTTATGTGGTACGGGTAAATGTCTATTTTCATTTTCATTTTCTCAGTTCGTTATGGCTTCCTACCACAAAGTCTTGCCAGAATCTATTGAAAGTATTATCTCAACACTAAAACATATCTCAATAAATTTGCTTTACATCGAGGGGATGGCAAAGACAAAAGTTGTTAGATGACATAAAGGGTGGAGAAAGTTATCAGGAAGCGAAGGAAAGAGAGTTGGGAGGGGAATATTAGGGCACATGAACCTAGCGAAAGGTAGAACGCTTTTGTATATTTTATTTGATAATTCTTTTGACATTATATTCAAGCATGGAAATATAAGGGAAAGTATCAGGATCCTATGAATTTTAGAAACTCTAAACGATATCCTCAAAGCGGAAAACTTAAAAAATTTAATAAACAAACACCAGAGAGAATTTACTATCAATATTGCTTTACCTTAAAGGCATCTCCTTTATCTCTATTGCCACAAAGAACATCAGAGCTTGCTGTAAAAATTCTTACCTTACTTATCACCGAGTATGCTCTAGACATTTAGTCGATACATTTAAAACTTCAAACGAGTACCTATCACTTTTTGAGGCTACTTCAGGGAGACTAAATTTTATCTAACATAGGTCAAACTGTAGAGAATTAACGTGTAGGCAAACGGTTCCTTTTCAAAGGCACACTGAGATTGCTATTCTAAACGTTTTTGGGAAGAAACCAGAAAAAAATTCACTTAAATTCAAAACAGGGATTTCATCTTGAAAAAATAAATTGAACTCAGCAAAAGTTCCACTGCTTTATTCCAGGAAAGGACCTTGCTTCTTATTATGTCATCCCGCGATGCCCTTGATGGCTCTTTACTCAGAAACCGGTCATTTCTGGATATAAACCTTTGAAAAATTTCCCCGGTTTATTTCCTCCATAAAAATGTTTGCCTCTCATGGAGCCTTTACTGCTGAAAAAGTGCTACCAAGTTTGGACACTTTTCAACGTAAACTGAAAGAATTTCTGGAGAAAATTACGAAGATAGAGTTCGTAGATGGCTTTTTTATATTCTCGGAAGAGGAGTACACATGCCAATCACCTGTCTTTCTTGGGCCGACATAACATCAGGGTTAGAAATTGTACTTAAAAAAAGGAAGACATGAAATTACACATAAATTTGAAATGTGTACAGTCGGTTTTAATTTCCGACTTTTCGAGTAAACGGCACTATTGGAATCAGAAGTATGGCAGCCCCGGAAGACACAAAACTAGTTTGTTAAAACTTCACTAACTCGCTTTTCGACAATCAAAGCGTATATTACTTTCCTACACCTTTCGCAGATTTTTCACAAACCCCTCCTCTTTGTGGGCGTTTTTAGGCAGGAGAAACATTTTTTGTGATAAAAACACTTATTTTCCACCAAAAAAACCATTTTTTCTTTCCTTCTGCAATTCTATTTCCACCGTACTTGCTAAAAACCTGTATCTAATCTAGTTTAAAGTTTAATGTCATTTAATGAAATAATATCTCCTGGCTGAAGCATTTTATAATGTGGATGAATTTTTTTATAAAGGGGGTTTCTAATATGCAGTAGGAGTGACGTGTTGAACTCTGTTGTATTTGTAATGTTGTAATTGTTATTGTAATGACTTAATATTGATTAATGTAGTTTTGCTGGTTGAACTCGTAAAATTTTGTTTTGACGTGTCCTATACATGCTTATGTATCTCTTTGGATAAATAAATTTATTGTTATTATGTACTCGGATGTTTGTATCACATTCTGACAAGGGCCAAATGGAAGATAGGAATTTCTAGTCCCAATTTCACCCAAATAACGGTTGTATTGTATTGAATATTATTGTTAGGTAAAGTTACCTCGTACTGCTAACAATAATATTTTTTAATTTTCGCACATTTAAGAATATTAGACACTATCACACAATCTAATTTGGTCGAGGAGTGCAGGCCAACTACGTGGCAAAGAAATAACTGAGAATACCTTTCTTCAGGATTATGAAATTCATACACGAATGTATCAATTGATTTAGCTATGGAGTATTCGGGAGAATACACGAATATATCAACTGATTTAACTATGGAGTATTCGGGAATCATTTCCCCACAGTATATAAGATACTCGACCTGCAACGAAGGACCACAGCAGCAGGTGAAACCAGGCGGATCTCATGGTGAAGAAGGCAACTTACCTGTGAGAAAGAAAAGAAAAATCATTAGTTATTAATCGACGGCATTGAGAGCAATGTTAGTAGATATTTCTAATAACTTAATGGAGAAACATACATTTTTAACACGTTCACTGCGGATCACTCCACCGTTGGAGTGATAAATACATAGGGAATTGAGGTATCCGCAGTGAATGTGTTAATTACTTCGACCACAAACTTGCTTATGGGTGTGAATGTTTAATTTTTCTTTCATACATAATGCCAATGCTATTTAGGCATGAGTGATTTTGAATAATGGCTTTCATTTGGGCCGCTATATATTGAATGTGATAAAGTTATTCAAAAGGGCATCCCACTTCTTTTAAAATCACAATATCCATTCTTAGGGCTCTGGCTTGGCAAGGGAAGTAAAAAGCAAAGCAAATGCCAACTTCCTCAATCTTTATCTAGCTCGGAATAGAAATGAAAACGGTTTTGGTATAGACTTTATTTTACTAAAGTGCCTTTTCTTTCGTTACCTGGTAACTTACCCCACTCTTTATGTCATCTAACATTTTTTGCCTCTGCCTTCCCCTCTGTCTTTTCCCTTGCATTCTACCCTCTATTGCATTCTTCAGCAATCCCTCTCCTCTCAATATCTGACCCACCCATTTCTTTTGTCGGCGCTTAATTACTTCAATTAAAACCCTTTCCTCCCCAACCATTTCTAGCATCTCTATGTTTGTTTTTCTATCCACCCAGCTCACCTTTTCCATTCAACGCCACACCCATATCTCACATGTCTCCAATCTTTTGAAGTCCTCTTTTCGTAAGGTCCATGTTTCACACCCATACAGCAAAACACTCTATATCAAGGATACGGTATAGACAAGAGGTGGGAAATGTACGACCTTCAGGTGTGTTAATTGCTGCATTTTAGTCACTTGCTGAAGCAAATACTTGTATTTCTCTCTTATCTTGCAAATAAGTCCAGGTGAAAAATAGCGTTAAAATCTCATGTTATTGCAGCGAATGAATCCACCTTTTCTTATAATATTTCGACCCTGAACTATAAAAAAATTTGGCCTGATGGCTTTACATACGAATCTTTAATGGGGTCTTCTGTTGCAAAAAGGTTCCCCACCCCTTTTATAGTAAGTGTTTGACATTAGATGCCTAATACATAAGTCGCACTACAATAATTTCTACCCCGTCTTTGATCTTAATTATTAATGACAGAAATTTCTCATACTTGAAGAGGTGTACCTTGATAGAAAAGCGCCATCAGTATGAGGAATTAACAGTGCTTAAGTTTCGATTTCTTTCGACTGATAATAATAATAACTTCTCTAATGGAAACAGGTCAATCACATCCATCTTAATAGTTATTACTATTCACAAACACACTTTTCTAATCGGAAAAATCTGACTAGCCGGGATTCGAACCCGGGACCTTAGTGTTGAAACGCTACCACGCTAACCACTCCGCAACCGCTGCCGGGTTTTGCAGCTACCCCATTGGTTGTCTGAAGCCGGCCAAAGTATACGACTTAGAAGAGTGTGATTTAAAAAATAAAGATGATTCTGATAACATCACATTTACGAGAAAAACACCCACAGTAATACTTGAAATACTCGTAAATGCTATTCACAATTAGGGAATAAATATAATTTCAACCCATATCAAGCCCATTCTAACTACATCTCTCAAGATAATATGAGGTTAGCAGGACAATAAGCTCCATCCAAGTATTTCCATATTTTATTATCAAGAATTGAAATATTTCACAACGCTTATTTCAAACCAGGGAAATCTGAGACAAATAATAAGCTGTTTTTGATTACTAGGTAAAGTCTTTAAAAATAATTGTTCCTAGTCAAATTGACTTATATATCAGTGCCTTTGGACAAGTATTACGTCGAGTAAAAAAAAGACGTAGAATATAATTTTAAGCCTTAATTCTACAAATATATAAATTCCATGAGTTCGCAAACGTGTAACCTCGTTTTTCGATAGATTTAAAAGCTTTTCCTCATTCTAGGTGACCTTTAACATCACAAATTTAGATGACTTTATAATTCGAAAACATTGTAAATGATAGATTAATTACAAAACACCATTAACCGAAAAAGAATCTGCTGTAGGAAGAGACATTGTTAAGATAACAATCATAAATTAATTTATAATCAACTGATAACGACTACATTACTCAACAATTAGCTTCTCTCATTCTTACCGACACATCGAAATAAGATACCAACGTTGTGACGGATTCCCAAAAAAATTTAACACAAAAATAAAGTTGTACGAGGTAACATAAAGGCGTTAATGAATTAGGGAAGGGAAAATCCCATTACACTTAAGCGAAATCAAGGTGAGTAGAAATAATTAACGCTAATGGAAAAATATCACAATTCTTCCAAAGGAGAAAAAAATCCTTGACTGACCTTGATGAAAATGAGGAAGATACCGAAAGAGAAAGTGAAGAAGCATCCCTTAATTTAATTAAAATGTTAATACAAACGAAGGGTTTTTCTTCATAAGTTACAACTTCTCAGGGGAGAGAAACGTTGAGAATGTATAAAAAAGTTAGGAAGGGAAACTTGCAGTCTCGCATAAATTAAAAATCAATTGATTTCAACGACTTCCTCCGTGTCCGAGCAAGACGGCTCTCTCTCTCTCTCTCTCAGAGTTCCAAGTTTATTAGGCATTAAACAGAAACTTTTCTTTGCCTTCCGTAGACCTTCCTCCAAGTTTCGAAGCATTTCATTTAGAATTAAATGGCGAAATTCCCAGGCGTATTTGAACCTTAAAAAAAACGCACAATGCCGGTGTTTGTTCGCTAATTCCGCTAATGAGTCTTCACTCCTTGACAACTGATCCGCGAAGCATTGTTTAATCCGCAACATTATTACGCGACGAACGACGAATTTGATTAACAATGGTTTTATTCAGCGCGTCACAGCAAATTTTCCGGAGCGGTCCGGATTACGTTTTCTGCCGATTCTATAGACACAAATTCGAACAATGAGCACACTCCCGCTTACGAATCACACGGTCGTGTTGAAATTTGCAAGGGCAAGGAATGCAAAGACAAAGGCTCGACTCTTTCTGATATTCTCTGCGTAGGCGTCCTTTACGAATGATGGGAATCGGGCGAAAGAATTGCGGTTTAAAGCTCAAGGCGGAAACCACTAATATAAGACACATTTCCACCCTTTCAAATACTCTAAAAAAGGCGTCTACTATAGAATTTCGTTCATAACTACCATCGAATCTCAAAATCTGTTTCAACAGATATGTAAAAAGAATGACGAATACTCCGTCTGCGGTAGGTATCACCGGGTTTAATACAGCCACGGTCTAATTCCGGGCTTTCACTCCCGTTAGGCCCCCCAGAACTATGCTAAACTCTGGAAAGGGAAAGCCTTAAAAGCGGGGGAACAACCAAACCGTAAAAGCAGAAGAATGTAAAAATATTTCAACATTCAAGGGCGCGAATCGATAAATTGTAGCATAGTTAATTAAATGCTGAAATTAAACAGAAAGATAAATAAAACTGTCAGAAGATGAATGCAATTGGCGTAGAAAACTGCAATAGTCAATTGAAAATACAAAGTACAAAAGAATAATTTATCAAGACTAGTTATGTAGTCATGGAGACGGGTTTGAATGTGAAAACCCACTCAGAGCCAAAAAGGATTTCAAAAATATCTAAGGTTTGGGATGTAAGTTGTAATTGTTTAAACATTTACAATAACACACACCACTGGTGACTCACATGGAAATGTTTAAATATAAATCTGATTCCATCTTTGTTACATTCGGTCAGAATTTTGCCTATTCCATGAACGCACGCGATTTTGTGTTAACTACAGGGATAAGAACACTCCCCAAAGACAAATCCTGGCTACGTCCCTGATTTTGATACTAACAAGTAAAGGAACAGGAAATTTCAAAAGAGAGCAATCCCAATAAGAGAATAGAATGAGGAAACAGAACTTGAAGTACGCTTATACAGTAATAGAGCTAACACATTTTTCCATAGCATTCGGTGACTGATTTTGCAATGCTTTCCATTGATCTGTAATTTATCACCGTTTATTAATGTTTCGAAAAGTTTCTACACCAACAAAATTCAAAACGTTTGCTATACCGTAAATACTTTAGAAGGCAAACGGTATATTCATAGTATACTAGATGCAGTGACTGAATCACATGCCTTTACTATTGAACGAAATATCGAAACAAAATTTCCTAGGCGGTACCTACCTACGGGATAAGCGGACATACAATACCAGAAACAGTCTTCACAAGGAAAGCTACTACGTAAACAATAAATATCACAACGCTACGTTTCTTGGGAAATTACAAATACATCCAAGCATAGATATAAGGGACATTTTCAGGATCCTATGTATTTTATAAATTCAAAATGATCTGCTCGGAGGGAAAAACTTCGAAAAAAAAAACAAATAACAAATACTATTCACGATTATGAATTGAATAACAACGTCACTGGTTGTAATTCCATGCTTATTCACATATAAAAGGAAAAACTGAAATGTGACATTTTAACGCTTTTTTTCAATCACATTCCGTTTACCGGTAAAGCTTAGACATCTGAATGCATCAGTTGAATAGGAGAATGGAAATGAATAAACTATCAACACCTATTAACCCCATTTAAGCTACATCTCTCTGAATAATATGAGGATGTCAGAAGAATAGGCTCCATCCAAGTACGTATTTCCATATTTGACTATAATAAACTGATACTATATTCCACAACGTTAATTTCAAACCACGGGGACCAGAGACAAAAACATAAGATTCTTCGTCCACGACTCATTAACTGTTGAAATTTTCACATCGATACACATACTACTGAGGCTATGAATATAACGACTGAACCAAAAAGAATCCCATTCGAAGACTTATACAATAAAGAATAGAGAAAAACCTCTAATTTAAATGTAGGAATGGGTAAATCCTCTGTGGAATCACGAAAAGTGCGGTAAGTGCATTTCGTACATTTCCGCACCAGTAATCGTTGCATATTGTCTCGCAGATTCAACTCCATTTTCAAATTCTTCCCAACGTTCCGCGCCGGTCTGAAAATACGGGCCACGCCTCGGAAAACGACAAAAAGTTCCAAAAAGGCCATAATCTGACAACGGTTTCTGAAAGACCTTTCGTTCGAAGGAACTTTTACGACATCCTCAGCTGACGCAGACGCTCGCGGTTGGATTTTCGGAGTGTATTTTGGAATGAGGATGCTCCCTCTTCTACGAAAAACATCTTTCTCGAGCCATTAGACGCGGTGGGTCTAGAAGGGTTTACGTTTTCAGCAGAGTCAATAATAAGTGGGTACGTTTTATATAGAGCCGAATAAAGAGACGATTTTCGCATTCTCAGGCACATGAAATCCGTGCTTACCTTTACCAACGAATTTAGACGTTCTAGGGCGATGAAATTCGCTCAGTATGCACGAGTCGATTTGTAAAAGTTATGCATTTATACTGCTTAACTGGAGTCATAAACTGATAAACTTATTGCATAATAATGCAGGTAAATGATAATACGAAGAGCTTCTGGGTAAAAATTGATATTTATCCATGAGCTTAGCAAGAAGTAATCACTACTTAAAGATACCTATAAATTGATACAAGAATTCAACACAATAGTATACCTATAAGTTTATATTAGTAGAATTAGATGTTCAGACGAGACTGAGCAAACATGGCCGAACAGTCAAATGTGACCAAACGATATAATGCGAAATTTCTAATGAAAACATAAAATTTAGACATGAAAATCATCAACTAAATTTATTTTCAACTTCTTTAACACTTCTATATACCTAGAAAAAGGAAATTGCTTTCTAAACTGACACACAAGTCGAAATTCAATGGCAATGGAGCGGAAAATGGGGCTAAGGACGGCACCGAACCAATATGGCCGACTTTTTGATCGAAATGAACAAATGAAAGAAGAAAAAAAACTGCGCAATCGACAGAAGAGATAAGAACAGTGAGGCTAATTGGAGAAAGGCGCCAGCAAAAGTAAGGCAGACGGTCTTGAAGAAAAAAAAATCCTACAACGGACACGGAGAAGATTGGCTCGATTAGATCCGTTTCCAGACTTCAAATAAAGCTCCCCATTCGACATCCACCGCCTTTCTGCCACGACCCCGAGAGGGATTTTTTCGGCTGCCGCCGAAGTCCTTTCAGAATTGTGTTCCTCTGTATCCAAACACTCATCTCTCCATCCCATCGGTGCCTCTAAAGATTGCGTAGTGTGCGTCGAGAGGAAATCCGAAAGACTTCTCGCTCGGACATTCTAGGAAAGGAAGAATAAAGAACTCAATTTTCCATCGGACATGTAAACGTCGAAGTCGATAAGGGCGGAAACGGGCGACGGAAGGAATAAAAAAGGAAGCCGAAAATGTTTCCTCCATTGCTTTCACGCACACGTGTATTTCAATGCGACGAAATTCGATTCGGATATTTCGGCGGAATCATGAGCCTTTGCTTGGCGGGGAGATTATTTTTGGGATGAAATCTGTCCGAGGTTCTTTCCGGGTTACACGGGGGATGTCAGCGAATGCTCCGGAGAGGAACAGAAAACCATTAGAGCAACCGCAACTGACTAACATTACTCTAATCCGCAACTATTTGTTGCGGATTAGAGCAATGTTTCATACGCACTACTGAATCCTAGATTATAAATTACATAAGTGTTCTACCTTTCGGTAGGTTCGTGTCCTTACATCTTCTATTTAGAGCCATCGTTTCCAGGTAACTTATCACATACTTTGTCATCTAACAACTTTTATCCTCACCTTTCCCTTAAATTTTTCTTTGTATTCTACCCTCAATCACGTTCTTTAGCAATCCTTATTCCCGTCAATATCTAACCCACCCTTTTCCTCTGTCGACGTTTAATTACTTAGATTCCAAATAACATGCAAAATGTTGTTAACTCTATATGAGTGCTTATAATATAGATAATATAAAAATATAGAGCTTATAAAATCTAACGCCATTTTAATAATATCTTTCGAAAATTATCATGCATATAATTTTTTTAAAAATGTTACTGATTCACTATTGCAAGTTACTAACGTTGTGCCGCAGAAATAATCTATACCGAAAGAATCTTAACACACTCGAAAGCTGTAATATGTAGTATTAAATAACCTCTAAACTATCACTTAAAATTGTGAATTACTTTTGACTATAAGATACGAAAAAAATTGAGATTAAATATAACATGCAAGTACTATTCCTATTTTCTTATGACTTAGAATTATTCATCTGACGTAGGTGGTGAAGAACCCAACTTCATATACTTGCAAACGGTTACCAAATGCGGTAAATCGCTAGCAACGATTAGACCATATATTGTTCGTCATGAAATCTTTATTAATGAATTTAACATGAAATTATTACACCGATAATACAAGACAACCACGGGTAGAGAGCAACATGTTCAAGAATAAACAGCCTTTAAGAGTAAGGTACAGACTAGACTAAAAATACAACAGGGAAAACATCTGAGAAAGAACTTAAGAAAATGTGACCATACAATAACTTTCAGAAAAGACTTGAGCATACTCGTTTACATACGAAACAAGCTAAACCTACATTGAAGGAACTCATCTCTTCAACCGCAAACTTTCTACATGACTAAGTGCAATCCTAAGATAGGTGTACAGGTATTAAAGCCAATCAAACTCAGCGGAGGAAGATGCGTGGCAAGTAAACACGTCCCACGTGACACGCCGTGTACGCGTGCCATTCATTTGTCATCCAGTCACAGTTCCGGTGCTATGCGACTCACGCCTAAGACCAACACTGCGGTTTTCCAGAGTTCTCACACGGATAAGCTCTTATCCAAGGAACTTCCTTCCACATCCCCAGAGTCTTGTTGACGGACGTGACTCGCCGTGATACACCGTGAACTTGTTTCACGCCCGAGGAAAAGGAACCCAGAGCATCATCATTAGTCTTACACTTCGCAGTAAGTCTAGAAACCGACCCAAGCTTACCAGCGCATACCATTTCTGAAATCTCTTAAACCCGACCCCACACATATATTCGTCTAGGGATTTTCTTAACATTATTTCAAAGTTTATCCGAATTTATATATAAATACAAACTGCTTTATAAAGACACGTTTAGAAAATATGCCCTAGTATTAAAAAGTTCATTCAAACGAGGACGTCCTTGGAGACCTAAGTGTTACTTGTAGTGTGCTCATCTTTCGGCAAAACACTACTAAGGTATTAAGGTACGCAAAAGCCTTCACTATTTTTACTTCATGATAATCTCATAACAATCTTCATCAAACTCTCATTTTCATAGCATATGTGTTTGTTTCTGGATCTATAAGGAATTTCTTCTAGTAGAAATCTATCTCATACAAATCTCACATCATCATTATATCACTCATACAAATTGTAGTGCGTATTTTGATACCTATCTCAAGGATTCGAGTTTCAACCTTCATAACTCAAAATGGATTTGTTCCGGAAGAGTAGGGAAACGTGGAGAAAGCAAATACAGTACAGCAATACGTGGACAATAGCTCTTATGACATTCAAAAAATAAAAAAGGCTCACTTACTGTAAACGAATCAACGTAAAGAAAGTAGCACAGATATTCCTGAAAAAAAAAGACGAAGGAAAGACGTCCTGAAAAATGTCAAGAGTGTAGGTAAAGACGGTTGGAATAGCCTGGAGATGTATTTGTCTTGCATATTACGAAAGAGAGCAGTGTGAATTATATGAAATTGCTAACCGTTGTTGGCATTGCCTCCATTCCTTCCCAGTCCAAATGTACCCTAGCAGAAGCTTCCATTACAACAATTATAAGACTGGTTGCATATTCAGCCTTCGAATTAACAAAGTTTGATAGGAATCCGTTCAAATGTAGGCATTTTAATGAATGAAAAAGGGAAGCCTTGCAACCTCGAAAATGAAAAATGCATGCAATCTTACGGAAACACATTATTAGCTCCGGGGTTCGACTCCGGGTGTTTTCGGGGATGAAAATAACTTTGCCTAGGGTTTCTAGCATGTACAACGCAGTTTACCGCGTGCCTCTAAATATAACCGTTTCTGAGGTAGAGAGGGAGACAAACAGACAGACAAACAGACGGACACTTCGCAAATCATATATAATATGATATTCAATCGTGACTTGCTTATGTACAAAACCTCACCAAGCAGGATACTGCACACTCATTCATCCATGAAAATGGTTCTGATACAATCAACATTTTCGACAGGAAGACTAAAAATCAATCAGGACTCTAAATCTCAAAATGTATTTACCATATAAAATCGTCAATCATTTGACCCAAAATTTCTCAACGTTAACTGCATAAAAGTTACTAGCATGCTCGGATTAATAAACATTTGGTATCCATTCTGTACCTAGATAAGAGGAGATATGTTCTACGCCCGGAAAATTTTTCATGGCTTCACTTTTGACTTCATTAGTAAAACAAGGAAGTAAGGCAGATCGTCGTATGTAATGGAATAAATGATATAAAGGAGGGAAAATCTTTATGACGCAATTATTCTCGTGTCACAAAAAGGTTTTTCACAGGGTGGCTGCAAAAGTAAGAATTTTAAGTTTCCTTGGTAACATTCCAAAATAACGAGGGCTCATATTAACCCACATATAACACATTTATTTTGAAAGACAGAGAGTACATTATAGGTGAGTTAATTCTCTCAAATACCTCTATACTATCAATAGCCAACTTGGGGTTAAACATAAGTAACCGTTTGATACCAATGAGCTTGTGGCTTTATTTAAATTTAAAAATATGTCCGAGCGGTTTCGGCCTATAGGCCTTCTTTGGGTCAATCACCGTTTATAAAACGTCGGTAGACAAGTTGGATCCTTATCAATGCTGGAAAAATAGTCAACAAAATTAAAAATAAAGGAAATTTGCTCCGAGACAACACAACATTTACAAGACAACCCTCCGACTCATTCCTATTCAACCCCACTCCCTCGCGTCACCATTCCGAAGCCAGAAACTTTAAAACACACACAGCCACCAACAACCGTCGATATCGCGGGCAATTTCGAATTTTTCCGCACCACTTATGCGCGAGCTATTGTGCGAAGCCGTCGAGGGGATACGCGAGCGAACGTGACAGGAAGAAAAACAAGGAAAAAACCGGCTTTAAATAATTGCTGCGGGCAATTTCATAGAAAGGGGGCGGCGACGCAGTTTCCTAGGAGACGTAGAACTCTGGATGGGGAGAAAGACGGTTCTTATCCCGGAAAGAGCTTTACGACTAATTTGGGCGGCACCTTACAACTCGGGCCGAAACTCATCTCCGTAGCGACCTCCCCTCCGAAGCGAGCGTTCTCGGCGGGCTCAAAAGTCGCTCACCTTTTGTCTCCTGTGGGACTGCACAAAGCCTTCCATATGGCGTTTCCTTCCCACCCCAATTCCTCTGCGCCTACTTCCTCCACTCTCTCTCTCACTCCTTTTTTCACCTCATGCATACGAAGCAGGCAATTTGAACCGCACGACCCGTCCCCGCAAAAAGGGAAGACGGAAGATTGCACGGAAGGAACTCGAAAGGCATCCTTCGCGCGGATATTTAAAAAAGAGAGTACTCCGAAGGAAGAGACGACTTCCTTTACAAATCGCTCCTTCTCTTCCAATCCGAATGATGGATAAAAAAAGGGCGATCTTGCTCTCTTTTCTTTGGAGGAAACGTCCTTCTTCGACGGCGCGGACCGTGGAGGAAGCGTACTTTGTTTTTCGACGGCGCGGACCGTGGAGGACGAAACATTAGCAATTATCGAACGTCGCGGCGAGAAAAAAAGCTAGGATGATCCCTTTGGGGATAAGGGATTAGTTAAAGACTCTAGGAGGAATGGCTTCGAGCCGCAAACCTCGTCGAGGCTAGACTTTGTTTCCGAGTGAGGGCTTTCTTTTCCATTTGTTAACCAACTCCGATCAGTCTAGAGAAGGATCTACCGCGCGGGGCAAAAGACGCAGACTTAGCTCCATATCCTTACCGAACACAATAAGAATGCACGGAGTCTACCACTTTAATTCCTTCAAACCATTCAAAAATCACGACACGGATTGCATATTATAAAAGAGCTTCAGCTTGCGTCCGAAGCAGGACATCCGACCGGAAGCCGAATCTAATAAACCGATACATTCAACCGAGTTAAAACCTTTTTGCTATACTATAATTTCTAACATTTCCTAAAATAAAATAATATAATCAATCAATATTAAAAGATCATTATTTCAGGTTGGGAATCTTTAGAAACTAGAAGAATTCAACAAAGGATTAATTTACCGGATGAATATAAAGAAGGCACGTTCAGAGATGAGTAGTAATGCGCTCTCCATGCTACATAAGCCGTTCCGATACTGCGAGAAAGATCAGGGAAATAGATGCTAGAACAACTGGATTGAAGAACTCATATTTTGCGCGAACGATACGCGAAAATATTCGATTAGGAAAAGAGAATCATGGTGCATGCACCCCCTGCCACACGCCGAGAGCAGGCTTTTAGGGTATTTAAATAGGCATTACTTTAAATAAACAAAATTAAACCTTAAATTTACTGAAATAAATCACATTGTTATAACACTACTAAAAACCTACTCTCAAGAAAACTTTTCATGAAGATTCTAATATTTAGAGGTCACCGCGGGAAAAAAACAAATTTAGCGGTGGTTAGCAGTACCAAACCGAGAATGAAATCGAAAATAAAACAGGAAATTTTCTTTCTCGGAAAATCTGAAAGAAGATTATTACTCAATGATGCCCTGAGTTGGAGTTAATTAATTAAAAAGCTACTTGCAACAAAATGGACGCGACATTTCCAAATTCATTTTAAAAACATAAATCCACCTTGGCTGGGAATACGTGCAATAGAAATTTTAATAAGGAACTGCCGAAACAAATTCTTAAGCTCAAAATTTCGCCATGAAGGAAACATTCAAATTATGCAGGGATCAAAGCAAAGCTACGCTTTTCGTAAAACACAACTTAAGCTAGTCCAATTCTTCCAAGCACGATACCATGCCATTGAACGTAGTAAGTAAAATTTTAGAAGGAAGTGAAGTTAAACCAGGAGTGTAAAGATATACAAGGAATACCAATTAAAGGAAATCTCTGAAAAATGAGTGGGATTTCATTCCATAGCATTCTATCAAAGAAACGTAACGCTGATCAATCATGCATGAAAGAAATAGAAAACGCCAATAGTTTCAAGGAACTTCCCTAACACACGCACCTCCTCAAGTTTCAAGACGCCGGAAAAGCAGCAAAAATATCGAAACATACTCAGATATGGAAGTTCCTGCTCCAGAAATACAGCAACGCGCAGTTTCCTATGATATGCATAAATAAACAACTTCGACACAAAACACGGGATGGAAATTTGCATCGCTCTCAAGTAATGCGGAGGAACTAATTTAAGCAGTTGAATTTAGGTGAAGTAATGCGTTTCCCGGGAAACTAAAAAGGAAAACAAACTTCTAGTAAGAGCTTATATAAGAATATATGCTGGAACGTCAGCTTTGCCATACTACTTTATTCTCCACTCCACCGTCCCGGGAGGGTCGATTCCCGGGCACGACCAAAGCGCACGTAACAATTTTCGAGAGCAAAACAAGCTCGCGAAGGCACGAAGAAACCATTATGAAATTACAAGGAGAAAGGTACCGCAAAAGATGGAATAGGACTAAGATTTCTGTTGGGGTGGTTCCGCCTGGCATACTTTTCATATAAGATGACCACTGCCTCGGGAGACAAAAAGAAGAATCACGTCAATCACTTTCGGAATATATACGTGGGCTCGCGGACCGAATCCAGGCTCGGAACGGGAAGAGATTAGCTTTTCGAGAGGGAAAAAACACGGTTTCCTATCCCTCGGAAGATACCCAACCTATCTCCGAGATATAGAACAGCCGGGGATATTACAAAAGGACGTTAGGAAATAAAAGGGCAGGTTCGCTCCCTAAAAACACAACCCCTTCGCGTAGAACCGATGGATACTTCGAGAAAGAATCATCCCAATAATGCTGAATAACAGGGAGGTTTTGCGATAGCGAGAAAAAATTCACCTCCCGGAACGGGAGCTGTGATTAGGCCCGGAGCTAGCAGACCGGAACGGGGGGAAGTCATTATTCCAATGAGAAAGACGTGGGTGTACACCGAGGGAAGGATTGACAGTCTCCGTGGGATGAGAGAGCGGCGTTTTCCTCTGCTTCTTTGTCTATCTCCCAGCATCCCTGAGCTACAGCTCGTCGGAGGAAGGACTCTTTTCAAAAGCCCCGATGTGGAGCGAAGGAAGTTGGCGTGGGTGGGGCGAAACCTCTTCTTCATTTTCCCCTCTTGGAGCAAACGCCTGGTTTGGCGGCATTACGGCCTAGCATCGGTGTTTTCCAGGGTGCAGAAGCTCAAGGGGCACGTTCTCTCTGTTGCGAAATCGCTTATTCGAATTTTCGATGACATGCGAAAAGGTGGCCCCCTTAGGGGATTGGCGAGATTTTAGCGTTTTAATGTTTGCGACGTGCTTGGGACGGGGCTTTCGCAGGCGAGATTCAAGATGGGGCAAAAAAAAGGGCGGAAAATAGGATTTTTTTGTCGTTGCGAAGGCGATTTGTACAACAATTTACGCTGGCAGTCTGCGGTCGTGAAGGATGGGAGAAATGACGGAAAAACATATTAAAAAAAAAAAGAAAATGATTTCAAGCTCTACATGGATGTTTGAACCTGCTTAACATAACTAGAGAATATAATCTACCTAGGACTCCCTCATTATCCGCTGATGGTGAAATAAATAAAGGTTGTCTAAATTTTTTAAATCTTGCTTGAAGGAGTGAATCTCCACTTTTTCGCCAACGTGTCCTTTGGCCAATGTTTTTTATTGAAAGTTAAAGAAGTTCTTTAAAAACAGAAGATGATTTTTTGCAAGAATTTGATTCCTCAAAACGAAAGGTTATATTATATCACCAACGGAGTTTTTGCTAGTATTTTTCAGAAGGTTCGTTTAGGTATAGGATAGGTTTTATGCTATGCCTATATTGCTATTACTTTACATTGAACAAATGGCGAAAATTTTGATGAGGTAATAAAATGATTGTTTATAAAAATACGGATCTACATATGCACCCAGTAAGCAGCTTTTCGGCGTGTGGTATGGAGTCTATGCAGCAATAACTACAAAAATCGATGATAAAGTTATTTCTAAAGTCTTAAATATTCAACAAAATGTAAGACCGCATGGACAAAATTTACATTATTTATGAGTTTTTATGTGAAGAATTTTCACAGTTACGCATCTGCTTTGAAAAAGATTAAAAAGTTCATGATATAGACCCTGGTAAATAAATAAATTTATTTTGCGAAAAATTTGGACTTTTAAAGTCCCTTCTACCATAAACTCATAGTCAAATTAATTTAAATCTAATTCATAAACAATATTAAAAGGTAATTTAATTAAGTGGAATAAAATAATTATTTGCAGATTAAAACACTTGAATTAAGAAAAGTGTCCATATCAAGGAAATACCCACGAAGAAGGGTGGGTGTGAAAAACCTGAGCCTTTAAGTTACTGATAGCAATAACTAAAAGAGATTAAAGCAAAAACCCTTGTGAATTTCAAATGAAAAGATGGTCAAAGAAAGAGTAGTGTATCTTTATGATACAAGCTCAGGAAAACATACAATGAAAGGCAAGACTGTCGGAAAGCATTAATCCAGAAATCAGATAGACAGGTGTGTATTCCATTAGTAAACAATTCTATAACACACTCCGACAAAATTTCAGTTTTCATCTTCATATTTTCTCATGTGCTGAATATCTTCCAAATATCGTTTTTCCATTTCCATAATGATCTTCGAGTCTTTTGGATACACAATTTTGCAAGAAATAATTTTCCAACAAATAATTCATCAGGGCGTGTAATCATAAACATCACGCAACAAAGATCGTCATGATTCGCAATGCACCCATAAACGTCCTAACAAAAAACAGCGCAAAGAACCTATCAAAAAATTAAATCTCTACACGTAGCGGGGAAAGATCTTTTTTTTATCCCACGGCCAAATCCGTTAAGAAAGAAAAAGGATGAGGGATACATTCCGGCCATAGTAAGACTGGAAGAATTGGCGCATACGTCATCAGCGAGGCACTCCGTGAAATTCCAGGAGAAAGTCGGAGCGGATTTTTATTGCCTCCTCATTTGGCCCGTGGAACCTTTAATAAGAAGCATAACTCAACTTTCGCAGTTTTAGGAGACAGCATCGCAGCTGCCGATTGCCGGTTCGTTCTCTTAAATCTTCGCATCACTTTTTTATTAAGACAAGGGAGAAACTACACGAAGCCCAATTTTATACAACGTTATTCTTCTATTTTTCGGTAGATTCACGAACCTTGATATTCCCCGCTTTTCCGTGATAACTAACCCCTCCTTTTATATCAATCAACTTTTGTGTTTGTGTTCCTTTCTTTTTTCCTGGCTTTTAACTTTCAATTTCTCACTATATCTATCTAACTTCTCTAAATATCTCAACAGCCCATTCCTTCGTTCTATTTCCTCTAAACCCGTTGCTCTTCCATCGCCTCCAAAAACTGATTTGCAGTAAACACTATTTAAAATAGAACTTACTTAAAGTGTTCTACCTGTCGGTAGGTCCATGTCCCCTAATATTCCTCATTCAAAGCCCTTTCCTTCGTTACTTGGTAATTCACCACATCCTTTAAGTCATCTAACATCTTTTGCCTCTGCCTTCCCCTCTGTCTTTTTCCTTGCATTTAGAATAATACAGAATACGTCTTTATTTAATGCGAGATTGAGACTATGGAGTCTGCCTTTACAGCTAACCCTTTGTAATATTGTAAGTGGATGAAGATACAGGAAAAAATAGCGACGAAAAAGAGAAAAGAAAGAAATTAGAGAGTTGAGTAAAATAAAAACCTTGGTCACGTACTTGGGAAAAATGTCCACTGCAGGAAAACACCCGAAAAGAGAGTGAAAAACCTGCGAAGCCTATTTAGCTACTTTCGTAAATTTTGCCTTCTAATTTTGGCAAGCCTTATCGGCAGCAATTAATATTCTAGTAATCTGGTCGAATTATCACAACACAAATTAAGAGGTCGAGAAAAAAGGAATAAGAGCAATATCGATTCGCAAGTGTTCTTCATCAATTCACCATAGTACACTGGAGTACCATTGTTTCAAAATATTTCAGTTAAGCGTATATCCCAAAATAAAATATGCTACCACGTCTCAGATTCATTTTGGGCCCGAAAATTGGATTTCCCCCTTGCAATCGTTCGCTGTTTGAGATGCACCCAGTTTTTAGACCGAAAATTTTTAATAGAAAGTGCATTTTATACCTGGAAAAATAAGAAAAATTAGTAGAAAAGGCTGCAAAATTATCTTCAAGAATACAATCTACAGATTTTTTCAACACATGCGTAGATTCGGCGATGAGAAGACGAGTTACTGCAAAATTTGTCATCCACATCAGATGTTCATCATTGAATACGAACCATACGTCTAGAACATTCGGATCTTTGCAACTTCCCGGTTTCAATTAAGAAACACGAAGCGGCAATACGCAAGGGTAACCAGAAATTTCGACCTCCCCTAGTAACCCATTAACCGCCGTGATCATATGTTTACGGCACATATCCCGGAATTACTTATTTCACTCGTCAGTCAACCCTGCAACGAAACTGCCCATATAAACCCTCGTTGCATATAAATAAAATTCGCTGTGGAACACTGCGGATGTTTATCAACATCCGAGTGGGGACACTTTTCTACCGCATTAAACAACTCACTTTTTCCTCTCGGTCATTATCTGGAGACTCTATCAAACGCGAGGGACGACCGGGGCCTTACGACCTCGAAAACGGGGTGACGCAAACAATAAAAAGGTTTGAGAACCGCTAAGGGTTTCCAAGGGTGAAAGAGGGGTTCTCCTTTATTTTAACTTTCCCAATAAAAACCTACTTATGAAAACTTGTTTTCATAACCGTCTCCACAGTTTCCTGAGGAATAAACTCTTTTCCTCCCGAGAGTTTTGCGCATTTGTCCGTCAACGGTCTGTGTGTCTGTTTTTACGGCGCCGATCGGATTAACCCCCGCAGTTTATTTAATTAAAGCGATAAGACGGTTTTAACTCATTCCTAGGCGCGCTATATAACAGGGCGGAGGGCTAGATAAAGCCCACTCCGTTCCATCCCTATCCAATTTAAAACAATAGTAACAACCTTTCACTTGTTTTTTTTTCGAGCCATTTGACCCGAGGCCCTTACACTGGGGACATAATACTCATGCGTGTCGTAAAGATGGGGCCGTGGAGGGTCAGGGAAAAGAAACGGAGGGAAGATGGACGAAAGGGGAAACGAAGAACGGTATAAAAGGATCGTGGAGAGCGAAAAAAGGGAAAGAAAATGGCGGATATAATTTAGATGAACGAGGGGAAGAAATACGAGGCTAAGTGAAGATAACGCTAATGGATTGGACTATCTGCAGGAGATATTTCCCTACTGTCGCAACTCTCTCAAGACTGTATGAGAGGAACGCGTACTATATTTGGACGGAACATGTTTATGTACGGTTTACACGCGGAAATTCCGGAACGCTCTATTTATGATGCGAGGGGAAGAAAGACGGGAACGCATACATTTGCTTCTCTTCCCTAATTCTCCGCACTAATCTCTTTATCCTCCAGCCTCATTTCTTTCGCTTTCTTGGAGATGGATGGGAAGCAGCAATTCGGCGGACCGAAAGCCAGCGATAATTTGGGGGACTTAATGAACGTAACTAACTAATTCGATAATTTACCGGGGAGCGAGTTTTTTTAAACACACACCGTTGCTATAGTTACGACTTCCGGTGTAAAATTGCGGATCATCGCTGATGACAGTCCGAGTTCGCTTTGTTTTGCACCTACATTTAATTTCCATAGAGAATACGTAGATTGTAATATTTTGAAGCTTCATTTAACACGCGAGCCAGCTCGACACAACCTACAGGCATTCCTCGTCTAAAGAGAAAGACTTCAATGCAACTATCAAAGCTTTGGTTAGCATAATTTCCTCTCATTCACGACTCTAAACCGTGTATCTACGAAAGGAAAAATTTAGAATGGCGAGCACAAAGCTACTTTAAACACACAGAAATATGGAGAAATTGCGTAAACAAGGAAACTTGGGTGTCATGGAAACAAACGTGATCTTCTGCCCGACAAGTCTCTTTCACAATCGGCCACACCCAGTAGTCTTATTTGTAATTGCCCATTGGAATTCTCATTCTCAAAATTTTCACACTTCGATCGGATGAAACTTCTAGATTTTCTGTTCATTTTACCATACTACCTCGTAATTAATTGGCACTTTTATTGCTACATTGATACTGAACTGTTTAAATACCGTAATATTTGTGTTCCATAATATTTTTTCTGATTAATTTTCATGAAAGTATATTTCTAGTTATTATGTCTGTGAAATAATTCATCAAATTTTTATTTCTTTTTAGACGTGATTTAACCTTCCTTTACCTCAAAACTTAAATTTCAGTAGGTTTTGAAGTTTCTCCACACTCCCTTTTTGTGAGTGTTTGGTACATATTCTCCTAACTGCAAATTTAGGTTTTCAAATCCACAGAATAGTTCTCTTCTGCACACTTTCTTCGGGATTCCTCTTTTTGAATTTCATACGACGAAGAGTTAGACGCGAGAAGCGACTTGATCAATTCTCAATCACGCCCTAATAAAATCGCATAATTATTACGAACAACTTCACTCCTCATCTTGCCTAGTAAGCCTCATTTGCCTCTCCTAGCTCTTAGTAGTTAAGGATAGAGGGGATGAGGCCCCTACCGGACTTAGTGATGAATACTTTACAGAGATTACTATAGGGAACGAATTAATTGGGGCATACATTCTCCGTTATAAAAATAACTCAAATCACCACCGCTGTAAAACTTTCTACGTGCAATCATTTTAGTGGCTGAATACTCTTAAGGTTCAAAGTGAAGACGACAAAAGTTCTTAGATGACATAAAGGGTGGGGTGACTACCAAGAAACGCGTAAAATGTGTTGAATGGGGAATATTAAGGTACGTGAACCTACTGAAAGACTGGACACTTATACATAAAACTCTCATTCGAAACATTTAGATCCTTAGGCCCTATAATTTCGTGTTTTGGAGTAGAAAAACAGAAATGAATCTATGCTACTAAAAATAATCCAAGATATTACTATAGGATGAATTGCTTTACCGAGAGATACAATCGTAGCCTAAATTACGAAGGATAGGCAATAATGCTAGCTAGCACTGCATTACATTGCCGATGAAGAGGAGTTGAAAAACACCCATACGCTAAAGATGTTAAATTGGAAATACTTTCGATGAATCCGATCCTAAAATTATGCAATGCTTCCTGTTATGGAAAAGCAAACCCATTTGATTAGCTTTCCCAAAATCTAGCCGCTCCGAAATTTCATTAAACGGCACACGCTCCATAGGATTACGCCCGAGTTGGTGGAAAGTGACGACTAATTTAATTAAATGTGAACGTGCAACTCAATTAGTTAGAATCGCCCCGAAATCTGCATGCGAGGGCGCTATAAAATTTACACGCCACCATCGAGTGCACAAAATTAATAGACATCCTTGAAAAGGATTTTGAAGGCGTAAAATAATTCACCAGATTTCTATAAAGGCTAAACGATGACGGATCCATTTAACATAAAATCGCGGGGTAAAAATAACTGCCGCACACCGAGCGGATAAGGCGCACCCACTCCTAGTCGTTCCGCGCCAGTTATTCTTAAAAAAAAAGAAGGATCCAATCGATGATAAGGGTTTGGAGCAAAAGTGCCACCCTCCGTGAAAGTTTTTCAGTCGAGAAATTGGTCGTTTGAATCGCCGATTTTTCGGGAACCTGTTACATATGTGGAACCCTCTCTCTCTAGAAGGGGGTCAGCCATCTGTGAGCAAACAAGCCAGAAAGCGAATTACAATCCAGGAGATTACAAAAGCAAGGGAATGCAAAGGAGCGTGAGGATGACTTCAAAGGGTGGTGATGTTTCTGGGAAATTATCATCTCTTCCGAATAAAAAAAACGGAAATGACGGGACGATCTGAAAAGACAGGTTGCGAAGCTCGGCAACGAAAACACAGCGCGGGGGTATCTCGTCTATAATCAGTACTGATAGCGTTAATTTCACCTCACCCACCTGCCGAGTCATTAAGGACGGTTTGATTGATCCAAATTAGTACCGGTAATTATCAAAGTTAGCAAAAGTTCGAGAGAAGGCACTTTCGTGTCTTATGCTACAGATGTATGAATAAGGGAATGGAAGATTTGGAACTTGCCATGTTCGGTCGTATTTCTACATGCTGCAGAAAAGTTGTGCTGATCTTTTTAAAGAAGGGTTAAACCAAAGCATAAAAAATGATTGGGGGCAATGTATACAAGAGCATTCAACTCATCATCCGAGTACATGTGTAGGTGTGCCACCTTTCTGCAGGTTCCTGTCCCTAAAATCCCCCCTGATTAGTGCAATTTCTTTAATTTTATGGGTATGCACCCCAAGTTTTACGTCAACTAACATCTTTTGCCTTCCTCATTGGTTATCCAAACAGAGAACAATATAAAAAGTAAGGAAAATAACACTGATACCGTTACCACAATAATTTTATGATGACCTGAAGGGTCGAAACCATCGTCGTATATAATAAAAATTATTGTGGTAACTGTAGAAGTGTATTTTTCCTTATTTTCTATAAAAG
Organism: Ladona fulva; assembly: GCA_000376725.2. Lineage (NCBI taxonomy): Eukaryota > Metazoa > Arthropoda > Insecta > Odonata > Libellulidae > Ladona > Ladona fulva. Next base: position 71,792 of record KZ309134.1, on the reverse strand, counting down.
GAGAACTACCATAACTACCACGAGGCCTTATCAGTAGGTTCCAAGAGAACGAAATATAAATACATATAAATATATCTGAAACCATGCTATGAAATAGCTGGCAATTCTCTATAGCGCTGAAAATAAAACGATTAATATATTTCACAGAAAGGCAGCAATACTTAAATCAAGTTAATCTAATTTAGCTGGAAATGTTTTTGTAATGGTTCGCGGGACGTATTTGCACCTGAAGACGTAATAGAGAAAATGCAGACATGCAAGGTCTAGATCCTATCTTTGGAGCAAGGAAGCGCAAAATTATTTCGCAAAATATTTGCCATTAACGTGACGAAAATTAAACATCTTCAGAATTATACATCTGAACACACTGAATCCTACATTTGATGTAACCTTTTTAGATCATACTATATTAACCGTTTTTATAAAGCGCTATTAAGTGTGTTTATCACAATCTAGCAACCAATATCAATCGTAAAACAAGCGATTCTTATCTTAGGAAGTAAAAATACGTTTTAACTTGTATTTATACCTACTGTGAGGTTACCACAAGATTAGTGAATCCAATTTTTGTTTAACGAAATCAATGAACTAACCAATGAGCATGAATTAAGACAAAATGAAAAATCATAAAAATAATCAACTTCTCAAGTATCCATAGCAACAACCAACTTTCGCATAAACAATGCAGAGCTCCAAATAGTTTAAATTTAATACAAGTGATACAACTTCTGACACGAGGGAAACGTTTATTCGAGGAGTAGAGTTGTAGAAAAGAACGCGAGCGTACGAGTTGGGTGAAAACGGAGTGGGTTTTGAGATCAAGGGAAAGGTCCCGAAAGCATATTTATGAGAAAAACAGAAAGCCTTTTGAAATTGACAGAAAAGGAAAAAATGTAACTCTGCAGTAAAAAGAACCTCTTGATAAAATCACAGCGCTTATGAACAAGTATGAATGTTCTAGATATTTTACGGTTATACCTTCATTGGTGAAGGCAAATAACATATTTAAACACAGTTCAAATAGATTGCTCTCTCCATGCGCTTCTCTGAAGGCATCAGCGATGAAAATATCGGTATTAACCATCTGTGAACGTCGAATCCTACCATTCGCTTGCTTATATTTACTTTTCCTTTCATTTCTTCCATTTCCCAATAACTATTTCCTATCCGAACTTCAATCAGATACCTTCCTCTCAGGCTTTTTCATTGTCTTTTCCGAGAATTCTTCCTTCCATACCTTTTTCTAGCAATATCGCTCCTTTCGAGGTCCCTCCACATACTCTCTCTATCTTTTTCATTTCTTCAATCAATAACCTTTCCTTTTCGGTAGTTTCCTTTGATTTTTTACGAGAAAAAGTTACTTTCTCCAACTTGTGTCGCAGCCACAAATAAAGGCTTTGATGTCCCTTTTTGTCAAAAAGAGTTCCGCGTTCACGCAATTCATTAGCTTTAGGAATTTCGAAGAGGAAGTGGAAGTTCTGTAAACCTGGTTCACCTTCCTCATCTTGCAACACTCTCCCCTTTGAGAAGGGAAGCAAAGAAAATTCATATTCGTCTCAAAAAGAATTGCTAGAACGTGGATAAAATTAACAGTAGACATTTAATAGCTGAATGAAGGAATGAATGAATTCTTTATTAAGGCGAGGATAGGCCTAGCTGGCCTCTCTTCCACCTAACCTCAACTGCCAATACATGAGTTAAATATAATATTTAAAGTAAGAAAAATGCTACACGAACACAAAAAGATTTGGGTTTGTAAGGAAAAATCTTCTAAACTGTACGGGAGAATACCCACAAAGAAGGGGATGAAAATAAAAAGTGTACATAATGTAAAAATGGATTAATTGGGAACAATAAGAGAATAAAAAATTATGAAAACCTTACAGTAAAGATAATGCAAGTATACAATAATGATAAACAGACACTTTGTTATTATTAAAATCAATGACTGAGTTCATGAATGTACATTAAGTTAGCATATAATGTTTATTACATACATCACGCACATGGTCAAAAAGGATACCCGAATCTGAACTTAATGTTATTATCTCGTGTGTGTAGTTAAGATAAATACGTCAGTTGAAGAGGAATAAACATGAATACATTCCAGGGAGAATATTTTTTAACGTAAGACAAAAAAACTGGACGAATGCAATTCACTTTAAAGCATTTCAACTCATTACTAAAATATACTGCCAGGGAATAAAATTCGAACTCGGGACATATGTCTACATAACTTCCAAAATTCAATCCATTAACGCTAGCCACTTTTTTCCCCGAGACGTAGAAGGAGATTCAAAATTATATATTTTTAAAAGAAACTTTACTACTGAGCGAAGCGGCAAAGATCCCTGTAACTAAAAGCCCTCTCCTGAAAACGTAATTAAAATACTGGCCATTTTAGCCATCAAATAAAACTTAAAATGCTGAATTTGTCAGGTGAGAGACAGAAGAAATCCATACCTCCACAAAATCTCTCGCATACGTTATTATTTTAATTCCACAAACATCTGTGAAACGTTGTAAAATTTTGGAGTTTCAGCACATCTGAATGTTTCGCAATCGTGGAATAGCGGAAAAAACTAAGAATTTTAGGAATTTGAAAACATGTTTTTTGTAGAATATTAAAAAATCAACATTAGTGTTTTTTTGTTCACAACGGCATAAAACTCTGAGGATTCATCCGCCATACCCTGCAGGATCACATCATTCCGTTAGCGGGAAATGATGAAACCGATTTCGACACAAAATGAAGCCCGAAAGGTAAATAAAGCAACATCCGAAAATTCTTCCGTCACCCTCGAATAAAGCGAAAAACTCTTTGAGCCGCCATTAAAATAATAAACGAGTGAAACCGCTCCATTTGTGGAAGAATGCATCATTCTGGCCACCCGTACGTGCCACGTGTATGAATTCAAGAATAAAACCACCCCTTCCCGGAAAGAAAACGCCGGAAAAAATTGGGAAATAATTCCCAGAATTCAATCCGATTAACTGTCCAATTCGACCGTCCTTCGAACGTGTACCGCCTTCCCAAAATATTAGAACAATCTCCACTGGAAAATTTTTCCTTTCGGAATACTTTTAAGGGTGTCCCGACGTAACATTGCCCGACCTTTGACCGCGACTAACTATTTAAATTTCCTCCTGAAAACCGGACTCTTAACTTAGCTGGATCAAAAGATAAGCGTTCCGCCGTCATTCCGACCAGAAAGAGTGTAAATATTAAAAAAGAGTTGCCCGCCATTCCGGATAAATTAATTTGGAAAGAGCACGTGCGAGTTACGAGTAGCGTATCGTAATATACGGCGGAATTAAAAGCCAGATTTAATTAATAAGAAGTAGTAACAGATGGGGATTTTCCGGGGAGGAGGATGGAGGTGACTCCACCTAGCGGACGGAGTGAAGGCAAACAATTGCAAATATGAAATGGAAATCGCAGGTGATAGCGCAGATGTTGGAGGGCGCTGGAGCGAAATGGAAGGAAAAGGAAGATTTGGAGGAATGGGAAAGGGGCAAAAAACAAAGGAACCGCGGGAATATCTCGCCGTACCGCACAAAGAGTTTTTCGTCGAAAAGAAAACAAGAAGAGTTGAAACGAGCCCTTAATGCGACTTGTGATGTGAACTACATTCTTTTACCACGAGCACCAAGAAAGGAGAGATTTCGTATTCTTTAGAGAGCAAACTAGTTCCTGTATGTGTAATCAGGGTTACTAAAAATCATCCAGTTAAAAATTAGTACGCCTAATGCCATCTGTCTTTAAGGAATCCTCTTTACCAGGGGGTTCCCAAACACTTTGGGTTCCCATACCCCAATTCAATAACATAAAACATTTTAAAATTAACCATGCACTTCCACAGACAGACAGACAGGTGTAGCCGACAAATAACCCCAATATGGAAAATCCACATGTTTCGAGAGACTAGTTTTTAAGCACGTAAACAACTTATACTTGAATTTAGTATTACGCTTAGTATACATAAATGTATTTAAAAATCAATTTTTCCAAATTTAATAAGAAAAATCAGCTATCTATACATGGGAACGATGCTGAAAGAAGATTAGTATAAACTCTACAGATGATGATGTACATGTATGATGCATATATGATGTGTCTGGAGTTCTTTCATGAAATTCTTTCATATTGTTAAACTGAGGAATTAAATTATTTGGTTCGGAATTTATGTGGGACTAACGACAGAGTTTTTCATTTCAACACCTCCATGACTGTTTATTTCGCTGTAACTACTTACATTTCGTTGCTATTGGTTTGTTTACGGACACAACTGCATATTCCCACTTTTAAACTTGAAAAATCTAAGTTAACAAATAATAGTGTTACATAGTATAACATCATTTAGTATAATATAATAGTCAAGTTAGCAAATAATAGTATATGGGTACGTGATAAAAATGTACTATTTGTAAAGAAAATATACAAATCTACTATATTTCGACTGCAGCTAATTAACGAAGGAAAAATTTTGATTACGTTTCACCTACTTCATGAAATTCTTTCATATTGTTAAAATGAGAAATTTTATTCTTTAATTCTGAATTTATATGGGACTAACAACAGAGTTTACTATTTGAACACCTCCATGTTTGTTTATTTCACCGTTACTATTTACACTCAGTTGCTATTGATTTGTTTACGTGCATTACTGAAACTTGACTGCATATTTCGGAGATGAGAAGCTTTAAAAATCTAAGTTAAAAAATTAGCAAATCATAGTATAGGAGTTCTTCATAAATATGCTAAGAAAATGTACTAATCTACTATACTTCAACTGCAGCTGATTAACAAAGGAAAATTTTTGATTGCGTTTTCCCTAAAGGAGGCGTCGAAAAAATATAATCTCACTCGCACATTTTAAATGACTTCCCGTTGCGGAAATCTAGCAAAGGCCCTATCCTGAAACACAGGAGAAACTAGATAATAGAAAAACTTATAAATAAACTTAAGTTACGATGCTTATAAAAATTTCAATCTCAGCCCCTACCAGCTCCACAATATTACCTTCTATTATATGCTTCAGCCATCTTCTACGGAACTGATACTGCATTCGAATCACGCCCTTCCGGCGTATTTTAGAATTAATACGAGGATCGATGGCCGAAGTTTGGCAGTGACACATCGGCAGTACTCCCTTAATATGGAAATATTTTCGGAAAAATGCAAGGTTTAAGCTCCAAATCCGACTTTATACAGATATATCGGCGCACTTTATACATCGATTTTTCAAAACTTCTTATTCTCACAGCTGGGGGTAATTTACTTTTACTTTCTACATCGCAAAGCCCCCGAATGCTCACCCGACGGAGAGATATCGATTTCATGGCGGAATTCCGGAAAAATTCGAACCCATCTGACTACAATTCCGTCTAATCGAAACGAATTTCAGCTATGTAAAATACATCTATTAATGTATACGCGAAACTGGGCGATGGTAGACTGAATGTTATGACGAGACGGGGAAAGAAACCGTCCAATCGGATGGTAATTCTTGAAACTATTCATGAAAGCAGTATTGCAAATTTGGCATAAGTATTTAGAAAATAGGACAGTATTATTATTGCGGATCTAAGGAATATAATTCTGAAAATCTACAATATATTAATAACATAGCCATATTTAAATTAAATATAATTATACAGTAAAACTTCCACATAAAAGTGACTTGAAACAATTATTGAGTTTCCCTTCATCAAATATATTACATTCATAATCTACAAAATTAAATGCATTCATTCTAGACTTATCATGGTTACATGTGTATCCTAGATACACATCGAGTGGGACACGAATGTACACATGTAACCATAATAAGTTATAAAATCTTGAACTCGGACTGAAAAAGGTTAAACTCCTCTCTTATAGTTTATAAACGTATTGAACTTGTATTCCGTAACCTAGCAACCGACAATCAATGTTCACTGATAATTAAGATAGTTCGTATTACGTAATTTCAACAATGAGAGAAATAACACTAGATATTCCAACAATTGCAACAATACAGTCATAATCATAATACGGCATTATTACAGAATCAGAGTCCAAATACAAGAATAAGTAGATAATTGTACGTAACTCAACCATGCACAGCGTGTAATCTACACATCAAACGGGAAAGAGCAGGTAATTAAGTCCCCAGGGAATCGGCCGAAATAATGAGAAAAAATTAATCAATGTTCCTAAAAAAAACAATGAGAAATAATGAATGCGACTTCGGTCGGAATAAATGGAAATGATTCCAGAGGTCTAAATCTGTAAATAAAAAAATCTTCGAGACCGCGGATCCAAAATGAAATTCCTACAGATACTAACAACTCTGTGAGCTACCGAGCTAACAAATGCATATAAAAAAAGTCGCTTTCGATGGCGAAATGTTTGGGAACTTCATTCTTTAAACGAATGGGAAGAGTCATCGCGAAGGATTAAAAATGAATCGCCGGCCAAAGGATGGTTAAAAGCTGCCAGCTCATTAAGTATTTAACGTCAGCTTTGGTATTTTAAAACGGTCGGGGAAAACCATAATCGCTGCAACTGAAAAAAACATCGAAAACGGGATCGAATCGATTGAAATCAGACGGTTTGGAAGAATATGGGCAGAGAAACGAAACAGAAAAATACTTCGAATCGATTGTTGTACTTTGATCGCCGCAACAATAAAATTAAATCACGGGAAATTGTTGATTACAACACGGTTTTGAACAACAAAGATAAAAAGAAAAATTACGTATATTAATCCACAATATAATTAAAGATTACAAATGATACTGTGGATTGTTATAACACCAAATCCACAATATTAAGCATGGGCAGAGAAACGAAACAGAAAAATACTTCGAATCGATTGTTGTACTTTGATCGCCGCAACAATAAAATTAAATCACGGGAAATTGTTGATTACAACACGGTTTTGAACAACAAAGATAAAAAGAAAAATTACGTATATTAATCCACAATATTATTAAAGATTACAAATGATACTGTGGATTGTTATAACACCAAATCCACAATATTAAGCATTGTTGGCGAAGCGAGTCGATTCTTACACTTTGACCTCCACAACAATGGCTCATAAATGAGTTTAGCACAGCAAACATGTGAAAATTACTAAATGCACATCTATCTGCATTTGGTTTGCAATTTAATTACATCGGGACCAAATTAACCTGGGTTGAAAAAGTCTGGTATAGAACTTTAAGGAACCAAAATGACATCACGAAACATATCAAGGATTATTTGGTGGAATATTTCCATAATTTATTAATTATGTAACAAAACAAGATTAATTAGTCCCCAATTAGAGGACTAGACTTGACCAAGTTCACAATTAGACTAACAATAAGTCCACAAAAACTAGACTAAGTCCACACTATATTGTTGACTTAGTCTAGCTTTGTTACGTAATTGTTAACAAAATGACGTCCTTACCGCACCCAATAACCTCCAGTTTTAAGGAACGCCAAATAATGTCTCGTGATTGCTCTCTGTAATTCGGAAAACAATTCGGTAACAACCTCCGGTTAATGTTTCCTCGAAATAACTTGTCAAGGACACAATTAAGTTCGAAATAAGGAATGATTGATCGCAAGTGACCTAAAAACAAATAATGGGGTGATGGGATACTCGAACGTGGAATGCATTAACACTTACAGCCTTCCTGACGGCGCGATTTCAGAGCACCTTATGTTACCAAGCCAACCAATGGAAAAGCGACAGGAACTCACCTGAAATAAAAGAAAACGAAAGCAATTAATGGAATGCGAACTGTTTTATCTTCACTTTAAAGCGACCGTAGTAGGTCAAGGATTCCGATTGTACGTTCCGAATCGCGAGAAAATGAGAGCAGCAGAAAACTTTGCAAATTACTCCATTTCAATTAGCTTTTCTTCAAGTTTCAGGAGGGATTTAAAAAAAGAAGTTTTTTGCTGATTACAGAGGCGGAATTCGCGCTTTAAGTTAACGTTTCAAATTGAGATTCCATTCCTTTCTATTCTGGCGAATGAATTTTAAGCGAGGGTAATAATTTTCTTAAAAAGTTGGGATATTTCATAGGGTATTAATAGTATGGAAAAAAACGATGATTTTGAAAATGGTGATGAATTTCTAAGGTATACACCGTAAGTAAATGTATACTTAAATGCTGTTGGTAGTTGCGTATCGTGTTAACTAAGCTTACAAATATGCCATGCAATAATTTCTTTGCAAAATTTGCGTATCTACTGCTTCTTTACAGATAAATTTATAAGGAAAGGAAATATCTTAAAACACTTAGTCCCTCATCTGCTTTAATTTATTAAATTCATAAAGGCTTACTGAAAAATATCACGAAATTCTACTCTTAGAATGTAATTGCTGCAAGAAAATAATTCCACCAACACTAAGTAGGAACATTACCTTGTATTACAGCCGGAATATTACAGAGTTAAATATTTCCTTCACGCTCAGATTTTAACAGTAGTTAAAACTTAGCTACTTCAGATTTCCGTAAGAGTTGGTAGGAACATTATTTTAAAATTTCAGAAAAATATTCATCAACGAAAATATCTGAGCTNACTTTTTTTCAAGTCCATTTTTCCTTGGGGTTGCAACATCCTCTTTTACCTCCGATACCTTTCTTAGTTAACCAAGTACCCTTCTCTTTGTGGGGTTTTCCCTGCCTGATTTTGCATCTCGGAGATATTTACTGCGATCAGATTATAACCACGACAAAAGCCATTCTTATCCTTCCTCGCCTCCCACATTCTTGCTTTATGGAGGCAAACGTTTAGTTCCAGCTTCGATGCTATCTCAATTTCTATGCATTTGCAGCTTCGAATATTTTCGACCTATTCGTCTCACTAATTTAAATCCCTGTACTCGATTATGTACAGTAGTGGGGTTTGTATTGAACTACATCGTATTCACCGACGCTGTCCTTTAGCTCCTTCCATATTTCGGAGCACAGGGAATTATCGCGGATGTTTTCGCAGCCCGGTTCCGACTCAACCGCCTTTCCTCAACGAGAACAAAAGAACTCTTGATAGAAGAAGCTCCCCGACTGCGGCGAGGGATTTATCAGCACGAACACTAATTTGTAAGATTATTTTCCAATTTATGAGGCTGAATAATAACACTCCGCCAGTATCGAGGAAAACATTCTTCAGAGTGGATGCGCGTGATGCCTTTTCCAGACGAGAATACAATGCTTCTCGATTTAATCGGCGTTGGAAGTCAGTGACGTTTCTCTCGTGTGAATGTAGCTATGATCTAGGGGAATGCCGTACTATAAACAACTCCTCTGTTCCGCTCTCACTCACGTAAAATTTCAGTTGCAGTTTAGTATCGTTTGCATCTGTGTGTGTATAATAATAATAATAAAGGACTTTATTCAGGGCGAGATTGAGACTAACAAGTCTCTTCTCACATCTAACACTTAACGTCATGTTACCTTTAAGTCATATAACAATTTTCGTCTTTGTCTTCCCCTCTGCTTTTTCCCTTGTATTCTACCCTCAATTATGTTCTTAAATTATGGATAAGATTTAAAATATTCCGACTAATAATGAGCATTTTACAATAAGAACTCTACATATTTTGAAGAGTACTGTGGCACCTCAACTTACGACCTTAATTCGTTCTTCTGGAATTCGTAACTCGAAAAGTTAGTCACTCGTAAACCAGCATTCTATTGCACATTTCCTGTTTTTTCGGTTAGTACATCGAAATCAACCTCGTATCCAAAGGCCAAAATGGAGTAAGAAAAAAGTTTATACCCGGAAAGTTTCGTGGGTAGAGCGGTTCGTAAGCCGAGGTACCTCTGTTCTTGAAAACGGAAGAATTCCTCATACGTATGAATCTTTCCTTTTCAGATGCCTCTACAATGCCGGTGTCTCTCCCAATCTTTTCCCGCTCTTAAGGATGACATATCCCCGCATTTTCCGCATACATCATCGTCGCGGCGGAAAATCCTTTCGCCGACGTTTTCGAGATTAAATTTTGTATCGAGATCTGCGTTATAATTTGTTCTCATCGAATACACGGAAGAAAAAAGGGAACGGAGTCCCAGGACTGGTCCAAACCGAATTCGAAATGTACATTCAGTTCTATCAACACGAGCGTCAAAGTAACAACTCCTTTGTTTTTTCTACTCGAAGGAGTCAAGTTCTCTAAGCATCTCTTCTGAGCATCTCTTACATCGTTCTAAGCGGGAAAAAAAGGAATCGCACAGGGCAGGCGGAAAAACAGAATCCGCGATGCAATTAAAATTTCGAAATGCATTAAATAGGAACTAGATTAACAGATATCAGAGATAAATGTCGAGACTGTAACACGCAAGATACCTTATAAGTTGATATAAACAAGATCGGATAAGATTTCACACTTCTTAGGTTTGGAAATAATTTAAAGCTTATTTACCGGCAAATGCGCGTTGCTATGGGAAATTTTAAAAACTGACGTTCCTTAAATTTTTCTGCGTTGCTATGGGGAATTGAAAAACATTAATCCTTATCTTGAAAAGGGATATCATTTTACACAATAACAAAAGAAGATGAATATCGTATTATTTTAGAACTATTCATCCTTTTCTTCAGCAATAAAACTGAAAGGGATGTTTGAAATTATAGGATTTCGGCGTGTTGTAAAATTTTCCAACTAAACTCAATGCAGGAAGAATGGGTTATGAAAAAACGGTTTTAGTTAATACTGTAGGCAAGAAAGAACTGTGAAATGAATTAAGGGAATGAAAGAGATACTGTATGTTTGATTTTTTACTTCCGTTTGGATGTAGCGAAAAATTGCACAAAAGCAGAATATCGTGATGACTAGTTTGAAACTTATGGAAGAGAACAACCAAGAAAAAGGTGGATGTTTAAGAAAAGATGTATTCTGAAGGTGAAAGACGTGCTATATTCATAAAGTACGAAGAATAAAGGGGATAATATGAAATTACTTACAAATGTATACAGCGAAAAATATTTGTAAAGGAAAATAAAGAGGGATATGGCAATTAAATAAGGCTCGTATTCAGCTTTGTTTACATCTTGGTAAACAACTACAGAACAAATTATCAACAATCAGGTTGTATTCCGGATGAAGAATGAGAAAGACCTTACGCAGAGAATTAGTTTTACATAAAAGAGAAATATATGTGAAGTCAAGAGGTATTTGAAGGAGACAATCATAAAATATCAAAGAAACTGATCAGAGAAACAATTATAGAATAAATTGCATGCAACCCTCCCAATTCTAGCGCTTGGAAGATAAACCTACGAAGATATACTCACGTTTACACGCAGGCCATTACGAAATTAACGTTTGGAAGAAGCTCCCATCCATCAATGAGACACAAAAATCATATATCTACATCAAGAGAAATGATTTAATTCGCTACAGACGTGGGTTTTTTTAACATGACGTCCAAAATTCCCACGATGTTAATCGTACTATATAATCTAATTAAAAATAAATGGGATTTAAAAGGAAGCTAGGCTGTATCGCCGTAGATACAGGTGGTCTTCTCCGAATCACAACCTTTGTATACACCAACACCGCGCTTCGATGAATCCCTAGTGTACCATAAATTTGAGAAAAAAACAGAAGCAACCTAATCCATAGAGATAAAGAAATCAATGTAAGATTATTCGAACTTAATAAGGTTACTCAATTCAAATGTTAAGTCAGAATGGGAGGGGAAAAAAGTCAGATTGGCCGTGATCCCTCCCTACCCACGACTTCCGGCCGCTGACGCGTGAATTCGTGCTCGTGACCCCGCTACCCCACACTCCCAATGGTAGCGCGAGATGTTCCCGTGAGAAGAAAACCTCACCATGGGAGAGAGACAAAGGAAAGATAGAAAAAGGTACTAGAGGGTGAAGCATAATGAATAAAGTAGACTTCCGTAAGTCGAACCTTAAGAGAGAAAAGAAGGCAAGCGGTAAAATTTCTCAGAGGTAAACATTTCATTGGAGATGCGCGTAAATGCATTTCGAATTACTCCTTACCAAGGTCAGCTAATTAACATACGGCTGGTGATATTACTTCGGTCATGCGGAGAATAATTGGATTATTTAGCTGTAAGATTGCACTCCACTAGCAGTTGCGATCACACTAAAGGTATTTGAGAACTCACAGCTTGATTTCTGTTAACGTTACAGCCTGTTCAGCCGATGTAAACCTCATTACACCTTTCGGTAGGTGCCTTAATATTCCCTATTCAACGCCATTTCTTCCGTTTCTTTACCTTAGCTCTAAACAGAGCCAGAATGCTAAAATGGAAAACGTCAACGTACTATACACACTTCATGAATAAGTATTGATGTAATGATTAATTTCTCCCGTTGTGACAGAGTGTTTAATATTCAGAGGAAACAAGTTTGAACCTCGTCCCACCAACCATGAGCTACCAAATCTCACCTACGATGTAAGCTGATGAGTTAGGTATTTTGCTTTTGTATTCCCGACTTTGCCAGAATGCTATGAACGAAACAAGTGAACGTGAATGGGGAAAATGACCTTATGAATAACACTTTTCACGATTTCCTCCACCCTGTACCTGCAAGTGGTAAATAATAAAGCAATCCAAAAAGTTATGAAAGCAGGAAAATTGAATTTTAAATCCTTAGTAACTTCTTTCCTGCTACAAAAAAGCAGTAATAGTAGCATTCTTCGACAGCTGAGGTCATTTCGCACGTAGGACCCATCTGGGAATCGAACCCGGGACCTCTTTCACTGAAGTCGAACCGGATCCGGGCTCCCGGATAGCCAACAATGAACTGTCTCACTTTGTTTATCATCGTTGTTTCATAATTAGTTATGATTCGTTCCTTTAAATTAATTAATTAATTACCAATTAAATGAATTGCCAATTATTACGCGAGCACTTGCTATCACCAAAATCGTCTCATAAAAGGAAACAACGAGATTTTACCTAATTTTATTCCTGCACTTTAACTTTTATACACATACCTAGCCGCGACCATAAGTGATGACGATCTCATTGTTAAATGTAACTGCATTCTTCTGTAAATTAATACCAACTTTTTGATCAACGCCAACATTTAGTTGGCTAAAAATCTAATATCTGTAATATGCTAATAAAAATAAGTACGAGGAAAACTGGGTGTTGGGAAAATACTACCAAAACACACTTTAAATTTCCTTAACAAACAACCCGTCTAATAAAAAAAAACCGCCAACTTTTTCCTCTAATGCTCCCATGGTAATCTGAATCTGCCCACCCTCATCCCTGAATCGGTTAATACGGTCCGTTGTGGTGTCCGAGCCCATTCATGTGGGCGGCCGTTGAAATGATTGGCAACCGCGGATTCCTCTAAGAACGCGCCAGGCGCATGCGCAGTAGAGCTACTTTTTATTCACGAGAGAACTCGCAACAAATATGGCGCGGTATAATACTTTGAGATACCATCATACAATAATATGAATGGTAAAAAAAAGAAAAATAAGATAGCGAGATGAGGTATAACAGCCGAGGAAATTGTTTTTCTCTGAATAATTGAATTTTTGGAAATTTGGAACTGAAAATAATTCTGGAAATCAAATATATTCATCCCATCCCAGGAAATTGAGGCTACAAAGCAAAGCAATATGTTCAGTACTAAGTTTAACGAATATTTGAAAACAATTCAAAATTGATAACGTTAAACCACGGATCTTGGTGCGTTATTAAGACAATAATTACAATAGCAAGGCAATAATTATAGAGGATTAATAGTTTCGAATCTAAAAACGCCTTGTAATTCTTAACACCAAGTAAGCTATAGATGTAACTACAACAACGAAGTCAGAGCCTCCCACGTTTATACCAATAATCCAATATAAGAAACTCAACAATGGTAGACACTTACGTTATTGCTATACAAGACATTATATTGCTTTCACTTGGAAGTGAACAAAATACAGTCAAGTTTTATCTATTATTTAAATATGCAGATATTAACTTTTCCTATTAATAAAAAAGAAGCGGAATCAATACCAAAATACAATCAATCAAACTGCAAGTTAAGGCGATTCTTACACACTTATGTACCAAAAATATTCTGCTAACTATGGACTGATAGCGAAATAAAACAGCATGAATTTCCATCGATAAAATTCAGTCATAATTGAAAACTACATTTATAATCATATAACCCTTAAAACTTTAAATGAAATTAAATTAAGCTGTTAACACTTCGACCTAAGTACCAAGAAAGAGGCGGTTGCATGAATCATTTCTGTAAGTGACATGCAACGCCATCTAAAAGCAACAAACACTGTTACATATATTCCCACCAACAGATTAGGAAAAACAATGCAGACGCAACAATCAACGACTCGTCGAAATAAACCGCTTCGACGCAACAATCGACAACCCAACGAAATAAACTGGTTCAGTGGCGACCATTACGCAACAGTGTGTTTCCATTGAAAAAAAAAGGCTCACGAGGGGATGAATACGGGATAAGAAGCCCAAAGGGGGAATGAGTGAACGACACCAATGGTGGAAACCACGGGGCCCCCGCCCAACAGCGAAACCGCAGACGGAAATCATTTAAAAACAGAGGAGTTGAGGTGGTGAGTAAAACCCAGCGCTCAGCCACCCACGACCCCAATGAGAAAACGCACTTCAGCGATACGATCGCCTCCTTGGATACAGTGGGAAAGGGACCTTCGTTCTCTCCCGCACCAAGGGCCTTCTGCAGACGCGGCCGCAACCGCAGAGGACTGAAAGCGAAAACCGTTGTCCGAGTCTCTGTACGACGTGCATGATGCAAAGAGAATACATCTCTGGTCAAAACCCGTCAATGTTTTTACGGGGCTCGTCTTTTTTCGATAAAGAACGGAGAAGATTCTTGACCTCTGAGACAGCCCGTTCTTTTCCACAAACATTTGCTTTTCCAGAGGAAACAGACCGATGCATACGCTGGAAGTCCAAGGTTGCATGGATCCGGTGACAAAATAGAGGACCCAATATGATTTTTCCATACGGTAAGAGAGCAGCTGTATCGAGTTACTCAATCTACATACAGTATTCAAAGAAAGTATGATATCTCCCTGTTAAAGGTACAAAAACGAAATTCATGTTGAAGATCCCGCGATTAGTAATAATGGGAAAAATGTATGTATTTTTAAATGCTTTAGTAATTGTCTATTTATAGACCTCTCTGGCATACAATTTAAACAAAAAAACAATTTTAATAGGTGCTTCAGTTAGGCTTACAACCGTTAAATGTTTGTACACCTCACATAGCTGAATTCTAGTGCAACAACTTAGTAATTATTAGTCGGTAATACACAACAATGACCAAATTAACCTCTGGCCATTAAACAACAAAGAAATTAATATCATTATTAATCGGGCATTCACAACAATGACCAAATTCGTTTGTTTGAACAATAAACTAATACAATTATTGACCAATCATTCACAGACCGAGCTCAGATTATTCAAACGACAATGAAACTAATTAAAATATTAATCGCGCATTTACAACAACGACCAAATTGGGCTCTCATTATTTGAGCAACAATGAAATTTATACAGTTCAGTGACGTAATAGAAGGGAGGTTAATAAGATTGCAATTTACATGTTCAAATCTTCACCTCCCTAAACCAGTTAACATGTTGAACCGACTGAAATTTAACACCTGAACATAATGTGTAGCTTCAGTAAGTTGTTTCTGCTTCCAAAGCATAACGAGGATAAGTGAAAGTTCGTCAATAATGCGTCCGGGATCATTATGTGATATACTAATTTTGAGTGAATTAGCTACGCCAGGTATTAAGTGCATAATGAGCCAGCCCTTCATTCAACTTCCACGGCTTCTGTGAGGACTTCACAGTCACGGATGTGTGATGATATAATGCGGTGAACTTTCCTGCCGTCATCAGATCTGCAGCTAGCGTGGGAGAAAAGCACACGTCTCACTCACGGAAAGCGCGCGTTCATGACTTTGGTTGACTTCTTTATAAATATTAAAGCTCCCGTAGAATAAGATCAGTTGGAGTTACTTGGATGAATTCTCCCACGACCTCCGATATTAAATTACGTTATTTCGTGAAGGAGGTTCCGGGTTCGATTCCCGGTGGGGTCTCGAGTGCGAAGTGATCTATTAAAAAATTGATTGACGCGTCGCTAACAATTATAACAACGCACACTCTCTGAGTTTCTTAAATCTTTTGAATGTAAACAATGCACGAAAAATTGACAATCGTATTAAGCGTAACGATTCAGCCCAGATACACAACAATGTAAATATTAGAGTGAAGTTTTCAATGCATGTGCATACAAAATAAACAGGCATCATTACAATTCTCCTACACATCACCAAAAATTGAATTTATATCCATTCATATTTCAATTTCGTTGTATCTTCAAATCTTACACTAACTTATACATCCCAATACAGCAATATCTCTGTCTAGTTGTTACAATAACATCAAGGCCTACAATATTTACAGCTAAAACAACAATAAAGCTGTATTAAAAGATATAGTAGTTGTGATACTTGACGTCTCATAACAATACGACATAAATATGGTAACGTTGACAACGTTAGTTAAAATAGCACACGTACTATGGGTCCAAGTTCCAACAATTTATTCATCTTACAACTTTGAGTCTGATAGAAAGAGAAGGGAAGCTCTCCAAAATAAATAATCCATTCGCGAGGATTCCTTAAATATGTCTGAATCTGAATAACATAAACCAATTATTCAGCTCTTTATTGTGGGAATGAATTATTCATCTCGGAAATTGAAAAAAGTTCCCAAAAACCACAAACAAAAATTACTGATTCACTTAACGAGGGTGAAAGTCTTGAAATTTACTACAGAAACACAAGAATTCCTTCCTAATACCTTCGGAAAAAGACAGTTTTAGAGGAAAAGGGCCTGACCGAATTTCATTAAGAGATAAAAATATAACCAGAAATTTCTCTCTGGAGCTCCACTCTAAGGCTCTTGCTGCAACTGAAGACGTCTTTCAGAAGTCCGACTTACGAACGAGAACGTTCCAGGGCCGGCGCATTATCCATGAAGCATATACCAAAGTTTGGTCGGACTAGGTCTATTAGCTTTTGAGATCTCCAGCCCTGGAGAGAAATGTAGCACCATGAGAGCTGCTTAGCAATTAAAATGATCATCTGGCAAACCAACCACTAGAGCATTAAGTAGCTGGGTAAATATATCCAGAGCATTACCAGGCCAAATAATACCGGATCGGTGAGTAATTATGGGTCGGGCGCTTCGCAAACTACTTGGAATAGTGAATTGAGTGCAGACCGAACGGAATTTCGGAGACTGAGAGCTTTGAGAAACCCGGGGCACTTAGTGAAATGTCATTGGATATCTTTATTCATGATTAAGTACACCGTCATAAGCGACGGAGTGTTGTAGCAACGAATCAACAACTATTGTCGCGGACTTTATGGGTAGCCATTTCTGACTTTAGCTGTAAGCACTTTTAAACGTCCATTAAAATCACACAGAACACAGATTTTTTATTTCAAACTTGGAATATATTTGATTTTTAATTGATTTCGTTAAATACAGCTCGATTTCTTTTACTTACGGCTACCCAAGAGAGTAACAAACACTCCACGATATTTTGATGCCTGTACAGATTTTATTTTAACCGATTTTACGAAAAAGATATTTCTCAGCGAGATCAAAAACTACGCAAATGAACCTCTAGAATTCAGAAAATGTGAGCAATTTTAACATTTACATGAAAACAGGACATGTTTTGTGGATAATTCGACGAAAGTCTTGCTCAAAACTTGTTACAGACTTCAACTGGAAGGCATATATATAAGGTAAGAATAGCTAAGAATGAAATATGGAGGATACGAAAGAAAAAGCAATTATCACTCAAGTGAAATACCTCTAAAACAAAAATGTTCCATAGGAAATTAAATATTTTGTTAAAATTCGTCATGAATTCATAATTGATATGTTGCATCGCCTAGGAATGAGATTTGTTTACTTCCGCTGTTGAAAAAGCACTGGCATTAAGCCGAGATTAGAAGGAACTCTTAGAAAATTTACAAAAAAAAAGGTTTTTAAGAAGACTGTTTATGAAGCCAACCCGACTTGATTCTAAACTCATTAAAACCCGTACAAAGAACTGCGAGATAAATCATCAAACGACTATGAGATGTCCAAATTTTATTTAAGAACAAAAAAAAAATCCTCGACGAAAACAAAAATAAACAAAATAAATCAGCCTCTTCAACCCGGATGTAGGCTTCCTCACAAAGAAATGAATTATCGACGAGTTTCATCAACGATTTTCCCGGGAAAACTTTCGAGCAACTTCCCACGAACAAGCTTATTTTCTTAAGGAGGATCTTTACGTGGACATCTGACTGCAAATTTAGGGGAAAAGTTATGACGAGGAGATTGCTGATCGATTCTGGGAAGACGTATCTATACGGCCGAGGCATCTCCCGAAGGAAAGCACAAAGCATGGTGCCACGTTATTGAAAGGGAAATGAGCTCCTTTTCGCCAAAGTTGATAATGAAGACGGAGTTGTGAAAGTCTTGATATGAATGGGTCCCTTTTTGAGAACAGTGAATGTAGCACCATATATTCAACTCTAACAAGGATAACAACTCTCCAAGTCCGCAAAAAAAAACATTTATAAATTTGAATTATTTTTTGATCATTCACTTCTTTAAGGCAGTTAGTCAACGTACATTTTCTCCATTAAAAGTGGGCAACTTGCAATGCTTTAATGAAGCCAGTACAAAAACCTAGTTTCGCGCCAACTACATAAAATTCCTGAAGCATCAGAACTAATCACTTACATTCCAGCAGCTCTGCAACAATTAGATTCAAAAGACTCGCAATAATGTAAGGTACTGCACCGTAATTTAAGGACAGGAGTGTCAATAATACTCGTAAACTATGACAATTTGACACCTGTTTTGATTTATTGCCCTTTTGAGTAAACTAAGACACTCTATACTCTCTACAATCAAAGTAGAGCAACTTGAAATGCCCTCATTATTTCAATTAAAGTGAACATAGTTTGGCGACACTTCGTCGAATCAAATTTTAATTCGTAAGACACAACAATTAACCCCTAAATTCCTAGCAGCACGCCAACAATTAACTTCAACAATCAGACAACTGACAATAATGTGCCTCTATTTGATCGTAGTTCACGGATTAGACCTTCGATAGTATCTCAATGATTGCTCTACATTCGTCAGACACCAGTAACGTTTTATTAGGCCATAAAGCAACCAATACAACTGCGAAGGAGAAGCCGTTACTCGAGGACTTGACCTGGCTTAATAATGCGTATCAGAATTACCTTCTCGGATCTGCCACGCAACTCACGACGCAAAAATCACTACTAAAACCGCCAACCGAATTCTATTTCAGGACGGGCAGAGCCGAAAATATCTAGCAGAGAGAAAACATGCCAAGAATAACACCGATACCGAAACAAGAGAACACAACGTGAACGGCGTGGCCAGAGAAAACGAAAAAACAAGCGCCGATCGGGTCGAAGCAAAACAAACAAGCGAAAAAGAGGAATATATACACAAGGGGGCAGGCTTACTACTGCCTACGCAAAAGCCCTGAAATATCAAAATATTGAAAAAGCTACCATAGAAACACGTCTGTTGGTCAACGTCCAGCTTTGATAGACGCCCTGAATTTTTACTTAGGTCGACCTAAAGGCCTAAAGTGGCCAATAAAGGCTGATAAGCTAACTTCAGTGGGTTAACTCGTGTTAAAACTTGTAAGATATTTTTGGATGCTCACTCTGAAGGGTTTAAGAACTAAAAGACACACATTTTACCAATCTTTTTATTTTATAAGCCAGCAATGCCTACGAAATATACGACATAATGGGATAAATTTCGCGACCTGAAAAAAAAACCAGTTGTAATCAAGTTGTAAATAATGCGCAAATATTTCGAGTCACTCCATATATCGACTGCTGTCATTGCGAGTCTGATCTTGTAGATTTATAACCCCTACCATAAAAAATACCTTTTTACAACTGACTAAAAATACCTCTCACATAAAATCGACGACAATAGGTTTTTACAGTCGAATTAGTTAGTCAAATACAAAAACGGTACGAAATGCGCACATCATTTTTCTAATTTTCAGTAAGATCATGTGTACTAATATTCCATACTCCACGCCATTTCTTTCTATTCCTGGTAACTTACCCCACCCTTTACGTTATCTTACAACTTTTGCCTTCCCCTCTGCTTGACGCGAAATAATAGAAAGATAACAACTAATTTCTGGAAAATTCATCGATACTGATCGATTTATAGAGTCCCGAGTGATATATCGTAAAAGATCGCGGATATGATTATACTAACACTATAATAGATTACTAGGAAAACTAGATGCACACCTTAACTATAATAGAAATTGAAATAGTTAAAATAATTGACAATGTGATGCAAAAGCGAAATTCGATCGATGAAAGATGGTGAGTGGACTGTAAATAAAAGACAGAAAATCTAGGAAATAAATCGATTTCCTCGAGGCAGATCGCTAGGAATTTCGATCTAAGTCTATCGGTATCGAAGAAACGGTAACTAAGCATATTGTTGTCGTAGTGATCGATTATTGTCAAATGATTAGTAAGTACATCGAAGGTTATCCAACAATGATCAACAAAGCGAACATAATACAACAATGATTCTAAAAGTTGAACAAAAATCAACAATCTCTGTTGATTCAACAATCACAGTCGATCACTGGATATCTTCGGCGAATCGAACCGGTAACGCAAATTAAGACTTTCACTACATCCTAGTGTATTCACAGAACGATGAGAAAAGAAACGAAAAACGAAATAATACTAAGAACAAAAGAAAAAGAATACAAATTCACCACAAGTTTGATCACGACTTCCGCTCAGATCAGCCAAAGAAAACGGACCGCGCTGCAAAAGAATCGGGAATACATTTCAATCGGAACGACGAAGACGACCCGGGTCCCGAGTCAATGCAGATGCATAAATCATGCAACAAATTCCCTCATCACTTATTAATTAGAATCGACAAAACGGGGTGAGGAAAGGGTGGCATAAAGCGAACCCTAGCGAGCGAGAAAAAGGGGTCTCTTTCCCTTTTTAAAACCCTTCGAGGGGGCGCTGATAAAGGGAGCTGAAATAGTTCGCTATAGGAAACGCAAGAAAAAGGGTTTTTCAGGGAAAACGGTCACCCTTGAGGTATGCATTAATGAGAAGGGCTGGCAAAGGAGAATAGAAAAGGGAAATGAGATGAGAAAGAAAGTGGAATGGTGGAAGAAAAAGACGCCAGGACACGGAGAGAAAAGTATTCCGCCGGGATGACACTAATGAGAGCAGAGTCTGAAAAAAGTACGTGGGAGGGAGGAAAGAAGAGGAAATAAGATGAGAGAAGGGAGATACGGCGAGAGGATAAGGTTAACTGGCAAACGTGGGAGAAGTTGGGTTAAAGAGAGGTGAGTTAATGGAAGTAGCGAGAATTTGAAATGAGGAGGTGAAGTGATGACGGAACATTTTTCGGCGAAAGAAATCTACATTTCTTAAACTCGAGAAATTGGCCATCGAACGTCTGCACAGTCATCAGCTCTTAAGCAAGATGGATCCTCAATCTACCCTACGTTAGCTATTAAAGGGTAAGGATAGGGTGAGGCTTACTTTGGGCGATGAGGAGTGAGGCTTACTTTGGGCGATGAGGAGTGAGGCTTACTATGGGTGATGAGGAGTGAGGCTTACTTTGGGCGATGAGGAGTGAGGCTTACTATGGGTGATGAGGAATGAGGCTTACCATGGGTGATGAGGAGTGAGGCTTGCTAGAAATGGTGGAGTAAGCCTCACTCCATCACTCCTAGAAACTGAGACTTACTAGGACTGGAGATTTGAGGGTTACTAAGAGTGTCTTAATAGGAGTGATGAGGAATGAGGCTAACTATGGGTGATGGGAAGTGAGGTATACTAGGACGGTTGATTAGTAGGGCTTACTAGAAGTGATGAGGAGTGAAGCTTCCTAAGAATCATGAGGAGTGGGGTAGTTAGAACTTGCTTTTTTCCCAATAATGCCATTATTCAGCATCACTCACAACTCAACAGCTTTCACAATCGTGATAATAAGAAAAGTTTTTTATAAAAAAATATATCTATATGCTATATTAAAATTTAAAAAATTAGCAATAATATGCTATATTGCTAACTTTTTTCATTCTATTCGAAATGGCGAGATGCTTTGAAGTAAACCTTTCCTCGTTTCGTTTCAACCGGCCAAAGTTTCTTCGATTGATTCAACCACTTTTCTATTCAGTTTCTGAACCCGAATGAAACAGATTGCACTTTAATCTGGAATACCATATCCCAGAAAATAGCAATGTATAATACACAGATGCAACTGCGCTCAGTCAGCTGCGCATAACTTACCAAGAGTTCTCACAATATCCACGTTTCAGAAAAATTAAGTGAGGAATGGGAACGGTAGTTACGCACACCGAACAAAATAGATTAAAGTACTAAAGTACGGCGTATTTCACACTATTGTTCGTAGAACTAAACGAGCAAATTTTCAATTTAGCGATGAATTAACAAACATTTCTAACAAGCGTCGCTTCATAAATTGGTTTTACATTAAACATCGCTCTTTAACTAACAGAATCTTGCTATGATAAGAAGAAAATGCCCTTATAAATATAATGGCGAACTGAAGGATGTAATCAAGAACCCCCTGATTGGCCAAGGCTCAAGAGGTCTCAAATATTTTTCATTTGATTTAATCCTGAAATGTTGAGCTTCTTAAGGGCTAAAAACCTGAATTAACTATTCAAGATTATCGTCTGCTTGCTACTTTCTCCCTAGGCCTGCACCTGTTTCCTTCACCTCATCTCCAGACTATCCAATCTCTATATTGCCTCCTCATCTTTTCCTCTTCTTCCAACTTGAAGCTTATCCCTGGGTACCTTTAGCATTCTTCCATCTTCAACCAATCTGGTTCCAATTTTGCCCTCTCCAATGGACCCATCGGTTGATACTATCTCCATGGCAATTTCCTCTGATGCTTACAGTTCTTTAAAATAAGTTTTTCCGGGATATTTTTCGGTGTTTTCATTCCTTCAGTTTCAAGACCTCCATCAGTGTTTCTATTACTTTATGATGATCATAACTGATAATTTAATTTCATGATAATCATAAAACGCTTTCCGCTTGCATTATCAAATTGTAAAATATTGCAATCAAAAATATTAGGTCGAAAAATTCAGCGCTAAAGTCAAACCCTTCCCAAGGTGTGGGAGACCTTTCTTCATCTATACGCTGCATATTTCTTTCAGAGGCATAAAAGACAATCGGGGCGCACTTGGTCGACGCACTGCCGACATTTAAATAACTAATTATTTAAATTTTAAGAATCCATACTTGAACGTTTCTTTCTATTGTTTACACTATTCAGTCGCGGTTGCTATGGGGAAAATTTACTTCTCAATCACGCAAGCCTGCCCTAATAATTTCGAAGTACTTCCAAGCTTTCTTTCCCATATATTTCATTTAGAGACATCTTCTCAAAGGTTTTTTTTCTTCCTGAGTTTTCTCAACGACTCCTGCAGTATAAACTTCTTGATGCACACAACTTAAGTTGTATGTTGCACAATGTTACTCAATGTTCCCAATTAAATGCAATTTCTTTCGTTTGTTGGTGATTTACCCCACCTTTATGTCATCTGACATATTTTCCGTTTGTCTTTTCTCTTGGATTCTGCTCTAAGAATTCAATCGCTTAAATAAACGCCAGTATAACATTTTCGATTTTATATCTACAGGAGATTTAGAATGCAAAATAATTTAAAAGGCTACATTTATTATGCTTAGTAACGAAAAGGCCGCACTGACCGCACAAGAAGGCCGCGTGCGGCCTAAGCTCTGCAAGTTTCCAACCTCTCTAACAGACCGATTACCACCATCACTGCATTGTGACGTTAGACGGGACAACTCCACGACATCATCTCGCACTCTTCGCATCTCCGAAAAATATCACGTTTCCTTCCGGCTCGACAGACCCGCTCAATATTACGATGCACGTAAAACAGCAGACAGACGGCGACCGCAAAAAAAGAAGCATCTCCGAATCCGGCGACATGTAAATAACCGCGCAATCCCGTCGAAATATCCATCTCGGAATGTTTCCTCTGCAGCGATCCTTAAATACTACGGACCGTCAAAGGGACTTCGACAGGGGGGAGGGAGTATAGGGGCGGAAATAGGAAAGGGAAATGAAAACAGGGGGAGTAACATTACGGGAGGATAAGACGAGGAAGAGTTGGTGCAAAGAGATGGAAAGGGTGCGAATGAATAAGAGATGCAGGAGGGAAAGGAACGATCCAAGCGTAAGAGGAGGTGGGAAAAGAAAGCAGGGAGAATTATAGGAGAGAGAGTTGGATGACTCCTACAGACTTTTTCGCCCTCTTGTTAGGAAATAATGTTTCATTCATGACTCCCTCGCTTTTTTCTTTCCTTACGGAATAACTGGGTAAGGACGGGACGTACTTAGGAAAGTGGCTCCAGGAAAAGGGCCGAATGATGCCGGTGAAAGTGAAAACAATGAAAATAAGTGAAAATCGAATCAGCGATCGGCTGTTACCAATGTAAACAGAGGACGGTAACAATGGAGATTGTAGGAAGAAGTGAATCAACAAAGAGTTACAGAAGGATAAAGATAAAAACGAAGGTGAATATGTTTTCTGTGGTATAGTAGTAGACGCTGAAAGTACAAAAACACTTAAGGGTTAAGTTAAATAAATCATTTGTCGAATACAAAGTTAACTGACTTATGAAGAAGGTAAAAACACAAAAGTTGTTAGATGACATAAAGGTTAGGGGAAGGTTACCAGGAAGCGAAGGAAATTGCGATGAGCAGAGAATTTTATGGCACATGAACCTACCGTAAGGTAGAAAAGTTACTTAGAAATATATCAATTCTTAATAAACTAGAAAACTTGTATTATTAGGTAGGTAAAAACGTGAGGGATTCAATCATTACTTGTATTAGAGAATTTTTATTAGGGAAATGTTTTTTTTCTTTCTATTAGAGAATTGTCTGAAATAGAAAACTACGAACATTCACACTTTGTATAATTACTGTGAAGTCAAGAGAAGTAATTATTGTTAAATAAAACGTTATATTTTTTAAAATAGTTTAAGCTTTTTCGCACACTTTAACTAACAATGAGTTAGCGATACGGAAATACGGATACTATATAACTTTACTATATTGGGAGACCCGGGTTCGAGTCCCGGTCCAACATGCTTTTTTCATGTCCGTTTCTCCTTGGGAATTTCATGAGTGAAACAATATTGCATTTTATTAAAAAGAAACATTTTTTACATAAGTTTTCTACCTTTCGGTAGGTCCATGTGCCCTAATATTCCCTATTCATAGCCTTTTCCTTCGTTACCTGGTAACTCACCCCACCATTACATAGTAGTATCTTTGAGCTAACTTTTTCTCATAGAATCACTACGTAATACGACTTATACAGGTAGTGTAGAAAGGTAAATATATACGTTTTCTATGTTTTGGTAGGTTCATGTGCCCTAATATTCCCTATTCTGAGCCATTTCTTTCGTTTCCTGGTAACTTACCCTCAACAGTTTGTGTCATCTAACATTTTTGCCTTTGCCTTCCCCTCTGTCTTTTCCCTTGCATTCTACCCTCTATTACATTCTTCAGCAATCCCTCTCCTCTCAACATCTGACCCACCCATTTCTAAAAAGAAACATGGGAAGATAAACCTGAAAGCAAGTTGAATAAAAACGAATCACGGTGCAATAAAGTACCGACGTCGCATTTCCTGCAGCTAAACCGTAGCCTCGTACTGTAATATCATGTGTACAAAACAGCGATATGACTGGGACTCGAACCCAGGTCTCCCACTTTCCGGGCAGGTATTCTAACCATTGAACTACTATACATACATAAGTGTTCTACCGTTCGGTAGGTCCATGTGCCCTAATATTCCTTATTCATAGCCTTTTCCTTCGTTGCCTGGTAACTCACCCCACTACCATGCCGCGTCTATTCCACACTGCTTGGTAATGCTTTCATAACTGAATAGAATATCTGCCCGGAAAATGGGAGACCTTAGTTCAAGTCCCAGTCTATTTTTCGCACCTGTTATTACTTGGGTTTCAGTAGCAAGGGTCCTGCGTGTTACGTTATTCGCCTTTCTCTAATCCCCGTAAGTATTATCTGCAGCCTAAAACACTCAAGAGTTACGGGATGAGGAAAATTCCACTCTGAATAAAAGACTAAACAGTCGAGCTTTTCAGCACCAGCACTTCATCACCCGAGATCTGCAGAGGTACGATCACCAAAGCATTACGGTCACCTCCAATTCGAGCAGGGCCGCCCAAAAAAAAAAGAAAGCCGAATCATGAATTTTAATGAAGATGATCTTGAACTCTAAACGCTCCCGGATTAAAGGAAAACAAAATGCGTTCGTAAGTCACCCGAACGCGACTCCCAGGGTAGGGGAATGACGTAACAGCAAGGAGACTCGCAAAATAGCACATAATCCACAGCGGAGGGCAGTGGGTCCGGCGGCATTGGCGTCCATGGGCGTAAAGGCCTAAGGCACATGTTTCTTTCATGAGAGATTAGGTGAGCAAAGTGAAATATGAAGTGGGACCGGGTTGGCCGGGGCGATGAGATAATTGAATTGCAGACTCCGACGGAAACTTTTTCTTATCCCATATACCACCGCTCGCTGGAAGTAACTCAGAAAGAGGTCTCGACAGCGTCGTCAACTAAAGCCGTGCTTTTCCCAGCGATTCGAGTCGTTTGTCACTTTAAATGTTCCCGTGGCAAGGCGACGACGACAATGATGAACGAAAATTGAAATTTTGGCAACGCTGTTGATTGTTGCCCATGAATTGCGCGTAACAATAAAACAACAATGAAATGTGAGATAAATTAAAGCTCTTGCGAACTAAATTCAAGTCGATTGTTACTTTAACAATGCAAGTAAACAATATGAAGTAAATAATTAAAATGTGACAGGTCCATGTATTGTTACCCACCAAACTTTTTTTAAATAATAAAGCTACAATGAAAAACGAAAATATCTAAACATATTTCTTTAACTTAGTTCTGATTAATTAGTAAATATTTCAACAAACATACGGTAAAAATCAACACGTACTTTTTTGCGTTAAGATTTTACTTGATTACTGCTGTTTCGAATCGGTTATAATACTACACTTAGGGATGGCACAAAATGAAAAAAATTTGCAATGAATGCATAATAGTTAATATCTTTTAGGTGTGAGCAAGTAAGTGTATATTTTTGCAACTTCAAGCATTCATTCTATTATAACCATTATTATTGAAGTTCACCATTCTTGGAGTGATTAGGTATTGTTGAGGAGTGTTGCGCTAATACCATGTGCGACTGATTACTGCTTAACAATGGAATTCTCTCGCATGTGACATAAAAATATTACTTTAGAAATATTCTTGAAGAGACTGCAATATTTAGCGTTGCAAAAGACACACTTTCTTCAATTTCGGGCATTGATTTGATAACTGAGACATAAGTAAACGAAATGCACACATTTTGTTATCATCTGCCAAGAGAGTTGTTTGCCCCAATTACATTGAATACTAACCTGCTAATAAATGAAGACTAAATCAAAACATTACTCTACCTTTATTATAATACTTTATACAATTGCTAAAAGGATTCAGTGGTTTATACAAAGCTATCCGAGAGGCTTTATTTTCATATTATTCCACAGAAACTCAGACAAATAAGGGAAAACGCACATCGCCTCGAGAGAGAGAGAGAAGGAAACGCAAGATTTCTCTCACGATTGTGAAAGAAATAAAACGAGAGAAAATGCAAAGCGGCAAAAACCAGATAAGATTATCCAATCCGGCAACATTGGACAACCCATCGCGAATCGATTCAAAGTAAATTCTTCCATTCTAAAGCCATTGTAGAAAATAACCGGGGAATATAAATCTTTCTGCCCGAATAAATGAAGAAATTAGATTTACTGGTCTCTGAAAAAATACAAAGAGAATTATGGTCCCGCAAGGAGGTCCTTGGTTGAGAAATGCTGACCTACGCCGTTCTCTTCCATAAGAACTGCTTGGGGGTTTTTCTGCTCATATCATCCGCGCTATCTCAAGACCATCAGAGACGGGATCTATTTTATCCGAGCCAGTTGTTTCCCATCAGATTAAAAATTTATTATTTCTTTCCATTCCAAAAATTCGCGAGTGTCTTGTTCTTGCGACATGCACTGGCGGGAGATTGTCGCGATGGTAACGCTAGATAACAATTCATGCCGCAATTTTCCTTCAGCCTAATCTTTAACAAAAAATGCGTGTTTTTAGTTTATATTGTTACGAATTAAATAATGTTGGTGAAAAATGTAGTATTATCTGTTTTAATATTACTTTTAAATACTTTTGAGTATAATAGCACGAATTCATTCGGAAATAACACTTTTAACGTCTTCA
Source organism: Ladona fulva (assembly GCA_000376725.2). Classification (NCBI taxonomy): domain Eukaryota; kingdom Metazoa; phylum Arthropoda; class Insecta; order Odonata; family Libellulidae; genus Ladona; species Ladona fulva. Next base: position 43,284 of record KZ309134.1, on the reverse strand, counting down.
AAATCGATATATTTTTTATAATTTTACTTTTTACCGTATTAAATTCTACCTCGTGAGGTGAGTCAGACAAAGTGCATACATGTTTGCTTACATAATGGGAAAAAATATTATATGGGATATTACACCAAATAATGATGAATTTTTATTGACAATTGATAGACAAAAATTTTCCGCAAGAAAGAATGCATTAATATATTAAAATCACTACCGAAACTAGATACTTTAAAAGCTTCAAAAGTGTCACCTTCAACTTCACAATCCGTTACCAAATTCAGCTTATAAGGTATACAGCAATGCAAAAAGAACATAAAAATCAACATTAAGTTATAATCAAATCAGTCAAGCCGATTTCTTTTCTACGAAGTGCATATATCATTATACAGCTCAATTTAAATTACGTAAGTGTTCTACCTTTTGTCAGGTTCATATACTTTAAACTTCCCCCTGAACTTCCTTTCGTCTTTTGGTAAATTAACCACCCTTTAACATATTTTGCGTCTCACGTTTCCCATGCATGTTACACAGATCATTTATAATAAAAAATATATTTTTAAATTATGAATGATTAATCAAATAAAATAGAAAATGTTGACTGAATGAAAATCAGAAAAATAGAAAATGTAGCAACCATATGAATGAATTTGACTGAATGAAAATCGGAAATATTAGGACATAAGATACTAAAAGATTACGTACAAATTTTAAGGCTGTTTAAATTCATCGTTAAAGTGAATTAGATATTTCAGAAATGACAATTAAACAGTTCGCTTATAAATAAGATTATTTCTACAAGTTATTCGCAAACGAATACATAAGTCATAAGACTTAAAATGCTAAGCTTAAAACTTAATATATCATACCACTTCAACAACTTCGTTATTTATTTGGATATATGAATATTTTTGTTTTTTTTCTTCAATACCTGTGTCTTTTAATAGACATATTCTAAATTACTTGTAAATTGATTATTTCGCATTTCTAATGTTTAAATTTTTATTACTTTACTTTTAATATTCCTATTCTTAACGATTTTTGATAATGGGTACACCTGCATTCTTCCATATAATCTTTTTGCATAGGTTAAATGGTTGATGAGACTTCAGAGCATCAATTTCCGCCTAATATAGACCACTGTATGTACGTAATATTAATCAGCTATTAGCTATTATTAACAAGTTAAAAATGTATACATTCATTTGTGTTATTTCAAATCACATTGGGCAATCTCCGAGATGAGTAACTTTGAAAGACCAGTGAATATTCGAAACCAATGCCATCGATCCGTGGGATAATATTTCAAACAGTCCCACGTGAATGCAGCAAGTATGACTTCAACGCCCCCGCCAAACAATAATTGATGTCGGGTTACGAGGGCTGAGTTGCGATGATACAGCGCTGGATGCTGGAGAAGGAGGGAGGAACGAAACGCGCGGAAAAGTAGACCGGGCCGTTCATTTCAGCTTTTTATGCGTTTTCAATGTTATTGTTGACTACCGAGCGCCGCGCTACAGTCATATTTTTTGCCCTCGACGACGGCTGTTTTACTGCCGAAATGCTAATATTGTTCCTCGACCATTACGCCTCTTAATGAGAGAACCCACTCGTTAATTATGCCTTCAGCCATTAGAATAGCTCCCATTTTATACATTTGAATTATTAAAGAGAGGTCGGGCGTTTTCCAACTTTTTTTCCCACCGGGAAAAGCGTAAGGTCCGAATGAAAATGTTCTCAACTCTCGAAAACCCTTCCCCCCAAAGTTGAGCGCTAACAGCTAGCATCCGAACGGATAATACCTCTACCGCAGTCATAAAACAGTGAAGTAAATCACCTACACACGCTTCGACGACAATAAATCCACACTCAGGGCTCAATCACAGATCGCCGGTGCTGATAAAACTAATGGAAGTGGAATTGCAGCCCGCGATCTGCAATATTTAAATGAAACGCGTTTGCGCCATAATCAAACGCTTTACGGCCGCACCAGCGCCACTGAGGTAATAAGCGAAATCACGGCGCGAAAGTTGGTCACGGCTTCGGAGAATAAAAGGGTTTGATGAGCGGGTCCTTGCCGGGAATTGTTCCGAGCTCTTCGCAAATGTAAAACGATACATACGGTGCGAATTCTACGCTGTCAAAATGTGATTAACGGGTTCCTTCCACGAAGCTGGCGATTTCCCGGGGAATGTTATTCCGACTCAATTAACAAAGCATCAGGGGACCTTTTTTTTGGGAGCGGAGGGCATCGTTTCTCAATCAATAGCTTTGCATCGCAAATGTGGACGATACGGAACATCCAATTTACAAATTTGAATTCGAAGACTGTGTCATCATAAAACTCTTGAAAGCAAAATGCAAAAGGGTACGTTTAATAGCGAATGACTCGGCGAAACTCCCTTGATTTGAATTTAATAACTGATATCTCACTTATAAACGTAGAATAGATCGTCTGAAGACCATAAAAAGTTCGAAATTACTGCTGACATCTTAACCTCAACCACCTTCTAATCTATTTATCGATTCGTCAACACAAAACTTATTCTTTTCCTTTTAGTATTACCTCATTCTTACTTTCACATCTACATCTACGTACGTACTCTGCAATCCACCTTTCGGCGTGTGGCAGGGGGTGCATGCACCATGACTAAAATTCCCTTAAATATTACTTTCGCGTATCGTTTGAGGAAAAAATGAATTTTTGATTCGATTCTTTCTAGCGTCTATCTCTCTGATTCTCTTCTCAGAATCAGAACGGCCTATGTAATAGGGAGGATGCATAATAACGGCTACATCTTCTACGAAAGTACCTTCTCTGATCTTAAGTAAATTTATCCTTGGTTTCAATCTTCTACCTTCTAGAGATGCCCATCTTGCGTCCTGATTAAGGCAAAAAAAAAAAAACAAAAATGCCAGATATGCAAAAAATGTTCTTTTTTTTAATGCGGACCGATTTGGGTAACGATGAACCTATCAACTGACAATGAGACGCGTAGTTAAAATGTACTGCGAAAGTAAGCTCCAAACAACTTGAATAAACATATTGAAAGAAAGGATGCCCAGTGATTTCAATATTTGTGTTGAGTTCCTTATAGTCACGATTGGACATGTTAATTTCGTTTTGAATGGACTTCTGATTTAAAACAAAGTAACTTCAATGCCAATAGTCATCAAAATGCAAAAAGCCGATGAAATTTCTACTGCTCCAAGGCCACGAAAATACTAACCTACTTTAGGAGAACACGGAATCCTGAGCAGAGAGGCTTTTGAGGGAACAAATTTAAAACGATGTTTTTTATTATTTGCATATATAATACACGTATGCCCACGATATACATATATGGATTCGCATATATCATCCATGATATTTAAAATTCCTTGACACGATTTACAGTAAAGTTATTTTAATATGATACTAAAAATTATACACACATATTTAAATGCGTTTTTATTAATAATCAATTATTTTGAATCCAATGTAAGGCGTAGTTCTCCATAAGAGCTTTCAAATTCTATTCAGAGCTTTCCGTTGCTAGGTTACGCCGAGGTTATTGACGATATCGTAAATAATATCGTCATAAGGGAATTTCTAACAATCAGTTAAGTGGTGTACATTATGCATCAATCACAATACGGTAACAGGTACAATTTCATTCACACAAAACGAGCAACTCCGTAACCCCGAGATAAAAAAAATGCCATAAGGAAATAAAGAAACAGCGTCGCTAAGGCGTCAAATGAACTTTAAGATTAAAGGAAAACGGCTTCATAAATCGCCAAGTATCGAGGGAATAAAAATCACGAAAATTACCGTCGAAAAGTAAACGCTTTGCAAGCATGTAAATTAGAGCACTAAAACATTTAAGACCCAACATAAGTGCCTTTCCGGGTAAGCTGGCGGGAGAGAGAGTACTCCTTTTTGATTCCACGAAGATTTTACTTAAGGGTATTTAGAGGAAAGATCACTCGTTAAATAAAAACGTGGCGGCATCCATCGGCGCCCTGGAGGGCAAGAAGATTTGCATACAAAGGCGATTTATCGAAAGACGTAGAGCTTTCCAGAAAAGGTTCGCAGCAACAACTCAAAGCAATTAAACCTAACAACCCTCCGGGACGGAGGAAATTTCAGCACATGTTCGCAGCTCAAATAACACCGAGCTTAAAAGGTGCGCTCCTAAAAATCCATTTCCTCCGCTGACGTCCCGGCATTTGTAAGTCGGGAAAAGGGTCTCTCCGGGAGTCTTGTGAGTACTATCTTAAGCAAGAAATCAAAGGATTTTTGGTGCCAGAGTCAACAAAGAGCGACTCCTGAAATTCGGGAGATGTTGAAAATAAAGCGTAAACGAAAATGGTAATGAGGACGAATGGACGGTTATCTTTCTAGAGGCGTATTTTTGCGGATTAATGCTGGTTTTGCGAGAGTAACAGTGCCAATACAGATGTAAAGATCTTCAAAATTAACGGAAACTGTTATAATTTGAATCAAAAAGAGGTTATCGTCATTTCCTTCCTTCGAAGAATACGTCAAAGTATTTAATAAGGGTGGTTCTGATACATTATAAACCGAGTTCATTTAAAACGATTGACAACAATATCCTGAATAAGTTAAAAATACGTCTACAAATTAAGTATTCCAGCGATATATCAAGAAGTTTATTTTAGCAACGGAGCGTTGTAGCAACGAGTCAACAAGCATTGTTGCGGGCATGTATCGGCAGCCATTTCGGAATTTAAAAGACATGTATAAGTGTCCTTTCAAGAAGTTTATTTTAGCAACGGAGCGTTGTAGCAACGAGTCAACAAGCATTGCTGCGGGCTTCTATCGGCAGCCATTTCCGAATTTAAAAGATATGTGTAAGTGTTCCTTGATAAAAGCGGCCTGCGAATGAATGAATTTCATTCTTAGCAATGAAACGATATTCAGTTCAAATAAAAACTGCTAAATATAGATAATATATTAGCATCCTATTACTGCTAGAACCTATAGCTACAAAGAGAATAAACATTTATTTTAAGTCTGCAGGAACGGTTTTCATGTTAACAGATGGTCCAATTTTCGACACGTGGTTCTGTTTTGCATTATTACCTCTTCCGTAGTAACTTTAGATTAAAAAAAAAGAAATTCTGTTGAACAAGATACGCCAAACGATATATTAATAGAACACGATATGGCCCCCAAGTATACGCAATGATACTAAACACTTTGTATAATTTAATAAATGTTTACTAATACAAATAAAATTATGATAATACTAAATAATTTATAAGACTTACTAGTTGTTTATTAATAGAAATGTAATGATTAGTAATACCAATGATATTAGTATACTCTACTGTAATCAAGATTTTCTCGTCAATATTTTTGCTGATATTAGAATTAACAACTAACAATCAGAGAAGATAGCTGTTTAGTTCCGGTTTAAACTAAAAAAAATCTTATTTGCAGCATGGATTTACGAGATGCGTGTTCGTAATAATAAACCGTGGATTAATTAAAGATAAAGTCTGAAATTTTAGCAACCAAAGTCCTCCAAAACCAACTGTAAAGAAAGGCAATTTAGAGCAAGACCCCTTCATGAATTCGAGCGAAAGATATTAGGTTGCCAAGAGATGAGATTGCTTGACGTCACTTGTTCCAATGGCACTATTCCTGAAGTTTACTTAGGAAATATCCATTTCCTTCCAGACATTCCCCACTTCCTAAGCGGAAGGAATCTAAGTAGAGCTTACTCATAGACTCGGATATGAGCAGGATCTCCGAAATCATAGAAGGATTCTATTATAGCCATTATCACTCGCGATCTGTAGAACGAAAGGATTTCGCCGTAATGGATCGTGGGAACACGGCTTACAATTCGCTTTCAAGATCTAGGCCCGACGAAAAGAAAAAACTCGAAATAAATCACTGTTCACGGCGAGTGAACATCCTAACGATTTACTTTAAACGCTCCTTATCATTTTCCTCTCCGCAGTTAATGGCGGCGAATGACCTTATTTGCATACCGCCGTTCTGTGTCAAAGCCGAGGATATTTGAGCTGGGAAAAGCAGATTTTGTGTAAAGAAGCTTAGCACACCTATTATAGATTATGAGGGGGTCGTTATGCCATTTATGGGATGATACGGTGTAAACATGAAGGGTATTGAGTGCGATTGAAAATTAACAGTGCGATGTAAATTACCGTTTCCGGAATTAAGCATAAACGGCGACGACTGAGATTAAGATTGGACTAATTAACTTACAACTCAGAATGTGGCACAAAAAAGATTACCGCTGGCCAACGAAGCTTTCGTGAAACGAAGGGAACTGATGACTAGAGACCGTTATAAAAAATCAGGAAAAGATAGGTAAAATCCTTGATATGGAGTGTTTTGCTATATGGGTGTGAAACGTGGACCTTACGAAAAGAGGACATCAAAAGATTAGAGGCCTTCGAGATGTGGGTGTTGCGTAGAATGGAAAAGGTAAGTTGGGTTGCTAGGAAAACAACCGGGAGATGAAGGAAATGGCGATTACCGCGAGATATTGGGGCATATGAACCCACCGAAAGGTAGGTAAACTTATACAGTTGACAATTCAGAATCAATGGAAAATTGGTCAAAAGTGTCTGCAAAAACAGCTGTTCACACGGCAGAAAATGATCAGCATCGACATCAGATCCAAAGTTTTTTTTTTATTATTTTCGTTTTCACGAATCTGAGATCTTCGAATTATACAACATGATACTAAATTTGTACTTTCTTTTTAAATTTCTTCTTATTTTGTTTCCCAAACGCATCTAACATACAAATTTGAGAATACTATTTAAATTCTAAACGATGTTTCGAAACTGAAATCTAATCATAAAATTCGGAAATCGATTTTAAACTACATAAGCATCACTATTTTCCCTTGTGAATGAATTAACGTTTTAGACAGATCAGAGAATATAACTGTCGGTAGGTCCATGTACCTTAATAATCCCCATTTGGTGCCATTTCTTTTATTTCCTGATCATTTACCCTTCATGTCCATGTTCATGTCATCCAGCATCTTTTGCCTTGGCATTTTTCAAGTTATACTTAATAAATATATATACTATGCTATGAGATGAATGTAGCTGCAAGTGACTCAATCTTCCTCATACCTAACACCCGACAAAACCTAAATGAAAGGAATAAAGCGGATTCTGTCCCAATTTCCCAAAATGATTGGGGTATTTTTAGAGCAAATTTTGACGTGTGATCGATTTACTTTTCTGTGCTTAATCCTGGAATTGATAATGAGGACACTTGGATGGAACAAAGCGTCCAACCCCTTCTACACACACCAAAAAGTGGCTATCAGAGTAATTATGTAAATGCAGGAGGAAACCCTTTGAGTATTCATCGATGCGCAAAACACGTGAGAGTCTACATTAGCAACATATGACTATCGATGTCCGCATGGATAATAGCTGCGTGCACACAGGGAAATGGCTGGAGAAGAGTGACTTTCGGATAATATTGTAGCAATTTATTCCATTTCGCCAGGTTTTCTCCTCGAATAATAAAATTTGGTCTCATTTTTAGTTTGGGGCAAATATTACACTTAAATATGTAAATGGCAACATTATCTAGTATACACAAGTTTTCTGACTGACTTTCAACTGACGGTCGGTGAGGTTGTTTGAAAAATCACTAATCGAATTGACGCCAAGGACGTATATTTAAAGCAAACGTTTTACATCACAGAGAGCGGAGAACTAAACTTTGAGCAATATTATACCCAGATTTCGACTATGATACAAATATTTTTATGGGATATATTGATAAACATCAACTTATTAGATATCTGGAAAAATTGTTCATATGAAAGATATAAAATTATAATATTGCTTAATTCTGCAATGCTAACTCGGAATCAAGTTAGGCTGATTTCTTCAGTTTCCCTTACGCTATACATTCCGCTAAAACTGAGGATTTTCCGAAATGAAGAACGTTTATTGTAGAATACAAAGGATCATCAGAGGAATGCTCCACGTTAGTTTTGTATTGCTATTTAGTAATCAAGCAGGGTAGGGGTGTCTCAAGGTTTCATTAATACATTAATCCAGCTGAAATATAAAAATTTCCGAAATTAAATTTTAAAATTTCTTTACGAAAATCATACACTGTCGAAAATACTAACTTTAACACAAAGGAATAATTTATCAAGGATGAAGAAAAGGTACATTAACAAAGCACGGGATGCCGTGCGGCTGAATCTCAAGGATTAACAGGTGCAAAAAATAGCGACTGGATTCGAACCCAGCTTTCCTACTCACCAGGTAAGTATTCTACTCAAAATAACTGCCCAAAAAGTGGGCACATTTTATCGTCACTTAGGAATTTACTTTAATTTCTTAAAACGATTTAAAACTTACACAATTACTCTCAAAGTGTCGCGGATATCGGCCTTAAATACACGCGAACCAACAGGGAATGAGCATCCGGCCTATATGGGGTCCAATTAACGCAAGGAATCCTTGCGCAAACCCATCAGTACGTCGCGAAAACCTATGCACGCGACGTAGATTTACAGACCCCTAACAAAACAGTTCCGGGGGCGAGGCAGCGAACGTAAATCACAAAAGCCCGACCTCGATGAATATTCAACTCTAAAACGCTCGACCACAAGCGATCATCTCCAACTTCTAGACTCGCAAAAGAGAAAATTTCGAGGCTCACTTCCGAAAATCGGCTTGGGGAAATAAGCGCGGGAACGATTCCCGATGCAAGAGGATGAGAATTAACATAGCTGACGTAGGGAGTTAATGGAAATCAGTGTCGTCCAAAGCGGGGAACTCCGCAGGCATTTCATATCTGTGTCCCCGGATCACTTAACACGTTCGCCACAGAAAGTGGAACACCAACTATAGCGCGACAGACCGCACGGGAATAATTCCGTTTCTGGGTGCCGGGGAGCGGCATGTCGCGAGCGATTAGAGCGCGGACGGGTGCGGCAGACTATTTTACATCGGGCTTTTTTCCCCTTCCTTTCCAATCAGCATTTATGCGTGTACTTTGGCGGCTTCCGTACCTATCGCGGTCATGGTAACGGGCAAACAAAAACATTTATAATGTTATCACGGGCGCCATTTTATTAAAAAAGGATATCTTGGATTCTTTACCGTCAAAATTAAATCTCGTAGGCAATTACCCCTTTAAAAATTTCATAATTATCGGTGTGAGTAAAGTATGGAATGGTTCGGCGAAAAATAACAATGATAGCGCTAATGGAAAAGGCTAATTAAGGGCGAATATTTTCGTTCAGTCGACCCGCGAATTTCGCGTGGTTCATATTGAAATAATTCCATTGGGTCGTCCTACGTACATTAGTGGAATGTCGAAATTATTATTAATTACCTAGTAATTGCGGAAGTATGGGCGGGTAATGAGGCTTTAAGAGGATGCGCTAACTCATTGAAAACTTTCCGGAATGAGTGTCAGCCGAATGACGATCGACTAGCGTTTGCCTCGTTGAAAATTTAAACATTAATCCAGCTTTAAACATTCACGTTCGACTTTAAATAAATTATACTCGACCTAAGAAGATTGTCAATGATGAATAGGATAAAATTGTGCCTAACAACACTTTTCCTGCATTCAAAACAAAAGAAGGAAATTAAACTTTTGGGCGCACGGAATTGATAGCCTAATACTTTTAAGTAATAACCCACAAAAGAGTAAAATATGATCGCAAATTTGCCAAGATTAAAAGCATACAGATAGGTACAAATGAGGGTAACTCTAATAACTTGGTCTACTTTCTTACAGGTAATAGGTTGAGGAATTTTAGGAAGAATATTCCAATATTAATTAGGTTATTTGGCGACCGTTTTATTCGACAGTTAAATCTAAACAGTTGACTGTTTACATTCGTCACTAATTTATCGAGCAGTTACATTTAATTGGAATTTAACAGCCCTCACTTGGCTTAGCTTATCAAAAAGTTTGTAGTAGCATTAGTAATTTATGAGTACTTCGACAGCTAGGGTCATTTCGCACATGCGCCCAAAGCGGGAATCGAGCCCGGAACCGTTCTCGCCAAAGTCTAATGTATCACCTACATGGCAATTCGGAGGCCTGAAAAGTTAAAAGTTTAACGAAATTAGAACCGAGAAAGTTAATTAAAACCAATGACATCCGGAACTATGTAGAATAATGTTATGTATTGACCTGCGTAGATGAATCCGGGACGATCTTCTATTTTCAATTTTCTCATGCGCAATGAGACCTTGAGGAGAATGGTAACAAACCGCCGATTGCACCAAGGTTATCGATACATCTGTACCGATACAGTTATTTATCGCCCTCGAGAACCATATCCATTTCATTCATGACTGTCCTTGACTGCTTGACTTATCTTTCAAACTCGTTTCTACCGATGTTTTCACTCGGAATACAACTATGACGAAACGGTTTGCCAATCCCCCCCACGAGATCCTTCCAGCCATCGATGCACTACGAAAAAAATGTGTATGAGAGCAACAAAAAAAAACTACTAAAATAAGTGGAGGAAAAGCGCTGAGGGATGCTGAGAAGTTACCAATAAGAAATAAATTAACAACGGACTGGAAATGCGAGAAGATTGGGCTAAGGAAGTGGGTCCTGTAATATAATATTTTTCAGGAAATGGACAACTCCTCGACCAATGTGACGGTAAGTAATCGAGTTATGAAAGTCTCTCCGTATTTTCTCGAAGAAATTAAGGTTGACACACAAGGTTTGGATCCACAAGACGCAAGGCGTCTCGGCAATGTATGTTTCTTGAGGCAATCACAGGACTAACCATTCAATGCTTAGAACCACGAACGAAAATTAGGGCTGAGATAGGCTATGCTATTGAAGAAACATTAAAAAAGTAAATATTAAGGGGAAAATATATTTGATAAAAATTAAAAAGTAAACAGTTTTAAGCAAATGTAGTTTTCCGGAGGAATATTTAAAACTAAGAGCACAATTTTTGTTTATTCTGCATTAAAAGTGGTTTTTGTACAAATTATTTACCACCAATAGCTATTCCTTTCTCTTCTAAAAAGTCCAAAGCCCACGGACTGGATTTAAGCTTTCAATCTTGCTCATGAATGTTTTTTTATTAATACAAGGACATTTTAGACAATTCAGATTCATCCTGTTCCCAGAGAGCAAAATCTACTCAATAAGACGAAATTACAATTTCGCAAGTTACTCGGTGATACGAAAGATGTGTTGCTATACATAGAAAACAAACTTGTCCACCATTCCAGTAATCCAATTAGATTATTTAATATGTTCATTAATTGAAGTAATTAAACGCCGAGAGAGGAGGGTGGACAAAATATTGAGAGGGGTAGAATTGTTTAAGAATGTATTTGAGGGTAGAATACAAGGGAAAAAGCAGGGGAAGACAAAGACAAAAGTTGTTAGATGACAAAGGGTGGGGTGTGTTACCTAGCAACGAAAGAAAAGGCACCGAATAGGGAAATATTAAGATACATGAACCAATAGGAAGGTAGAAAACTTATGTATAAAAAGTTAATTAATAATTTTAAAGAATAACACCTAGAAACCATTTATAAGTTTATCAAGTGATAATATAAATAATAATAATAGTGTAATTGTGGTTTGATATGATTTCATGGAAGGATAATAACTGGCTTTCACCGGCCAAGTACCTTTGAGCATGAAAGTACGAAATTCTCCGGATAGAAGACAGTTTTCAGATATACTCATCCATTTTTCTAAAACTCATGATTCATCGAATGCCGACAGGGAAACAATAGCACGCACTGCACAAAAAAAATATCAGGACTCATCTGTCTTCCTGCAAATCTACCGAATTGGGGGAATTTCCCAGACCCTAAGAACGTGACGCGCAAATACAACACACACGATTAGTAAATGAATCATTTAGCAGCGGAAGTGGCAGTTGATAAAATAAACACCCCATCCACACTGCGGAAGGGGCAGTGTAAGATTCGGAGCAAATATTCGCCGAGTTTGTAAATGGACGAAGGGCAAACATTTTTTTCGGACAGTGACGTACGGTCGGCGAGTAGCGGTGCGCGATTGCTAGCGCACTTGACGTCTGAGAGGGTCAGGACCTCATACACAAGGTTCTTGGCCCCTAGAGATTCGATACAGGGCCAACGTGAAGTGAGGCATTTATATTGCTAGTCAATCCATTTCACTCACCGTTGAATCCTCTTCCCCACTTCAAAAGTTTGAAAGCCGATGTAACATTTTATGAGCCGGGTTTCCTTTTCCGAATCGCAATCAGTCACGTGTACTACGATGCTAAACCAAAAAGTTTAAAAACGTAGACGAAAAAAAAATTGGTAAAGGATGAATGAGCAGAAGAATCACTAGACATCTTTGAGGACTGGGGGTACTAGAATGTGCGTGAAATACATTGATTTAATATATCGATTTATAACTCCGCATGCACACAGTTTACCGAATAACTAATCCGCTAAGAATTATTTAACTAGCGAAGATCGAATTCTCGGTTTCTCGTATTCGGCAGTCAAATAACAATGATAACTTATTTCGTAACGATTACTCTCATGGACAAAGAGCAATATCTATATTGAATTGGTGACGTCAGAAGAAAATCGTATAAGAAAAATTGAACGTGTAGGTGGAAATGAGGCAATTTTGGCCTAATCTCGCAGTAAGAGTAATAATAATAACAACAAGAACAATAATAATAATAATAAAATTCACAATCGCACATCTCTCCCTTTGTTGCAATGAAGTATAAAAATAAATTTTTCGGTGAATCAAATATCATTAATGCGCAAGAATGTATACCAACAAAAACAAATAAAAAATAAGAAAAATATATTGAATTATGCCCAGACTTTCGTAATTTTGAAGAAAGCAGTAGTTTATTGGCAGCATGTTTCGATTACTGATTATGCGTTTCGGCTGCCAAAGCCGTTTCTTTCTTCGTTAGCCGAGGCGTAACAGTTAACTGAAAAACCTACTTGTGGTTAGCTGCTCGTCAATATCCAGAACATAAACTGTTAAATTTAACATAGCTATTACTTAACTGTTAAATTTAATATAGCTGTTATTTAATTGTTTAATTTAACATAGCTGTTATTTTACGGCTAAATTTAACATGCAATTTGGATACAGAGTAAGTAAGAGTAGCTAAACTGTTAAACACTCAACAACAAAATCAAAAGCTTCGGCAAATAAAAAAGTCTTTGTGAAATGGAAGACGGCGTGAATTCGTAAAAAACTTTCACCGTGGAAAAGTAAAGAATTTAACTAAGCTAATTCCACTAAATCATGCTTAAATTACTCGACCCTGGGATTTTTTTAATAAAACCTTCTGAGGGTTGAAAATATTTTCTGACAAAACCAGGACCAAAATAGGAAAAATTTCAAAAATTATGAAAATTTATTTTTCCGAACAACGATGATCAACTAATTATTATTTTTCCAAATTACCCCAATTAATTCGATAATTTCTTATAGGATGAATCAGACTCAAAAACTTTATACCCACTTTTCCACTAGTTTGCAAGCTGATAACGCCAGCAATATTTCCGAAGAATTTTAAGTTACCTTTAAACCTAAACGTACTCGGAGAGTACTCACTCCAGCGGAAATCAATGTCATTCTAAATCTATACGTCGAAAGCTTTATCCATTACGCTCCAATCAAAAGAAAGAAAGCTGCTTGAAGTCGGATGAATGAAAAACTGAAAGAGAAATTAAATTTTGACGTTCGTCTCTCTGAATTGTATCACTTTGATAGTCTTAATCCATCTCAATCAATCAAAATCGTGCCGAAAAAAAACGAACCAAATCAAACACTACAAATGCCCGATTTCAAAAAGACTATCCATCGCAGTGTTGTTTCATTTTCCATAGGTCAGTAACCCGTGTTTAGAGAAAAAGATATATCAATATTTAATTCTCCTTTATTCTTCCAATTCGTTTTTGGCATTTAAAAAAGTTTTTTATGTGCACTCTCTCCATCCTTTTGCAAAAATCGCAATGTTTCAATTTAATTACCAACCAATCATATTGTAATTTCTCTTCCTCCACATAAAGTATATTCGACGAATCTTACATTTTCAACTGCATTTTCGATATTATCTCAAGTATTCCGTAGCTCGTACAGCATTGGTCCTACAGCTACGAGAGGGCGTTCTGAGTTTTCAGCAAATATTTCGCAGATGATAAAAACCACAGCCTAGACAAAAAATGGGTGAAAATTCAAGTAAAATCACAAAGGAAGACAAAAACATTGTTTTTCATAGGAAAGTGATGCTATAATATTGATGATTTAAAGTAAAGGGACAAAGACAAGAGTGTAACAACACATAACATTTTTGAATAAATTCCTCTTATAATATTTCACTTACTTTTGCTTTGTTATTCTTTGGAAGACAGTATTTCAGAAAATTTCATTGGAATATTCCATTGTGCTTTACGAAAGCTAATTTAAGCTAATTTATCCAAGTTTGGCTCTAATACGTGAATGAACAGTCAAAAAAATATATATTACTCTTATTAAGCCTGTGTTATACCTCACATAAGCACAGAATTCAGGAATTAGGTCACTGGTGGGCCGTTGCTTATAAAAATGGTTGGGGACCTCTGGTGAACATTAACGTATGTTGAAATCTTTCTCTTTTCCTATAACGTTTTTGCATTTTTTCTATCACTTGAGCACGAATTTTTTTTACCTCACTCCTCATCCGGCCAAGTAAGCCTCATATTTTCTAAAAAGACTTTCATACGTACTGCTTCAAAGTAATGGGGATCAAACGTCTGGTAGGACCTTTCAAAATAGACTGAAATCGATATATTTCCATTTCCATTTTGCATCTCTCACTCCTATCGTGAATTTCATACCCCACCTAGGAAGATGTTTTCTCAGAAGCAACTGATTCTCTTTGTCTAAGTCAAGCTGTTTAAATTTCTCCCACAATCCTCCTATTTCCTTTTTGTTAATTTTTTATAAAATATTAATACGACGATTTAGGCTAAGTATAACAGATACAATGCCCAACCTTACCAAAATCGTGCCCATCTATCAGTGTTTTCAAATCCAGAATAGACGTAACTATAGAAACGATAAACAGCAATAGAAAATAGCCACCAAAATTCGAACAGAGACCACTGCTATTCCAATGGCACGAAAATTCTATCAATAAGCCCGATAACAAGCCAAGAAAAGTGGCAACCTCATTCTCTCTCTCTCTCCCTAATTCAATACTCCCTCGGATTTGTCTTCCATCGAAATTGTTAACCGCGTCCTAACATTCGCTGGCCGGGGTTTTTATCCTCTTCCGAAAGACCCCAATGACTTCCGACACTTCCAAAATGGGGGAGAAAGAGAGGAAGAAGATATTTTTCCTGGGAGCATCTTCCCGCAGCGCCGAAATGGTCCATAGCAATTAAACCTTGACGCACTCCTAATCCACGTCGGCAGATGGGTGCCCTCAGATCACCCGAGACCCTGGGAAAGGTTCCAACCTCATGACAGGGTCCTACTAAACTCCGCGACTAATTAATGGTTAAAACTTACCAAAGTTCCGAGAGGAAAAAGGATTTCATCCACGACTTTGGCGTTGCTAGGCGACGGTATAGCCGGAATCAAAACCTGCGTAATTCTTCGTCGCCCGTATAATACACCGCCCAGTAAAGATTCGGTCTAACCCCGCCCCCTTTACAATTCCCCACTCCATAATACCCACCCCATTTAAATCAATAAAATCTCCAGGGTTCACACCAGGTGCTCGAGTAGGTAGGGAAGCATAAGGCTTTAAAACTCCGGGCGGCATCCTTTCAACTAACCCTTAATCTCCTCGATCATCCTCACCGGCGGATAAAAGTCCTCGATACATGAGGGCTGTCTTTCGACATCACCCAACGCAGAGAGCGTGCCGTTTCGTGGGCCACTGCGGCCGACTCTTACAAGCACGTACTCACGGAACGGATTCGACGAATAAGGAGGGATTTTGAGAATGAAATAATAGAGTGGACATCAATTATTTCACTAGCCCTCTCCTGGAAAATTATGATGAAAGCCTAAATTTTAAGACTGGGGAACTATTGGATGATAATTAGTTGAACTCTTGGCTATAGTACATAGTAATACCCTTGAGGATTTAGGAAAGGCATTCAATTCTATCCTTTTCTTATATTCCACTCTATTTTGACTGTCCTCTAGAACAATAACCTAAATAAAAATCTTCTACAAGCGTCGCCAACGTCTGGGATAAAGAGAAACTTCCGTTACCATGGCTATATTTACAATCTACAATAGACGAAAATAGATTGTACTAATACATAGAGTACAACAGACTGTAGTTATGGAAAGAATAAAAATGTTTACTTTTCATAATTTTTGTCCCTTAACTATTTTTAAGGAGCGAAAAAGTAAACAAATTAATTAGCGATCGCATAGATCCCACGCGTAATAATGAAAAAATTTTACGGGACTACATAAGAGTAATCATTAATAGTGGTTCTCGTAACATAATAATAATTTTTGCTGTTTTATAGTAAAAATTACTACTTTTATGTATCGTCAAAAGTAATTCTCACGCTTTTAAGTTTTAAGTTTGCAAATTAGTCAAAATCGCGAAATATAAAATAATAGATAGAAAATAAGACATGTCATATATGGTATAGTTGTCTAAATAGAAATAATATGGATTTCTTTTCATCTCGAAATATTCAAGTTCATAACCTTGCAGCTCTATATTTTATTTCCTTTTTTATCTGCGTCATATTTGCATCATGTATCAGAGCTTTAATTGTAATTAATTTTAATTTCCTCCACAATATTTATTTCTTATTAGTGGGTTAAATCTAGGACGGGAATAATTAGTCCCAATTTCGCCCGAATAACAGTCGCATGTATGTATTAGAGTAACACTTACTGCTCCGTTCATGTGCCTTAATATTCCCTATTCAACGCCATTTCTTTCGTTTCTTGGTTACTTCATAATCATTAGCGGGTATGAGGACGACCTGAGCAACAATTATTCTAAACTACAACGATGTATTCGCGTAAAATAAAATTATATATGCTGCACTTATCATTGATAGCAATGAAACAAACCTAACAATTAATATTGCAAAAATGATCATAATTGTTACATTGTTAATGGCTCTTGGAATTTTACAATATTTATTAATTTAACCGTCAATGGACAATTCCATTCTAAATCTAAAACAAAATCATATAGAATCCTCTAAGAGCATAGACTGAGTTATTTTAAGAACGAGTTTAATCGCTTTAAGAGCCGGAATCGGGTCAGTTGGGAACATTCCGATTTTAACTACCAAAGCATTAAAATTTCCGGAAAATTATCCAAAGATATCCGATGCTTCCATCTTAAAAACCTCTCGAGACCTCTGGGCCTCAGGGATCTTCAGCTGGAGTCACGCGAGGGAAATTAAATGAGACTTTGATCGGACAAAAAATATTTTCGAAATCCAGAAAGGATCTCGAAAATATGCAGGAAGCTAAGGAATTGCTGGGAGGGACAGATTAAGTGATTTTTAATCAACTTTGTGCTTACGAAAACAGTTTTGAAAATTAACCCAGGCTGAAATTTCGAAATTATTCTCAGAGCTACAAACAGTATTGAGGATTCCGCTCAAACTTTCTATCTTGGTCTTTGAAGCGACTCATTTCTTTTTGTTAAAAATTACTTTTTGTTCCTCCATATTTCATAATTTATCTTCGATTTAATACTGTAAATTATTATAGGATGTCACCTTCATTCCCTTTTGCCTATTAGTTACCTCCATTAACTTGAATTTCATGATTCATCCACAGTCTTTACCCCTTAATTTCTTACTGTATGAAGATAATATTCGAGCTTTAATTTCTATAAAAAATTTTCGATTGACGATAACCATTTTTTTGAATTACGATCTTTTAGTATTATTTTACTACGATGTTTTAGGTACCGACTGGATACATAAGTAACATTCACAGGTATGTAAATTTCAACATTGAGTACTTGACATAATTAATGTTTATTATTAAATTAGTATTAGTATTATTGTTAATAATGTGCTTCGACTACTTTGGTCACTTCGCACGAAGGCCCGCACCGGGAATCGAACCCGGTACCGCCTTCACCGAAGTCGAACGCGTTGCCCACTTGGCTATCCGCGAGCCCTTATTATTAAATTTTCCACCGTGCTTAAGTTCTACGAGCCAGAACATCGAGTAAAATCATTGTGATCTAGCTATCGGATTCAGTAATTGTTTTACTTAGCTTCAAATATTGCGTACAGTTTATTTAATGAGACATCCACTATTTTACAATGCATGCATTTATGATACCATACCGGCGTAAATTCAAATAATCATCGTTTCCACTAATTCTATATCAGAAAAACGACATAACGAACTCATCCAAACAAACCGAGGAAAATGGGAGCTAGATATTTTTTTACTTTCTTTGCACGATGCTAATGTTCAAAGAGAGAAAAACTTGAAATATTTTCAAAAGAAAAAGTCACCTGATTTCCCAAAGCTTGCGTTGACGAATTTTATTAATACATACTATAATAATAATAATAAAGGACTTTATTCGGGAGATATTGAGACTATCAAGCATCTTCTTACATCAAACCCTTCGTCATGTTAAATATGAAAGAGAGAGATCGAAAAAGTGCGAAATAGAAAACTAATTTGTGGATTTTAAAACACAAGTGTGCACTCAGGAAAAATACACCACAGCAGGTAAACACCCAGAAGAAAAGGTGTTAAAAACATAAAAAAGCTACTGAAAGTGGCTAAATTTTAAGGAAAAGGCAGGTTCGATCACGTAAGAAAGGCAAACAAAATGGTTCAGATAGATTGATTCGCAGAGAAACGATTCCACACAAAACCAAGCAACCATAGTAATCCAGTTACATCTTCCCCCACCAAATGATTCATTCGAATCTGCCACTTCGTACGAGATTCATTACGCGAGATATTTAAACCCTTAGCAGCAAAAAAAGGGGCAAAAAATCCTAGCTTAGAAATCAGCCACAGAATACGGTAAACCCAGCAGATATCTTACACGCTTATTAACCGCGTACGATTATAGGAGAAGACAAAGAGCTTTGGCAAAACCAACAACATTTCATTAACTCGTCATAGTTTATTGGTAACATTAATAAATTCTGGTTCCTTTGAGGTAAACTTCATCCCCGACTTCAAAGGGTAAAGGTGGAGTTAATCAAGTCCTCGGCTTTGCCGCGTGCTTTGGAATTCTCGTAATAAACACTTGGCGCAAGCTTCTCTCCTCCTTGGATTAACGACGATTTGGGTAGCATTTGAGCTCGGCTAAAGTCCGTTTGGTGGAAATTCTGCCGTATTAATTCCCTTATCCCCAATCGTCCATGCGCAGGCAAACTTTCCGTGTTTCGATCTCGCCAGCTACAATAACAGCGGGTTTTGTGGCTGCAAAGTCTTTGATTATGGTGCTCTGGAGCCATTCCATATTTGGTTGCAGCTGGGCAATTATGGTAAGTACCTCGGGAAAAAGATTTATCTCGGTATCCGAAAGAGGTCTCCATGGCAACCTTCACGTAAACTTCATAAATAAATCTCAGGTGAAGTGATGAACCAAACGACAATTCTGCAATTGATATCTACGAACTTGTAATAGATTCTCTGGCATCGCTCTTCATCCCAGATCCACACCCGCGTGAAAAATTGGTCTCGACGGGTCGATTCTATCGCAAGTATCGACAATTCAGTGTTCTAACTTTCGGTAGGTTCCTGTGACTTAATATTTCCTATCTATTTCCATTTCTTTCGTTTCCAGGTAATTTACCCCAACAACTTTTGTCTCTGTCTTCCCCTTTTATTCCACTCTTAATTATATTCTTCAGCAACCCCACTCCTCTCAATATTTGGCCCATATCGAACTAACCCTGCGATGTATCGAAGAGAACTCGAATGAAATTTGTCCGAATACGTTTATAATAAATGAAAATTGACGAGTACTAGAAATGTAGCATCATGATGATTACCAGGGCATGTACATAAACAAAAACAATTTCAATTCAATGAATTTGAGTGTAAATACGTTCCTTATAATGTATATCAAATTATATTTTCATTTATGATTGTATCATAATGGAAAGCCACAATTTAGACTTCTCCTTAGAAGAAAACTTTTAGAATTTAGCCATAACGTAGCCACAATTTAGACTTGTCCTGCACTTACTTGTGTAGTATATAATGACTAATACGGAGCAAAAACTGAGCATCTCAACACACAGAAATCAAAAGAAAAATCACAAACATAAGCATTCTAATTCAAACAAATACACCCGTAGTGAGCCATTTTTTAAGTCAATTTAAAAGGGAGAGGCTAATTCTTCAACAGGAAGTACGGCAAATCACGAAATTGGATTTCCGAAAAAAGAAAATCGAAACATCGAGTAGAACAAAGTAGATCTTTTCTGAATAAGCCCTTGTTTTCTCCTCTTTCAAATTTAACACTGCGTCAATAAATTCGACAAATAAATATAGGGAGAAATACGAGAGAGAACTGCAGTGAGATACGGAGCAAACGTTAAAGCCCCGCGTCGTCATATTTTTCGTCCATGTTTTGAATAAAAAAGCCATATTCCAATACTGAATTACCTCGCAGGTTGGAAATGTATGAATTAAATGAACGCGTGTTCCACATTATTTTAGCCGTCGCGCCCATTTTAATTGAATCAAACTCTCGGCGGATGCGGCAGGGGCGGCCGAAACAAGAAATTTGATAATTTCACATCCTCGCGCATTATAATTTATTGGAGGTGTATAAGGGATTTTCATTATCAAACCGATGTACACTCCGACGCAAAAACTTCATCGAAAACGTCAGCGCCGTCATAAAAATGAATCGGCACATGCTTGACGCAAAATTAATATTTACCGGGCTCTCCGATACGCCCTTTTCCTGAGGATGCAGCGGGCATTCCGCGCTTTCGAATCAATCGCTTTAATTGGATTAAATTTAATCAAAATCTCCGCAGTCGTTTTGACAAAATCGACTCTTTTCCGAAATGATTTGCGAGGGAATGGTGCGTTTTTTTGGAGCGCGAGATAAAAATTCCGCATTCAGCACCGGCTTCACAGGAGTTAGGCCGCCCTGAGGTGACAATAACTAGCTGGACTGTTGACGCTCCAACAATGTCGTCATCGCCGCATTCTTGATCAGACACCACGCATTGTTGCAGATTTACGCATTGTTACACGTTATAATTGTTGGGATAACATTTTAAATTCCACGTACAATTAATTAATTACTTAGCTGTGATTAATCTCAGTTGCAATTAAAATCGATATATCTCTCAATTACTCTACAGTATAAAGCTTAGTTTAGTGTTCCGTAGTTGTTATGTACAAGATTGAAAGAATAACATTGAAATATATCTATTTACACTGACAAGAACATTCAGAGAAATCTTTTAGAGGTTTCCAGTCAAAGGCATCATTAACTTTAACAGATTTTCAAGAATAAACGCCCCACTAATACCAGCACCCTGAGGCGGTTACATCTTTTCTGGGCTACCCCCATAAAGTATGCTATATAAAGTAGGCCCTCACTGCATTTAGAATACATTCCTAGTTAACTACTGGACAACTCAGTTTCCTTGAAGAGCTATGAAAATTATACACGAACAAATACTGACATTCTAATGCATTAGTATTTAGCTCAAGAAAATAAAGTCTCCACTGAAGAGGAATTTCTCGTTCAAATTGGAATGTAACGTAAACGGAATTTAATTACCTATATGAAAAAGTACTCCATTATATTGAATACGCTGCAAATGATACGACTAAAGGTAGCAACACAAAAACTATTTTCGAGAAATGTATAGCAATTCCAGTATCCCTTAATCACAAACTATTTTCATAAAACTTTTTAATAGAAGAAGGCAAATGGGAATCAGGAAACTATCCACAATTTATGTATCCATCTGATAAATAAGTGAACACGACATCCGATTAAGAAAATACAACCTTATACAATTCTAATCAAATATTTCCTCAGTCATCTGATTACTCGCATGTGCGTATACACGCTGAAAATTGGCGTTACTAGACTGTGATGAGAGAGATAAGGCGCGCTCCAGGTGTAAACAAGTAAACAATTATCGCCGGTGACCTTAACTTGCCAAACGCTAACTTGGAAAGCGATAGGGTGGGGATTTCCAACGGAGGATGAAGATTAGGATCTAGTTAACAACCCAATCGGGTAGGAAGGACTCACTCAAGCAGAAACTGCCGCTACGCAGGGGAGAATTTTCCGAAAATATGCATCAATTGAGTTCAAAGATATATCACTGCAAGATGAAACATTGGAAAATAGTTGCTGCCAAAAAGAAAGTTTAACGGAGCATTTTAACTCATAAAATAAAGCATATATCACAGCATATTTCGTAATTCCTTCAGATGGCGAAGGAAAAATATGAACTTAACTCGAGCTATTTCATCGCAATTTTCTAAAAG
Organism: Ladona fulva; assembly: GCA_000376725.2. Classification (NCBI taxonomy): domain Eukaryota; kingdom Metazoa; phylum Arthropoda; class Insecta; order Odonata; family Libellulidae; genus Ladona; species Ladona fulva. Next base: position 20,813 of record KZ309134.1, on the reverse strand, counting down.
CATAGATCAAATTTTCTTAGAATTGAAATAAAAGATGGAAAATTATAGATCACGAATCAGAACGATCACTATTTTGCACGAACCGCAATCACCTATAAATTCCAGCAATAGAGGCAAAAGAGAAAAATTACATAACAGTAAATGACTCAATAAAAGGTTATAGAAGAAATGTTTCAAGAGGTATTAATATACGATGATTCCCTACTGCTTCCTTCGACAACAGACAACAATAACAAACATCCTTTAAACTAACGAAGTTAGGCCAAGAGGTATAAATAAATTACTAAATATTAGGTAGAGTCCCACAGGGGGAGTCCCACAAGCTATCTTGGACCCATGATTCTTTTAGTTTAGCTGTTTTACCACATTAAAATTATTCATTCGAAGTTGATGATGAGAATTAATATAGAATTAGCTAATTTTAAAGGAAAAACGAACGCCGAGCCATATAAAATTATTTGAAAGGGAAAATCATGATAAAAATTTTTAAAATCTATTGACGAAAGGTTAAAAAATTATGTCTAAGAAAATTCAGCATATAATACGTCTGAATGATAATTTAAGGAAAAAGGCCAAGGGTTTTGCATGGGTGACGGAAATCTTGGAGCTTACAAGGATTCCCAAACGGAATGTACTACATCACGATCATTAGAAGGCTTAAGCGTCCGATGGTTATAGAAAAAATTCTTCTAATAGCGAATACATTAGACTGCCACTCTTTAAATAGCTTAATCGTGGTATGCGGGTCTATGATTTAAGACCCCCCACTTAGTCGGTGCGATTGCAAAGCCGGTGATGCTGCTAAGAACAGCTGCTCGTTACACGCAAGCGAATTTTAAGAGAGATGCTAGCCTAACGGAAATGATCAATAAATTAGCAAGGAGCGCGCTAAAATCACGCTGAGCTGCGGCTAATGGGAGAATTCAATGAATACACATGGAACCGGAGCGGAAAAGTATTGGATATAGGATGAAGACTTATTTAGGACTGAGGGATCATTCTGGGCGAGTTGAGACCGTGATGAAATATGTTTGGAATACTCCTCGTTATTATTATTGGAATAGGGAAATATATTGCACATGACTGAAAACTTTGAAGTGGTATCTTTATGATATTTATTAATTAAGTAGAAAAGGCAAGTAGATAGCCAAGTGGGCAACACGTTCGACTTCGAGGATAGCAGTCCAGTGTTCGATTCTCAGTGGGAGTCTACGTGCGAGATGACCTTATATTACTACAATTAAATGGCAACACTACTACAATTAAATGAAAATACTGCAACAATTAAATGAAAATACTACTACAATTAAAGGACAATATTACAACAATTAAAAGACAATACAACTATAATTAAACACAAAAGTGCGAAAACACCAGACTAAATAATGAAAACTTTGCGAAAGCTTTGTTTGTTGGGGAACATATATCAACGTTTACTGAAGAAGTGTGTCTGAATTGTATGAATTTCACACAAAGGTCACATGAAAATAGTAAAGGTTTCCTTTCATAAAACAATATAAGCTAGCAGGCTAACATTACATGAGAACGGTAAAGTTTACAGTTATCGTACACAGTGTTAATTACAGTCATTGTTATCAATAAAGTAAATAATAATAATAAAATAACTTATATTACGCTAAAAATGGTAATGGTACACTTTTCTAAAAAAAACAAAACAGAAATATTTGGATTTATAAAACATATTACATTCCTGAATGTGAGTGTAAATATGTTCCTTAAAATGTATATCAAATTATATCTTCATTTATGATTGTATCATAATGGAAAGCCACGATTTAGATTTGTCCTTAGAAGAAAACTTTTAGAATTTAGCCATAATGTAGCCACAATTTCGACTTTTCCTGCACTTACTTGTGTTTGATTTTGTGGACCAATAAAATTATTATTATTAAGACGACGCCAAAAAATAATTTTAAGTGACATTTTTTAAAATTTTCCTGTGCCCTCACAAAAGTTCATCCGTTGAACAATGATAGGAGAGGCGTGAACATTCTATGAACACACACAATCATCCCCCAACTTAGCTTAGACATAAATAAATTACTCTGGAGCTACAAAGCATTAAAAAATATTATAGCTTCGCCAAAGTTCAACCCGAAAATTAAAATAGGTTTCATAGAATTCTCGTTTCCAAAAATCAAAATTACGAGGTACCAAAATATTTTGCAACTAAAACGGGAAGGATTAAATGCAAAGAGGATAATTGATAGGAAACATAACTTCCAAACAAATGCGTTTCCCGTAATTACACCTGCAGTAAATAGGCAAAAGAATAAACGGAGTAATATCCGTTTTTAGTTGAAATATTCAGGTCTTCATCATGCACAGCGTAGTAAAAAAAAGCAACTTCCCATCTCCCAACACATCCGGATAGATTTATAGAATCGCTCCCTACGTTAAATGGAATGAAAAACACAAAACGGAAAGAACAATAAAGTTCCTCCGCAAATAGAATGCTTCGGTTAGAGATTAACAGTTTAGCGGAATGTTCTGGCCAGTAGATACCCGGTAATTACAGCTTTAAGTAATGCGCGAATTTCTAAACATTCGCACCGACGTAACATAACTTGGGAGATAAAATGATAAAACCCGTCAGCGCATCGGACGTAATTCAGCCAAAAAACGCGCCGCAAACAATCAGCATAAACATAACTCCACAAGTAATAAAATATCCAAAAAAATCCGAACCGTAATCAAACCGAATCCCCGCCTATGTACACACAGAGAGAAAAGGGAAAAAACGTGGTGGGGCTTCGGGAAAACGGGCTGAAAGCGAAAGAACGGATATCGCGGTGGGCGAAATCAGCAAGGTGATAAACGGGAGGTTGAAAATTAGACTGGAAATTTGTAGGTTATCGGCGGAGAGGGGGGGGAACGGGGTTCTGTTCCATGGATTTTTACCACTCAGACCCGCATTAGTCCCAGCTTCCCACAGCCCCCTCCCGCGGATCATCCCCCCAAAACTTTCACCGGCTCTCATCAGAGAATGTGTGCATCGTGTAGATATCCTCCCGCCCCGATTTCGACTCCGCCCCCCATTTTCCACCCGTTCCGTATTTTCCGCTGCCGGTGGGGGGATTTTTTTTATGGATTATGATGACGGTTGCGATCCGAGGGGTTGGGTTGAGAGATTGGAAAGTTACGCATTCGGAGTCGCAAGGAGGGAGACTAAGAGATGACAATGGATGAGCAAATGCGCAAGAAAGATGGGATCGATACCTCGGCGGGATATCGACGGAAGTGCGAAAAACAACGAATGCTGGCCCCCCCTGGTCCCGGTGTCGAAGCGTAATTATGATAGCACTTGGAACGCGAGATACGGGACCGAGATTCTCGCGGAAGGGCGTAAATAATAGCGTGAGCGATAAATCGAATTCGGCGACGGATCGCTCCATAACATGGCGAAAAATTTGGCTCGGCGTAAACACATGCTCAGCATTGATCCACTCGATTATGGATACACCTTGCAAGCGAATATTTCCTTATTTTTTTGCTATAACCAGGACAGTATGAGGGAATTTTGCTCTACATTAAACTTGAGTGTTGGACAATATGAACAAACACAATAAAAGCGGTACTCAATCGTTCGATCGCTTTGCTTCTGTAAAAAAGTGATTTATCTTCTTCATCTACGCGCACTCGTGTTCATGATTAATAACTACGCAGACTGAAAACCATTATCAAATTCAAACAATCATGAAATTGTGAGAATTGTCCTTTAGTCTTAAAAAAACCCAATTAACTCTGTTTAAAAGAAATAAATATAATTCAATCTCTACATAGAAATTACCACGTTTCTAAATTTGATATTACTTTTAGAGCTCCGATCAAAATTTAAACTTTGATTTTCATCTTATCTGCCAATACTCTAATATAATGTCTCTCTTATTATATTTAATAATACATTTGTAATAATAATACTACTACAAGTAGGAATTGGATTTTTAATTTTAATTTATACTAGAAAAGAACCCCTCCACAAAGAGTAACATCTAATATAAGTGCCTGTAACTCTGACATTCAATTTCAAAAGGGAGATTATAAACCCCCTAAATAATAATACACTTAATCAATAAGCTAATCGAATCATTTTGAAATGAAGGCGGATAATTCAAACCGTACTCCACGGATAAGAAAGCACAATCGGTTATTCAATTAGTGACATCATCATTGTGTCAATTTCATGATTTAAACCTCGTGGAGACACGGACCTTAAAGGTATAGAAAATTGACGTACATGGTATTTCTGAGAATTAGCGAGATAATAAACTTATCAGATTCAAAAATATCCAGCTTATAGCTCCCTTTGAATTCCACAGCATTGCACGCTTTAATACGCATTTTAATTAATAATGTTATAAAGAAATGATGGACCCAAAGCAATCACCCGGGGCACTCCTTGTTTCATGCGAGGCTTGACATTTTAGTCGTAACCGACCCTTTCCATTCTGCTTGATCAACAAAATCCCAAATTCTAAGGACAACATATTCCGATACTGAACAGACCACTAGCTTCCAGCGAGGAATTCCCTAACAATTTTTCCTAAAATAATCACATTCTATACATAAAACATCGCTAACAATTCCGCATTATGCTCTGAGATGTGTATTTTTCTTTCCCACGATTCCGCGGAAATCGAGTTAATCCCAGAGAATAACTAATAAAGAAATCATTACGGAGCTGTCAATTACATGCTGAAATACCTTACAGGGTACGGGACTCGGTGGAATCTGCATGAAATCCAGGGAGTTGTTTTTGTCACCGCCTTTGTGAGCTGGATCCAGGTCCGCTAATTTCCAATCGCAGGGGACTCTTTCCCTTTGAATGGAATTTCCCCAGAATTATTTTACGTAGGAGCGATTTTAGCTCCCGGCTCTTTCACAACTCTAGCCGAGATTTCTTCTGGAGACCAGGGGCTTTTCGGGTTTAATCGTTTTTAACTGAGCCACCATTTCTCAAAAAAAATACACCTCTTTTTCCGTCGGTACCACTAATTCTGCTTAATGACACTCTTCCTAACTTCTTCGTTTACTGGCATGAATGGTTTCCGAAATTCGGGATTCAACAACTTCGTTCTCTCTACGACATGCAGAATAATTATTCCATCATCCGTATGCGATGAAGCTGTCGAAGGATCCAACTTTTATTCCCCTTGCATAAGAATGGAAGGATTTCAGACCTACCATCGTCATCCCTTTAAAAATTAGATCTTTCCTTTTCTTCGGCTACTCCAGAGATGGATTTTACCTATGGAAATTTCCAGAACTAGTTCAGACAATAAGAGTAATTCGGCCCATTGGTAATTAACCACGAACTATTATACGCGGCGGTTCAACTTTGCCTCAGTGGGCCTAAGGAAGTATATACGTTAACGATGTGGTCTAGCGGTAGCTCCCCCACTAAGGCGTCTCCATTTTGGTGCAAGCATTTCCCATTATACTAAAACTATTTTCATGCATATAACCAGCCTATTCAAGCAAACGAGCTAAGAAGGCACGAACTTCAAACGAAAATCTAAATGTTTAAATGTAAGTTCTAAGCTGACAAAAAAAATCTATCAGGACAAAAATAATTTTCACAGGCAGTAGTATGAGGTGTTCAGTAAGTTACACCCATTTTATAAATGAAATTTTTTGAGACCAGATTCATTAGATTCACTAGATTTTACGAAGACTGATTATTGAAAACCTTCCGCAAGAGCATTCAATTAAAAAAAAACATGTTCAACCACCTCGTACGAAATGTTTATGAATATGCTCTGGAAGCTAAGGAAAAGGAAGACTTTGGAAAATAAATAAAAAAAAGTAACTCTCACAAAACTTCAGAGATGAGTGGGAATAATTCATCAAGATGTTCAAACAACTTTTGATTTCCGCATGAAATATTATTCATTTTCAACTACGATCCACGAGAATTCTGATGAGTTATACAAGAGCTTCTTTCTTGAGAAAATAAAATTCAACCAGACTATGGCTTGCTTCCTAATAATCAAAGGCATCGGTGATATTGCTCATCATTTCAAGACACAAAAAAAAAAGACTTTTGTAACAAAGTTCCAGCCAAAATCACAGCACTGCTCGGAAATTAAAAAAAAATAGAATCCTATAAAAACAGAGTTATTTCCAAAATTCACGCGCAGAAAGTTTTTACCATACCATGCTAACCTAAAAATAAATACAATTAAAGGAGGGCGTCGAATGAAAAGATAATAACGAATCAATACCATTCATAAAAAACTACATACTCTACGATATCAAACTTTTAAAATAAATCTCTCCTTGAAAGACATTTACAGTAGGAAAAGTTGAGGTTACGCAATTTTACGGTGTACTACTACAATCGAATTCCCTAAAATGTGCCTTTAGCTGCGATGTAGAACCATGAACCCTTACGGATTTAAGAAGTGTAGGCGGGGAGTAAACATTCCACAACTTTGTGCCGAGAAGGTTCAAATAGTAAAAAAAAATAAATAGAACCAATGTCAACTACACCGAAGGAAAGCAAAATCCTTCCATAAAGATCTTAATCGAGCCTGGAGCTAGCCCAATAACCCTTAGCAAGGCTACAAAGTTCGACCTCTTCTAGGCAGGGAAGGGGAGAGCTAACAAACTTTAATTCAACCCACAGTCCCTCGAAAATGCAAACCGAAGCACCGACGATATAAGGACAACGCAGAAACTGGCTTTGCAGGAAGAAAGGAAATGATGACTACTAGGGGTCCGAAAGGGGACTTTTGAAAGAGAATGAGAGAAAACGTTGATACGGGTTACGGTGTCTGTGAAACGAGGACTCTGAGAAAGGAAGACTTAAACAAGATCAAAGCCTTTTGAGATGTGGGTGCGGAGTAGATTAGAGGAACTTACAAGGGGCATTCAGGAAGTGATAGCTACGGATTTCGTTCAACTTTAGCATATTAATAGCGCCCCGCAATAAAATACGATCTGAGAAATCCAACGTGCCCTTTGGGCGGGGATATTTGCATTCCACGTCTGAGATTTTTCGCCCATTTCTTACAAAAGGCCTTCCTTAAGGGGGTTATGTGTTACGGGAGAGCACTTCACTCATTTTGAATTGGGAGAAAGAAAGCCGGGGGGGAGAGGAAATGGAAAAGGCAAAGAGAATGTGGAAAAGGGTATAGGAACACGGGATGCATACTGGGGATGTCTCAATGAAGTGATTACTGAAGAGAGAATAAATTAGCATACCGTATAAGGTACCCCTCGCTCCGAAATAACCCCCACACAGAAATACGATAATTAGGGCATTCGTGAACAATCCCTTACAAATTTGAGCAAAGAGATGTTCAAGAAATTGTAGCTGATACTAAATTTGAGGCATAACGACGCAAAAATCAATACCTAAATACGTATTTCAAAGACGTAACGTTAAATGAACTTTAGATACGCGCCAAGTAATTTAACGTAAATCAAGATACGACTTTTCTAAAATAAACATGAAAGGATATTTTCTTTTATATTAAGTTTATGACCAACTTTTTTAACAGAAATATAGAAGCATGAATAGCTTACTTCCAGGTATGGATATATGATCAAAAGTACATTCCTAACATTAACATTTTTTCTGGGGCTCTCGGATAGTCAAGTTCAAGGGCAAGACTTCGGTGAAAGCGGCCCCGGGTTCGATTCCCGGACCGAAATTATGTTAGCTATCGAAGAGCTTTTAACAATAGTGCTACTACTTTTATTCTAGTAGAATTATATCTCATATATCATAACCCAACAAAATCTGTTCACCAGCGAAAATAAAGCAAAGAGCAAGACGTAATTTCAACAGGAAGAAACGATGCGATTTGAATATAAAGTACACTCTTCACGGTCCAGAAGTCTGAATGCACATACTGTATTTAAGCATCATACGCTAAATTCAGAAACTATACATTTATATAGGGATACTAAAAGAACTCCGAAACCCAGGGATAACTGGGAGATAGCAGCTAGAAAATATATTTTGATACGCACACATTCCATACTACAATTTAAACCTTATCAACTGATAAAATCAAGTTCTTTTCCATAACCTTATACTAATATGCTACTCCAAGCTGACGACGGCTGATTTTATGCATAATTATTTTTAGAAATCAGGAAATTCTTTTATAATTATGACCCAAAGCAGGCCAAGTTGGGCTAATTAATACGAACCCCACGCCAGGAAAACTTCCTACACCGCATAATTTAATAAAACTAATAATTATCATGAAATTAAAGACAGTAAGCGTATGCTAATTACCAACGGTACGAATGAACAGGTTACCGAAGGAAGTTGAAGAAAGAAATGCTCAGAGTTAATAGGTAATCGAAAGTTTGACGAATGCGCGAAATTTGGATTTCCGAGAAATAGGAAGACGAAACTTTCTAAATCAATACCCGCACGAGGTGTAATCCAATGTCTGAAATGGGGAAATCAAAATTAGAAGAGAAAAACGTATCCACTTTAATAAAATTCGATGGATATTTGGTGACAAATTTCTTAACCAAATAGTGTTTATGGCTTCGGACCCAATTAACACATGATGTTGAGGCTTATTACAAGTATAGGCGAGCATAAAAAAACAAGAAAATGTCAAAAGAAAACTGACAACTAATCATTCTTGCTTACGAGTTACAGAATGAGAAACATAAAAAGGTATTTAACATATTTTTTTTGAATTTTGCTATTAATTTGGAACAGCATTTCAGCTAACGAATCCCACTCTTAAACAAATTACCTTCGTCAGTATCACCGTATTCCTATAAGCTACGATACACATTCTACTTTCAACTTATTATTTATAATGATATTATATGTCAAGAGATTGGATTCGAGATGCTGGTTCAATGGAATAAGTAATTTGGTTCGATAGATAAACATAGAGGTGCTGGGGATGGTCAGAGAGGAGAAGTAATTAAGCGCCGACAGAAGAAATGAGTAGGTCAGATATTGAGAGGAGAGGGGTTGCTAAAGAACGTAACCGGAGGTGTAATGCAAGGGAAAAGACAGAGGGGAAGACAAAGGCAAAAGATGTTAGATGACAAAAAGATGGGGTAAGTAACCAAGAAACGAAAAAAAAAATGGCATTGATAAGAGATTATTAAAAGACATGAACCCACCAAAAGGTAGAACACTTGCGTTTCTAAATATTCTAGAGTAATTTTCAAACTCATTACGATACAATATTGCTCGAAAGAGGAATTCAGTAGAACTATGAGATCGACGGGGCATGGAGGGCGTATTTAGCAGTTTTTCCTTGGCCCCCTTTTGGCATCACAATTCAGATTTGGTTAGGGAAAAATTCATTTCTGCTCTGGGTGTTGGACTAGCGCAATCACTCTTTGCATCCGGCAGCGGAACTCTCTCTCTCTCTAGGGCATCGTCGCAGGACTGCCGTACCCTAAATCTGCGGATGAATCCCGATTATGGAATGTTAAAGGAATTGCTCCAGTTAAATCCAGAGCCGAGTTCTTTCCTTTCCACACGCGGACCATCCGACGTTGATTGCTTTTCGCTATTGTAACGTCACTTCTCTCATGCCAACGGTTAAACACTTTTGGGCCGAAAGAGAAGGATGACAACTTCCCGTCCAAGGAACTATAATCGCCGAAAACTGCAGGTTTAATTAAAACAATCGACGGGTGATATTTACAGCTGCGCGTTGTTTAAGGGGAGTTGGTATTTAAGAGTTGGAAACATCCGATTCAATTAAACGTCATATCCAATATAAAAGTAGAATAAAGGTACAAAGAGAGTGGAAGTTAAAGTCATCAGGGATCGAACTCGATCCTTTTGGAAGAGTTAAAACAATTTGCTATGATTTACCGAAATGCTCCTCGCGTGGTGGAATCCAATAGGCCATCACATAAAAGATTCAGCCAAAAACTGCACACACATTCGGGAAATAGGAATATTATAAATAATTTGATACTTAAGTAAATGAGACATGACAGTAATAATAATACTGAATTTATTGGGCGAATTATGCCTTGAGGAACCACTATCACAAATAGCCCTCTTCAAATCACGAAAAAAATGCCCGAAAAAGGATACGAACCGGGACCACGACGTTGTTAGGCTACCACGCCCATAACCACACCACCGAGGCCTCAGTTTCTTTAACAGTTAAAATGGTGGAGAATCAAGAAAAACCGCTGCGTAACAATAGTCTAACTACCGAGATAGTCATACATAAACGTACTATAGAATTGAAAATGATAAAACAGACTTAGTAATTTCTATTTCTAAGTCTGTTTTATCATTTCTAATGTCTTTTCACGAAGTACAGCCAGAGAACATAGATTTCATTTCGTACTATAGAATGTCTAATACACTAAATTAGTCACCTCTTGCATTTGTATAGCACATAGGTATCATGTCCGTATTAAATCTCAAAAGAATGAACGAACTCATAATCATGTCAAGATTTTCTTTTCCCGACGTGTGAATACATTTAAGGTGGACTATAAACAACACTATCAAAGAAAATTCGAATAGGAATTCGTTCGAAAAACTGCTCAAATACTCTGATTCGCCATACATTCCACTCAAAACGTGTATAAACCTTTAAAATCTATTTCCCATTAATATAAATTAAGATTAGCCTGTGTCCGTTTCTACCAAAGAGAAACTATCATAGAAATTGCATAGTAGTATCTTTGAGCTAACTTTTTCTCATAGAATCACTCGGTAATACAACTTATACAGGTAGTGAATGAAGGTAAATATATAAGTTTTCTATGTTTCGGTAGGTTCATGTGCCCTAATATTCCCTATTCAGAGCCATTTCTTTCGTTTCCTGGTAACTTACCCCCAACAGTTTGTGTCATCTAACAACTTTTGTCTTTCCCTCTGCTTTTTCCCTTGTATTCTACCTTTACATTATTCAGCAATCCCTCTCCTCTCAATATTTGGTCCACCCATCGAAGATTATTTACTTTAATTAAACCCTCTCCTCTCCGAACATACCTAGTTCATACCTCTGCGTTTGTTGGTAAACAGTACACTTCATTTACTTACATCAATTTACATAGGATTCCAATTCCCCAAGTTAAACTTTTAGAACGGACACTTCATAAGATACGATACAACCCTGCATTCACACGGGTTCTTCGGTGTTTAAAAATCGAACTATTCTCAAAACCACTCCGAAACAAGCACGCCCATTCCAAGACTAACGAACGACTCACCACCATCCTGCCCCTTTATCAGCATTTCTTAGGTACAAAATGAATTGGAAATCTGACATAACACGCAATGGAGACGCAAAAAGCTGCACGCAATTTTGTTCATCATTGCTTAATCCCACCTCCGCTAAAAAAGGACCTCGTTGTCGCTTGTTCAGGGCAGCGCGAATTGTATTCCTCATTTTATTCGGAAAAGAGACGAGAAAGGAAACGTTATAAAACATAACTTCCGGGTTTTATAGGAAAAGGAAAAAAAAATAACACCGCTTCGGAACGGAAAATAAAAAACCAGAAACCGAAAAGAGGAAAGGAGTATCAAAGAGAGAGAGAAAAAAAAGAGAGCGGGAAAAACCGAATGAATGGAAGAACGAAACAAAAGGAACGGGCAAAAAAGAGAAAAATTCACAAGATCCACAACCTGAATCCCTGCCGGTGGAAGAACGAAATTCGTCGTGAATAAATATTCAACAATCGGGCGGGGTAATGATTTCCTCTGTACGGCGACACGTTCCGTAAAACTTGAGAGGAAGCGGGGTAATCAAAGAGGAGAAAATAAGGAATTTAGAGGCGGTGTTGGGAGTGGGCCGAGCGCGGGGAATATCTGGGGAGGGCGACCGGGGAAAGAGAGGCTCCGGCGAGCATTCATCATCGCTGGTAGCGAATGGACAATATCCGGACGATGGAAAGAGGGAAGGAAAGGAGCGAGAATTATAGGAGTCGGAAAGGGGGTGCGGGCCTTCGGTGGACACCAAGGGGAAGGTGGAAATAACACTCAGTCGAGATGGTAAAAAGATGGGCCCCGAGGAAAGGGATGGGTAAATGGAATCGCCCGGGGGAAATGACGAAAAATGGCGAGGAATTGAAATCTATTCCGCAAACGAAATGAGGGGACGATAAATCTAATGCCGCGGAATGACAAAAAGTCGAAGATCGTCAAATGGGGTACCGATTTTTTTTTCCCGGCGAATGTTCGAGGATAAATTTCTGAGGTACTTTACCAAGTACGGAGGCGTAAAGTATTTAGATGCATGCATAATGTATTCTGCTGCTAGGAAAGTTTATGCGTCCCAAAATACTTGAAATACTTGCTACTAGCTATCCTCGCCCCGTAAGAACATTGGCCGCGGTAGCGCAAGGGTTGCTAGGACACTAGGGTAGTAACACAAAGATCTAGAGTTCATAGTTGTTTGTGTTCATAACTGGATGGTTAATTGTAGAAGTGGTCTATTAAGCCTGTAAACTTTCTAACTTACTTGAACTAGCTGTGATTTTCAATAGATAAGTGTTCTATCTTTCTATAGGCTCATGTACCTTAATATTCCGTACTAAACGTAATTTCTTTCGTTGCTAGGTAACACACCCCACCCTTTAAGTCACCTAACAACTATTGTCTATGCCTTCCCCTCTGATTTTTCCTTTGTATTCCACCCACCATTACATGCTTGATTTTGATTATTAATATGTAATCCAACCGCTTTCATCTTTGCCTACGGTCTTCCTTTGATCTTTCAACTAATTTCTTTAGCAATCATCCACATGTGATATATTAATTACCTTTCCATCTTTGACAAATACGTGATCATCCACAGCAGTGCTTCCCAAATTTTTTCATGCTATCGCCCAACGCCCTCCAAATATAAAAATGTATGAAAATTAATACCTGGATGGCCATAGCTGAAGAGAGATAAAAAGGAAATCAACCACTCCAATAATAAAATTATCCACCAAGTTACTGTATGACAATTTTCTGATGTTAAATTGATGCATATATCCGGTAAAACTCTATTGAAGAAGACAGGCAATGGGTGAAGATTCTTTTTCGTCCAGCGCCCTCCTAGATTAGACCAGCTCCCCTAGGGTGGCGGTATCGCCCACTTTGGGAATCACTGCATCCCCGTACCTAATTTTCTATAAACCCAACTTATATTTTCAATTCTACATACATCTGAAATGCCTCCATTCTTTTCCTCCTTTGTGAGAGTCAACGTTTCACATACACACAGCAAAATTACCTGATTTATCACACATCTTGATTCTCTCATCACGTATCTAGGCAATCAGATCCTTTCGCTCCATGAAAGATTCTTAACGTAATGCTACTTCTTACATCTTTTAATATCTTTCTCAGAGACAAAAGCTGTTTGATGGCATAAATAGTGGGGTGTGTTACCTAGCAACGAAAGAAAGGGCGATTAGTGGGGAATATTAAAGCACATGAATCTACCAAAAGATAGAAAGCTTTTGATGATGACGGATTCTACCCCCATTAAAGGACAACGCTCAAGCAGGCTAGATGCTCTAATTTTACTCTCTTAACCTCCTCTGCTAAACCATCCTACTTTCCCTTAATAAATCACGCAACTTTAGTTTCACGGACGTTTACCTCAACCCCCACCTATAAAACATGCCCCTTTCCTCCCATTCTAATCACCACTATTCCGATAAATGAGAATCCGGCCGCGGAGTGGCAACATCTTTCCGCCACGAACACAAACAACGCGTTGCTACGGAGACGGATCAACAGAATCCCTCTCGTCCATTCTTTTTCGTTTTCTTCCACTCGTTTTTTACAGATTTATGAGTTTTATGCCATGATATACGCTTATCGACGACGGGAAAATAAAAGCTTCAAAACGTTCATATGCAACGGAGGATAAATATCTATTTTTTTTTAATGCCCGGCGTAATTTAAAACTTAGTTTTGCGCGCCATCTTGACGAACGCGCTTAATGAGCATTCAACTGTCGGTTCCAAATTGCTCGCTGATACGCTGTCGAGGATATTCGGCCAGATGGGATAGCACGCTTGTTGATTTACCGCGGCAACGGTGTCTAAGAGGAAATAAGCGGAATGTTTCCGACGGTTCTTTCCCAGTACCAACTTAGAATTCAAGACAAATTATATAATATGGCGCGGAGAAGCCAAACAAAAAAGCATCGCGAACGATTCAGAGCGTCTTTAAAATACGTCAGTTTTAGATAGAGAATCTTAGCTACGTGCATTAGTAGAAGCCAACATTTTAGTAAATGACTTCGGAATAATAAGGCCATTCCATCTATGATAAAAAAATCACGTAGAAACATGAAATAAAATAGATTCCGATAACACATCACTTCCAACGAGCAATGGTTACATTAAGAACTACGGTAGGCATTCAGAAAAAATAAAAAAAAACACTTTGATACGTGTAAGGTATAATCTTGTGGATATTACAATAAAAAAATTAACACTGAAATAATTACCAGATATATACTTTCCATTGCATTATTTCTACAACAGAAACTACGCAATTATAAGTGATTATAATGCATTAACACAAAACCTTGAATCTACGATAAATATCTAGTAGAGTTTGCTGAATATTGGAAGATCTTAAAGAAATTTTCTACACATCTGGTTTCAACTACAACGAAGAAAGAAATAAATCAAGTGAGACACTACATCACTGCGGAACTAACGGGTAGATCAAAACCGATATAAAGCTAATTAATTTTGAATAATACCTGTTCAGTCAATTTAGTTACCTTGAGGAACAGTAAATTTGAAATGATACATCTGTACTCGAAAGGAATTTACACAAATGACCAAGATAGTTATGGGGTAAGTAACGGTAGAGTTTGAAACATGAACCTTGGGTGTGAAACGTGGACCTTACGAAAGGAGGGCATAAATTAGAGGTATTCGAGAAGTGGGTACGTCGTAGAAAGGAAAGAGTAAGTTGAGTTGCTAGGAAAACAAAAACTGAAGTAACACAGATGGCTGGGGAAGAGAGGGTTTTAATCGAAGTAATTAAACCTCGACAGAGGAAATGGATGTGACAAATATTGAGAGGAGAGTGATTGCTGAGGAATGCTATTGAGGGTAGAATACAAGGGAAAAAGTAGAATGGAAGATAGAGACGAGAGTTGTTAGATGGCATAAAGGGTGGGGTGGGTTACCGGAAGGTGAAGAAAATGACAATTAGTGGAGAATATTAGGTCGGATGAACCTACCGGAAGGTAGAAAACTTATGATGAATCAACAGTAATTAAATATATGCTTAAAGAAATGTGTGCTAGTCGAAATCTGCTGTGTAGCAGTAAAGATTACAGCCGAATTTTATGTTCCGTTGGACCTATTCATTAGCTATGAAAAATTACCAAAAGAATGGAATGTTTACCGAGTATGATCCCGTAAGTAACTACCATGAAAAACTACCTGCCACTGTAAACACTGCGCACCTGATCCCTGGATAGTTTTCTTTTTCCAGCAAAGAAACTGTCCGGAGGATATCGATTCAATTGCACCCATTTATTTTCCTTAATATATGAAAAAAGAGAAACGTAAAGCATATCCCCCGCTATAAATAACGTCGCCGTGACAACCGACGTTCTGAGAATAATTAATTCGTTAGACCGTTGTCTTCCTTCCTCCCGCACCTCTGGAAACGTACGGCAACACTTTATCGGATACAGCAATTAAAAAAAATCATTGCGATACTAGGATGCCATTTGTCACGCAAGAAAAAATTTAAGATTTCCCACGGATACTTCAACCTTTTTCCTCTGAAATGCAGCTAAAGCGGGAAGATAATTATTTACCAGCGAAAGCAGGTTTCCTAGGAAACCAGATAAATAAATAAATCCTTATTATCAAATAAATAAATATGTGACGTACATACTACTGCTCATAAATGGAAGTGGGTTTCCTAGGGAACAAAGTAAACAAATCCTAGTAACCGAATAAATAAATACTTGGCATATATATGGTACGACTGACAAATGAGCGTATAACAACTGATAAAATTAGAAATCTGAATGAAGAATTCCTCGCAATGTTCTACTTGATAAAAAGTATTTTTAAAACGCTTAGTCGAGGTGATCTCCCTTTGCCTTCCTCAAATTAATATTGTGACAACTCCAAAAACCGACCATTTCACTTATAACAATTACTGAAGTGTTTTAAGATATTTTTATCACTTTTTCGTCTATGATTACACTGTTTTTACAATAGTTTTTAAAAATTTGTTTTTATGGGCTTCGACCTTCCATGGTTGGAACGGAAGTAATTGTTTTATGGCTTCAGACTATAGCCCCATGGTTCAGGTGTTCGCATCTCTTTTTCTGGCGATGAAACAAGTTTATGTCCAGTTTTTTTACGTTGGTGACTGTTGTAGTTCTATGTTTGAACTCTCAGTCCTTTATCCAAGACTGTCTATTCTCTTTTTTATGGCTCATTAATTTTGTGTTAGTTACAATAATAACTAACTTGATCATCAGTGGCCATTCCATCACTATAATGATGTAAGATGAGGAGTGAGGCAGTTTGCACAGATGAGGAGTGAGGCGGTTTGCACAGATGAGTAGTGAGATGGTTTAGATGAGGAATGAGGCATTTTGCACAAATGAGGAATGAGGCAGTTTGCACAGATGAGGAGTGAGGAAGTTCGCATGTATGAGGAGTTAAACAGGTCGACAGTTTTTAGATTCTTCCGTGATACAGAAACGGACTAAAGATTGCAAAGAACAGAAATCGTCCCAGAAGAAAGCAATACAATGGTCTCATCACATTGAATATCCCGTCCACGAATAAAATCACCCATTCAAAAGCACACGGAGAAATTAAACCCAAAACGACACCTTTGCCTGCATCGATAAATACTAATAAATCCGCACACATCTAATCTAATCGGAGACTTAAAAAGGGAAAATGAATAGAAAATACGGGAGGGGGGGGGGATGAACCGGGTCTCATATGACACCCGGGACACAATGCTCCGAGGACGCTCTTAATCCACGGCGGCCGTTATCCTTGCTTCTCCCGCGGGAATAGGCTATTAAACGAAAACCTTGACACGGAGCCTTAAGAGAGGTGGGGGGAGGGCAAAATCGGCGAGAATTTAATCATGTAGACGATGAGAAATGAAAATTTTTGGGAAAAATCCAAGGGAAAAAAAACACGTGTGAGACGCCTAAATATTAGGCTTCAGATTTATTCGGAGCCTATTTGTTAGGAAGTACGCGTCGGGAGAAGGGGGAGGAGCTCCCAAGTGTCTCCTCCAACGCCGAATGGGGAACTTCAGTCTCACCTTTTTCATATAATTTTCCCCCGGAGGAGGAATTTCTGGCGTACAGGTTTTAGTACGGAGGCGGAGCGATATTGGGAACATGGAAAAAGGTGTGCTCGGCGGATATTAAGGAAAATGAAAAAATGGAAAACGAAGGGAGAGGGACAAAATGGCGGGAGAAGATTAAGATAAATGACGGACGTTTAAAGATGAAACGTCAATTTAAAGGCTTGAATGCTCGGCTCTTCTTTCGGTATTATAATCGTCTCTTATCGGTCTGAAAAGCTTCATTCTGTCCGACGAGAATGGGAATCTGGGGCGTGGATGAATAAGCGGACATCAAGTAATAATTGCTATCATCTAGTACAGAGGCGTAACCAAGGGGGCTTGGTTCTGGAGGATCAAACCCCCCTCATGAGAATAAAAGAAAACATGAAAAAAGCAGGGCCTGTTGCAATTATGCCACACAAAACCCGCTGGAGATTTTCAGGGTATAACTGTTAAAATTAATAAGTTTATGTTTTCATTAAGCTTTGGGCGGAAGTATTCCTACTCTTGTATTGTTGGCAACACAATGTTTATTCCACGACTCTAAATCCCCCACGAACAATTCCTAGCTACATCCCTGATATAGTATCTGCGTTAATTTATAAAACTTAAATATGTTTCCTTGGATACCTATCCTGTTGGATAAATTCTACTTCTATCAGGTAATGAACCTATCCATGTTTGTTGAAAATGATATCAGTTTCCTCATATAATGTGTAGGTTTTTCACATCCCCCATCTTTGTGGGTATTTTCCTTTTGTGGATACGTTTTCCTGAGCTTCACTTAGGTCTTTTTAATGCACAAATCACATCACATTTCTTCTGTGTCAGAGTCTGAATCATCTTCCATAGCAGCCTTTGCAGATTTAACTGCTCCTATTAGTTTAATAACATTTTATTGTTGTTTATTGATTAGATCTACATTAGCGATGGATTAAATGAAAGAGGAAACTATATAATCTCAATTATACCCTAAATAATGACGTTATTTATTTGAATATATAAGTGCGAATAGTAAGTTACTATACTAACTTACCACACCGTTTATATCATCTAACAACTTATGTCTTAGCATATTATCATAAGAGCATTTCTTTATGTATGTATTAACAGTATGATTAGCTAAATTACTTAATTTTTAGAGTAGGTAGTATAAAAGACTTCACTGCTACAAGAACGCAATCCACTTACGTTATTATTTAAAGGAGTTCCGGTCAATAATTATTTTCAACAGAGAACAAGAAGATACATAAAATAAGTCAGCGATATTGTCATTAAACGATCGATAATTTGAAAGTACTTAAATAATAAAAACTTCAACGATGAAGTTGGTTCAATAAAGAACGTTAATTTACGCACATACAAAAATAAATGTTGACGCAATCGCATCCATGGAAATCTTAATTTGAGTAATTTAATCAGTTTAATTTAATATCTAACTAAGCAAAAATCTTCTTCGTTGATGGGCTTAGGAACCACATTTTTTAAACCCAATCCACGCCCACTTAGAATACCGTGAGGAAAATTCCAAAAACGACCTTAAAAATAAAATAAAAAAATACTTTCACCGAAAGCGGGAGGGAATTCTTCATCTCACCAGGTCGAGAAAATATCTTCCCCCCCGACCCTGTTAGGGAACAATTAGGATGCTACGAGGCGAGCCCGAGGCGTAAGGGGCAGGACGTGCATTGAAGGAGGGCGGGTGGAAGAGAAAGGCCGTGAGAGAAAGAGACCCTGGGCGTGAGGGTACCAATAACGAGGCATGAGAGGTGTCAACAAACTCTGATGAAGAAGGCGCGAATTTGCGAAAGGGACAGTGGGATAGCGTCCCAAACTAGGGGAAAGGGCAGGGCCGGCTATAAGCATTCAAGCGGCTGCTCCTGCTACAGGATCCGAGATGATAAGCATCTCACTGTTCTGAAACTTTGACACGAAAAACTGTCTGTTAGGATAATCTACGATATAAATGCAAGCGTTGAGAAAATTCTCACATACGCAGGTTGGGAATCCTTGACAGAAAGGAGATTAGAAGCTAGGCTGTGATTGCTTAAACAACACAGTCTAGCACGCATTTACCCGATGTCAGTTCTCTGTAAGAATTAGACATTCATTTTCACAGGGGTAGTTTCAACGGGTTTGTTTTTCATTTTTGGATAATTTTTTTTTCGTAAGATGTAATTACGGATACCGATTGCACGGGATCAGAAGGGGTACCATTACATAGAAAATCTAGCGGAGACTATAATTTTGTCATTAAATACTGCTTCAGATTCTAAATCGAAAATAATATACAAAACACAGATATTTCGTGATACTAACGAAGTATACTAGGCCAGCGTTTACTTTGCTAGCGATAAAACTCTTGTTGCTACCACAGCTGTTTATTTACATCTATTCCAGTGTTTATTTACATCGGTGGCTGAATACATGGCAACGATGTTATCAAAGGGTAGAGTACATGACAACCAATAACCTTCGAACCAAATGACAAAAAGTGACGTTACGAACTATAAGAAATAGCAAAAATAAAGTGGGTTAGAGTTTCAGAGGTCTAATAAGCGAAAATCGATGCAAATGCCTCACTTATCGTCTGAACCGACATTTGGAAAGAGAATTCGGTTGCGAGACACGTTCGAAGATGGGGAGCACCTGCCATACGCCTTGCATCCAATTACGTGACTTCTTGGATTTTGATGCTTTGATACCAACGTCGCTAAGCTAGCGGTGCGAGAACTTTTCAAGCATCCCCCCCTCCCACACCACGGAAACGAGCGCGGTCTTCTATCGAATCGATACTATCGAATGTTTCCATTGACTTCGAATAAAGGTGCTTCGAGATCTGCTCGAAACGAGACACAATGCTGAGGCGGTTTTCGTTGTTGTTTTGTTTCGTCCAATGTTCGCTGTAATCTTCCCGCGAAAGAGATGACGTTGTACTTCAGGCGCGCGTGCAACAATCACAGTTACAAATGGAAAAATGGACAACGTCATAAGGGCATAGTAAATTGACAGAATTCCTTCCATCTGAATCATGCTTTTATATTAAAGTAATTATAGATAAAGACAAAAATTTTATAAATCACGTAGTCTATCGTAAACTAGCTCACTCCACATCGAGTCTGGTAAGCCTCACCTCTCCTTGAGAGAGTACCTCATGAGAGGATTTGAGTTTCAAAATGGCCGCCGAGATGAATACTGTACCGACAGATATTAACTTTGAAATGTGTTCGATTTTTTTATGCATTAAGCGTATAGTAACTCATTATTCAAAAAAGTTTGCACGAAATCGCCTTTTACTCTAACACGACCTTTATCCTACCTTAATTGTCAAGGAGATTTAATAATAACGAATAAACACTTTCAGGACGACTCCAACAAATTAAGAGAAACGAAATATGTAATGCCCAAATAAGTTAAATAAACATAATGAAAGGTAGCGATATAACTCACTCATCATTGAGATTTCAGCATCATTTGTAGAAATAAGCGGTTCGGGTAAATCGTCAAAGGCAACTCACCT